>JAQFVV010000028.1:10288947-10742806 GCA_028023455.1 Epiperipatus broadwayi | reverse complement strand
TGTTTAAAGTACTGATGAATATTGTCATTGCATTCGGTGGTGGGATATTGAAGGTGATTTTGCATCTAGTTATCCACAGTGAGTATATAATAAAAGTCGATATTCTTATGTGAATGAAGTTTCGGTCTTTCATGCAATCTTTAATAGACAGCATCTTATAAAAGTCCATTGAGGTATTTTGGGCTTTCATTAGCCGTACAGATGTCAAGCCAGTACAGAATAGAATCATATGCTCAAAGGTTTCTTCCTCTCTATTACAGACAGGACAGCAAGGATCTATGTTTTTTATAAATCTTCTGTAATGGAGGAAATAGTTTGTTGGAACCGCATTCAAGTTAGCCTTGATTAAAAAATCCAAGAACTTTGGCTCCATCCATAAGAATTTGAATAGTGTAGTAATTTTTTGATTTGTTACTCCAAGTTTTGGTCTTAATTGTGAAGGTTGGGGGTTCATTAATGAGTGGGCGGTCCATATGGAGATTTTGGTAAGAAAGCACTCGGAGGAGTTGCCATTGAATTTGTAAAGATGGGAGAGGATTTGGTCTATCCAAGAGGACTTCTCAGGTGGAGGCGTATCTGTGGGAGTTATTGGTTCTGTTGCAAGGATGCTATCGTATTTTTGTATCAGGTTGACTACCACTGTGTGTGCTTTTTGATAGAATATTGCCTGAATGGAATGAAGGGACATTCCATTCTGTTTTCTATGGAATTGCATTTTTGCTGTACTGATGGATGAAGTACGACCCTTCCAAAACAGTCGTGCACATAGTCTGTAAACTTTGGATAGGAATATCTTGGTGATGGTAATGAACGGGAGGTAATAGGCAATCTTGGCCATTACTTTCATATTTAACAGAGCGACCTTGCCCTGCAGAGATAAATAGACCTTCGAAAGTCCCTGTGTAAGGTGGTCAGCTTGTTCAATGATGGTATTCTGAATACTTTTGGTCATGGCGAGTTGAGATTTATATATAGGGAACCCCAAGAAATTTTGGGGCTCCGCAAGAAATTTGGAATGGATTTTTTTTCCATTTAATATTCGCCATGTAGAGGATTTGCTGTGATTAATGTGTAGTTGAGATGAGCTAGAAAATTTGTCCAGTAAAAGGTAATGCGGTTGGAGATACTTATGTGATGGAAGGAATATTATGACATCATCCATATATGCAATGGAGGTGATGGATTTCTTGATTCTTGGTATATGAATTCCAGGGAGGGAGTCTTCTATAGACCTTAAAAGAGGGTCTATGTAGCATGAAAATAGCAATGCACTAAGTGGAGACCCTTGACGTATGGAGCGCTAGGCGTGAATCCATCTGTTAAGGTTCCGTTAAGTGTGAGGTGAATGAATCTGTTATGTAATAGGTTATCTAGTATTTGTATGATCTGGGAAGGAATGTTGTATTTCCCTAGAAGTTCAAGCAGGATGTTGGGATTCACTGTGTCAAAGGCCTCAGCTATGTCAATCTGAACTGCAATCGGTTTTGATAGTCTATTAGATCTGACATAGTCGAGGAGTAATTTAACTTCTGTCATAGCAGTAAGGGTTGATGAACCCTTTTAGCATATTGATTTTTTGAAATATTATGAATGATTTTGGACTCTATTTTTCTCTTTAATGACTCCTTCTATGATTTTGAATAAGATAGGAGTCATTGATATCGGTCTAATGCTGTTGATGGAAGTGGGTTCCTTGTTTTTCTTCAAGAACGGCACCATTGCAATAGGGTAAAGATTAGGAATTACCCTTTTTGTGTTGAGAGGTGTTTTATCATTCCCATTACAATCGGAATCACAATGTTGCTAAGATGTTGAAGCATAAACTTAGGTATGGCATGTATACCAGGATGTACATGGTCAGGTAGGACTGCTAAGCGATTCTTTATGTCAGTCTCTGTGATGCCATGTCTACCTATTGGAAAAATGTCATTCCAAGAGAGATCAACTCTGGGTTCACAATTTTGTAATCTTTCTTTAAAGAAAGATTCAATTTTCTGAAGCATATGAATTCCAGTATAATTGGAACCACTGATGATGATTGTTGAGGGCGTGGATTGTTTGGGTTTGTATCCTAATGCCCAACGAAGATATGCTCTAGTCCAACAATGCTGATTAGGTAGGTATATTTTGGATCTTTTAATTGCTATGTATTCTGCAATGGCCACTTGTTTGGTCTTATGCTTTTTTTTTTAATACAACATCTTGTAAGGTTTGATTATTTGGCTTAAGGCATTTTTAAAGTTCATACTGCATTCTAAGTTAGGGTCAAAATGTCCAAAATGCTGTTCATGGCCTCCTGACGGGAAATAAATTCCTTAAGTTTTTTGATGTCCAGATTCTTCTCTACAGGCTTGTCCATTTTCTTTTTTTTATTATCTTCCTTTTCTTCATGCAATTGCATTAATTCCTTACTAATTAATTTTTCCATGTGTGATTCCAAAAGCTCTTTAATATTGTCAACTTATAAATATTACTTTCTTGGTTAGGTTAAGTATATTTTTCCATATGATTGATGTAGGTTTCTATAAAATTAACTATTTTTATATCGAAGTCCTTCCTGAGTTACGAAATTGTCTTATCAGCATTCGTTTCCAAAGTGTTAATGAGATGCTTCATTAGTCATTGAAGATTGTTATGATTATTTGATCCATAGGCTGAAGAAGTAATATATTGTTCAGTAATTTTGGTTCCTGCCATCCATTCCAATTGAAATTATGTAGTTATAAATTTTTAAAAAAAAATACAAAAAAAAATTTTAATAGCACTCAAGGCACATGTACTAAGGTTTTAGCCTTATATAAGTATTACGTGCTGACATTGCACTTCAGAATATTTATAAATTTAATATCTGAATATTGACTCGTTGTAAATCAAAAGATTTTGCGAATGTTAATGTTTAATAGAAATAGTAGACTTAATCATTGGAAAATTTATTAGCTTCATGCTCCCAAATCAAAATACTTTAGATTTGCCTAGAAATAAGAGGAATCCCTCTTATCTTTATAAAGTCGAATCTTGCATTACGATTTGTAGAGTTCTCGCTAAAATTAAGTACTCAAGGCGCATGTACTAAGGTTTAAGCCTTATATAAGTATAACTAGAAAAAAAATGCATTCTTTTACTGTGCAAGCATACAGCAAATAGATCAAGAAAATGAAAGTAAATTTGCACTTAACTATTTTTTGTGTTCTTCTGTACAATTGTTTCTCATAATATTGAAAAAAGAACTCATCCTGAAGTTTTTTTTTTAAATTTGTAGTACTATGTTACATTATTTATGTGAAATTATTTAGAATTAAAAAAGCAATGTTTTATAACAACTCATTTAATTGACTATAATGACTTATATATCTAGTGTAAAAGTAGCCAAATTACAATACTATACATTACCAAAACCTAAGCATATTTAACTTCAAAAAAAATAAAAAATCTGTCATGTTAAAATATAAAAAAATGTATCTAATGCATTCTGCATTTGCATGTTGTAATAAATAAATAAGGCTTTTTTAAAACAATATTAACTATGCAGATCTAAATAAACAGCACTTTATATACATATACTTTAGTTGTTTTGTATATATATTTTTTTGGCATGAGATGTCACATTTTATTGAATGGGGTAGCCATTTTCTTTGAAATGATTTAAAAAATTTTCAAATAGTGCATTACATTCTGGCAGCAGAGATACAGACTATTAAATAAAAATTGATGGTATAAATCTTTCAATTTATTTGTATTGCATTTTCATCATACAAAATTTATTATTAATTGCATAATACATGAAATCATCACCCCTAAATTTTTTTTTTTTTTTACCAAAAATACATTTATAATAATAGTTTCGATTTGACTGAAATTAGCATTCATAAAGATTTTAATCCAAAATTGATTGTCTGGATATTTTAGCTAATATTTATACTATACACAATTTAAAATTAAGTATTAATAATATATGACCAAAATTTATTTTTAGTTTTATGTTGAATAAAATTTTCATTTTTTTTTAGCAGTACTGTATTTTTTTACATTTGCAATAATGTCCACCATTGCCTTGGATATCTGAAACAAATTACAAGATATTTAAAATCGAACAAGTAAATATTATTTTTAATTTAAATTTAATGTCTTTTGGTCGATTATTAATTACATAAATCATGAAGTCATTTCCTCTTCCCTTTTTTTTTAACTGAAAACATTTTAGATATGGTAGCAGTTTTGATTTGACAAAAAAATTTTAATCCAAAATTAGTTGCCTGAATATTTTAGCTATATACACTTATTACATTAATAATGCACTATATATGATGAAAGTTTATTTTTAATTTTATTAAACACTTTTATTTAAGTTAGAATAAAATTTTAAAATTGAATTTTAATATATTTAATATAATTTGTTCAAATTTGGTACATTTCTTATAAATCACTGGCATTGCAATATTACACAAATATTTTAGTAAGTTCCCTAGTTTTTTAAACTCAAAGGAGTTGTCAAATGGAATTTTAATATCAAATTTAAAATACAAATTAAAAAGCGTGTGAAGCGCTTGAACGAGAAGCTATAAAGATTCCACAAATTATTATACGCTAAGCGCTTTCGATGCCATCTGCCTCAGATGGTCTCGAAAGCGCTTAGTGTATAATAATTTGTGGAATCTTTATAGCTTCTCGTTCAAGCGCTTCACATGCTTTTTAATTTGTATATTAAATTATCGAGTGAGAAGTTTAAAATCCTTAATATTTTATCAAATTTAAAATATATTCATATCATTTCAATAAGTTTTTAGTAATGCATGTATATACATTTTTAAAAAGTATCTTAACAATCTTTTAAAATTAAAATAATAAAAAATCTTGATTATAAAAATTTTCTTTTTTAAAAAGTATATATTTTTTATTTTTGCTGTAAAAGATGATTTTTTAAAAATGGTTTTTAAATAATCTGCATAACTTTACTTTCAAATATTAACTCTTTCAGCTCTTTGAGCACTGCGAGCGCGCATCAGGTGACGTTCAGGTGATGTTTTGTTTTCTTTCTTTACTGACGTAAAAGGTATAAATGTGACGTAGATGAAAATACGATTGTTAGAAAGCTTCATGACGTAGCTTTCAGAAAATGTTTATTTCAAAAAAATCGGTTAAAATTTAAATTTTTGGCAGCAGTTTTAATCAACCACAGTATTTAATTCTTTTGTCTTTTTTAATAATTTTTGTACTTATCACGGAGCGATAAAAGACAAAAATAATTTACGGGGCTACAGATGACATATCTCCGGTACTATTAAAAAATGGCTGACAGAAGCGGTTGAATGTAATTTTGTAAGTAACATTTAAAAATTTTTTTTTTTTATTTTTTTAGTAAAAGCATAATATATTTTTATATAAATTATAATTTTTATTAATTATTTTTAGTTTGTAATTTGTGTGTGTTAGTTATTTACGTTCGTATATAATTAATATCTAATGTAACTTTTAACGTTCTACACTTATAAAAATAATGTTTTTCAAAAAGTATAATTTATTACGAAAATCATTAATTATGTTTATATATATAATATAATATGGTTTATAAGTAATTTGTTATAATTCCGATTCTTGTTTACGTTTTTCAAGTCTATAGCTAACAAATGATCTGTATGCAAATAAATTATATATACGTGATTCATGCTTTCGTTTTGGTATATGTTTCATAACATTATTTTCAAGTCAATAGCTAACAAATACACTATATGCAAATAAATTATATCTATGTAGTACAATAAATATAATAAGATAGCATCACTTCTGTGCATAAAGAATATAAACATCACTTTTGTGCATAAATAATATAAGAATCACTTGTGTGCATAAAGAATATAAACATAACTGGTGTCCATAAAGAATATAAACATCACTGATGTACACAAAAAATATAAAATGAAGAGATGAAACTCATTTTATCATAGTGATATAGACAGTAGCCTACAATTTCTAGTTTTAGACAGACAAGAAGCCAATTGCTATGATGATTTCTTTTGTATCTTTTATTAGGATGAATCTTTTTCTTTATAGACGCCTTTGACATTTAGAACATTTGGGGTACAAGATAAAAATGAAGAAGTCATATCCGACTTCTTTTGGAGATTGTGAAGCTGTGGATTATCTCAGGTAAGACATGTTATACATGTTTAGAAAGATAGTTTTGTGAGGAATGCAAAGAAATTATCACTGAAGATGTATTTTCAATTTTAGTTAATGTTACTTATCATATTATGAACAAACAATAAAATAATAAGTATTTCGGATGTGAAAATTTCTTTTTTTCTTATTTTTTATATAGTTATCACTATTTATTTTATGTTTTGTTTTCCTTAATGTTTCTAGTTTCTAGCAATGTAATTGTTTTTGCTCTAACATAATTAAATTTGAAGTTATTGTGAAAATTGTGTGTCAGGCCAGTATTTTAAAAAGTTCAATATGGCGGCTTGAAGCTGAATCATTAAGCAGATTGCTACATTTTTTGTGATGTATGCTAGAGGATGATACATATATGTTTTTAAAAAAGTTACATTAAAAAATATTTTAATGATAATTTACAATTCAAATAAAAGTAAATCTTTGATTGTAAAAGTTTTCCTTTTGATTCTAAAAATTGATTTCTTAAAAATGTTTTTGAAATATCTAAATGTATATTGTAAATAATGTTACTTTAATACAAGTGACTTTATTTTAAATTATTAAGTTGATGTATAAATAATTGTAATATATATAAGAATGCTAAAAATTAAATAATAATAGATATAAAAAAATATTTATAATCAATGCTTTTATTTACTTTGCACTAAAAAAAAAAAATAATTGTTTCTTCAATCACTATTGGAGTTTTTTTATTTATCTTGAAATATTATCATGGTAGGTTCAGAAATTAATTCTTTCAATCCCTATTTTTTTACTAAGGGATTATCTTAATTAATTTCTGGACTATCCCCCCCCCCCACTTATTTCAATCAAGTTAAATATAAAAATCAAATTATATGATTGAAGAAACAATTTATTTATTTTAGTGCAAAGTAAATAAAAGCATTGATTATAAAATATTTTTTATGTTTATTATGCTGAATGAATTTTGTATCATTTTTTCAACACAGTGTAATGTATACTGTTTTACATTCATGATAATGTTGTCATTGGCTTGGATAAGTCTGAAACAAATTATGATACATGTCTTCTAATTTGAAATTAAACAAATACAGTACAGTAAATGATATTTTAAACTTATACTGGGTTTAATATTTTTGATCATGTAAAATTGATTGTTAATTGCATGATCCGTGAAACCATTTTTTTTTTTCAAAATAATAATTACAATAACTAAATTTTATAATATGATAATATTTTTTGCTGCAAGAAAAATACTATCCATAACAATTTTGATCCATAAAAGTGAATAGGAATAAAATACTAGTTTTCTACTTCACCTTTGATTAGTAAGTAATTTAGATTGCGCTTTACGCAAAAAAAGTGAAGCTTGTCTCAATCTTATTAAAAAGTTATATGGCTTAGCGCTTTCAGAGATCTTGAGTCTATAATCATAGCCTACTTTTAACTGAAGTTTAGCTGTGGTTTATGTAAAATTTATTCAAATTTTATAACGACCATTTTCTGGAGATTGCAAAACACGATTCTTTCCCGTTTATTGCACAATTGTCATTTGCAATAAAGCACACCTCTTTAATTTTTCATTTCATATCATTACGTTCAGTGCATAGTGCCCTTGCCATAGTGGGTTCGAACACATGGCCTGTTGTTTTTTGGTGCTCGAAGAATATGGATCTGTTTTCATCATTATTTATAGCTTTCCTGTACAAATAATGATGTTGAGATGTTCTTGTTGTAATGTTGGCATGGGGTATAATGTACAGTTTTTAAAATAATGTACACATTTTAAATTTTAATATTAATTCATTGGTTATTTGTCATCAAAATTTGATTTTCATTATTTATTATACTGAATGAAACATTTTTTTTTTTTCACATTTGTAGTCATTAACAATGAAAATCTTTACTTTGGATATGTCATTAATGAAGTACTAATTGTCTTGTAAGAACACAGGGTGAAAATTAAATAATATACTATATTGTATTGTGCACTAATTGTATTTTAAGTTTATAATCAAAATATCATATATCTAGTTCATTATCCTTGGCGCCATATTGAATTTTTAAAACACTCGCTTGAGACACAATTTTCATAATTTCAGTTTTAATAATGTTACAGCAAAAAGCTTTATATTGATAGAAACTAGAAAAACAAAGAAAAACAATAGGGCTAAGACAAATAGTGATTACCATTAAAAAAAAGTAAGGGAAAAAAAGAAATTTCAGTGTTTGTTCATAATTTCTAATTTATTATTAACTAAGTTTAAATTACATCTTCATTGATAATTTCTTTGCAGTTTTCACAAAATTACCTTTCAAAACATATATAATACTTCTTACCTGAGATAATGCTGCAGAAAGTAGTTTGTTATTAACTGAAAGGAAACCCTTTGATTCCTCTTGGAGACCTTAAAGGAACCGAGTAGGTCAAAATCCTAATGTCTACTCCATACGTTCTTGTTGTTGCAGCTGTTATTACTATGTGATTATTCATATAGTATATGGCATGGTTGGGCTGCTCATCAACACGCATTAGCTAGCATGGTAAGTTTATTAGCTTTTTACCTTGGAGTTTTCAGATTAAGAAACATCATGATCTTTCTTCTCAATTGCCTGATAGGGCAGAATGAATGCATGTGTAAATGATAAATATTTTTCCAATAGATATATACAATCATGACAGACAAAAATCAATCATGGCTTTTATTCCCAGGAGGCTGTAAAGTCACCAACCAAGGCAGCGGTTGGTGGCCGAAGGCGGAGGGTGCTAAGAATCCCCTGATTGTGGACCCAGGCTGCCATTTGATGATGACTTTTTATTTAGGTACTTACAACTGCAGATCACTTTCAAGTGAAGGAAGATTGCAAGAATTAGGAGAAGAACTGTCTTATATTAAATGGGACATTATTGGAATTTGTGAAGTTAAAAGAAAAGGTGAAAAGACAATTAATTTAAAAAGTGGACATGTACTCTACTATAAAGGCACAAATATTGGAAATACAAGTGGAGTAGGATTCATTATAAATAAAAAGTGGAAGAATAACATTGTGGAGATTGATGGTGTATCGGACAGAGTGGCAAGATTAGTTATACAACTTAATAGCAGATACCAAATGCAGATAATTCAGGTTTATGCCCCAACAAGTTCTCATAGTGATGAAATAGTAGAAGATTTTTATATGGATGTACAAAAGGCTTTTGATCAGAGTAAACAACATTTTAAAATTGTTATGGGAGACTTTAATGCTAGAATTGGTAAACAAATGAAAGATGAAAGTGCTGTAGGTAATTTTGGTTATGGTAATAGAAATGAGAGAGGACATAGACTTGTGGAGTTTGCAGAAAAAGAAAAACTTTATATTATGAATTCTTTTTTTGAGAAAAATGTTAAAAGGAAATGGACATGGAAGCATCCAAATGAAGGTACAGCAGAATTGGATTATATTTTGACTAACAGAAAATACATATTTCAAGATTGTAATGTTCTTAATAAATTTAACACAGGAAGTGATCATCGATTAGTAAGATGTAAGATACATGTTAATGCAAAACTAGAGAGACAAAAATTTATTAAGAAAAACAATATTTACAGTTGATATTCCTAATCTTCAGAAACATTCTAATGAATTTAAATTAGAACTTACAAATCGGTTTCAAGTATTAGTAGATTTTGAACATGATTCAGATTTGAATGAAATTAATATGAAAATAACTGATACACTTTTAAAAACTGCAACAAAGATAGCTGGTAGAAAAAAGCAGCAATTGACCAATAAAATTTCTACTGAGACTAGAGAATTTATGAAGAAAAGAAGGAATATGAAGATATACAAAAATGATGCATTAAAAAGGATTGAATATCTCGAATTTTGTAAAATGGTGCAGAAAAGAGTTGAAAGTGATATAAGAAAGTATAACTGTGAACTAGCAAGGAAAGCTGTAGAAGAGAATAAAAGTCTTAAGAGTGTAAAACAACATTTTGGTATTGGTAGGAAATTTATATCTGCAATAAGAAAAAAAGATGGAATTATTACTAAAAAGAGAGATGACATCATGAAATGGGTAGAAGACTTCTATCAAGAATTATATAGTAATAAAGAACAAGTACCTCCTATATCTATTATATCTTCCAAATTGCCCAGAATTTTAAATGAAGAAGTGAGACATGCAATTAAATTTATGAAGAAAGGAAAGGCTCCAGGTAATGATGGAATTATAATTGATATATTAAAAGAAGCAGGTGAAGAAATAGAAAATTTTTTAGCAAAGTTATATACCAAATGTCTAAATGATAAAGATGTACCAGATGATTGGAAGAATGCAGTATTAATATTAATATTTAAAAAAGGTGATAAAGAAGATATTAGAAATTACAGACCTATCAGGCTTTTATCAGTTTTATACAAAATTTTTACCAAGATAATTACAACTTGTCTACAGAGAACATTGGATTTCCACCAACCAAGAGAACAAGCTGGTTTTAAAAGTGGTTTTAGTACAGTAGATCATATCCAGGTATTGAGAGAAGTTATAGAAAGGACAAATGAATATGAGTTGTCATTATGTTTTGGATTTGTAGATTATGAAAAGGCATTTGATTCTATAAACATTTCTTCAGTGATTAAAGCATTGGATCATCAAGGTATAGATCCAGGATATTGTCATATTTTAAAGAATATTTATAAAAATGCAACAGCAACAATTAGATTACATAATGATACTAGGAAAGTCAACATTGAGAAGGGTGTAAGACAGGGTGACTCCATATCTCCAAAACTTTTTACAGCAGTGCTGCAAGAAGTATTTTGTGGATTAAAATGGGAAGCTAAAGGAGTGAAAGTAAATGGAGATTATTTAAAGTCATTTAGATTTTGCAGATGATGTAGTTGTTTTTGCAAATAATGCTTTAGAGTTGCAGGAAATGTTGCAGGAGTTATCAGATGAAAGTAGGACTAAAAATAAATGTTAAAAAGACTAAAGTAATGTTTAATGGATTTTCTCAAAATATGAAAATAAAGATTGATTATGATGAGTTAGAAGAAGTTAACAGTTACAAATACCTTGGTCAGATTATTAATACAGATGGAAACATAATGGATGAAATTAATCATAGAATTAAACTTGGTTGGAGTGCTTTTGTTAGAAATAACTTGATACTAAAAGGAAATATGCCTATGTGTTTGAAAAGGAAGGTTTTTAATAAATGTGTTTTACCAGTTCTTACTTATGGATCTGAGACTTGGACACTTAATAGAAGAGCAATACAGAGACTTCAGACCACTCAAAAAAGTATGGAGAGATCTATGTTGGGAGTAACAAGAAGAGATCAAAAACGCAATATATATGTGGGTAAGAAAACAACAGGTGTTACTGACCTCATTGAAAAAATTAAAAGACTGAAGTGGAGTTTGGCTGGACATATTGCTAGCAAAAGATGATAATAAATGGACAATTGGAATCTTAAACTGGATTTCAAGAGATTGTAAAATATACAGAAAGAGACCACATGTGAGATGGATGGATGAAATAAGAAAGTGTGCAGGGGTGATGTGGAGAAGAAATGCTAGAGATCGGAAAAAATGGAGAGACCCTTATTCTGCAGTGGATTGATGATGACCTGAGATAATGCATAGCTTCAGAATCATCAAAAGTTTTCACATAAGAATTTTTTTTTTTTATCTTGTAACTCAAAGAAGTTGACAAATTTCAAAGGCGTCTATAAGAAAAAGATTCATCCTAATAAAAGGTACAAAATGAGTCATTTTCAGAAGGTGGATATACATTGGTCATCATAGCAATTGGCTTATTGTCTATCTAAAACTAGAAATTGTAGGTTACTGTTTGCATCAAAACAGGCAAAACTTTCCATACAGTATTGCCACTCAGTGCAAGCCAGATTAATCAATGGATGCCAGAAGACTTGGACATAAAATCCCCATCTAGTGCCTACTCATCCAATAACCCCAGACTACTTTCTGGCTTGTGGCCTTCGTCAGTGATGAGCCTTGAATCTGAAAGCACTGCACCTAGATCTTAAGATCTAATGCAACTCTCCAGCAGCCACCCTTTATCTCTACTTAACTACAAAACTATGAGTCCTAAATTGAAAATGAAAATAATTCAAGCTCATTAGCTTATATAGTTTTGGTGGCTGTCTTTGGTTCTTTAATAACCAAAGCCAATCCAACCTAATAGGATAGTGGTGGCTGTGATCATTAAAGAACCAAAGACACCTAAATGTATAGGTACTGAACTGAGTTCAAACCTATATGACTATATAAGCAATTGAAAACATTATTGTGTTTTCTATTTAAGACTCATAGTTTTGTAGTTAAGTAGAGATAAAAGGTGACTGCTGGAGGGTTGCATTATATCCTAAGCTCTAGATGCAGTGCTCTCAGATCCAAGGCTCCTCACTGAAGAAGGCCACAAGCCAGAAACTAGTCTGGGAATATTGGATGAATAGGCACTAGATGGGGATTTTATGCCCAAGCCTTCTGGCATCCATTGATTACTCTGGCTTGAACTGAGTAGCATTACTGTATGGAGAGTTTCGCCTGTTTTAATAACAGTTATAAGCAAGAGTAAAAAATGGTGATCATATGATGTTTATACTGTCTGTATCATGATATTTATATTCTTTATGCACACCAGTGATGCTATCTTGTTATGTTTATTGTCCCACAGAGATATAATTTATTTGCATGTAGCTCATTTGCTAGCTAAAGACTTGAAAACAATGGGTTGCAAGATGTGGCAAAACTACTGACTCCACAACATGAGTACCAAGGCATAGGCATGAATAAGAATTTGATTCTTTGCCTCCATACAATTCCATGTGGTATATAAATAACTATTGTGGTTATCTCCACACGCACACACCCTTTGAAATCTTTCTTTATTGGTTTTAACTGTTTATATTTTCATATGATACTATGCCCAGTAAATTTTGTGATTGCTTTGTCAACTGTGAAATTTCTGTATATTTGATAATCAGTCCTAAAATTTACATTGTACTGCTCTGTAATACCTTAATTTTATATATATAGACATTATTTGTTATATAAATCCAGACCTGCAATTGCAAACACAAAGACAGTAATAATTCAAATATAAACATAGTTATAAATTATTAAACCTTTTGACAATCAATTATGTCTATAAAATAAGGTTGCCTAAACTTAGATCAGAGCCCCAAAATTACATAAACTACTTTTGTTGTATTTGAATGCAAATTTATATATGTATAATAAAAAACATAAATGATTTAATATACTATACAGACACCAATACAAACACAAACATACCATTTATCAAATAATTTCCATTCATTAACTATTCAAATAAATAAATTAAAATTTTTAATACTGATGATCCTATATTCTGATTATGTTTCGAAGGCCTTGAAATGCAAATTATCGGCACATTTTTAATCCATTTTAGAAGGCTCTTTGGCCATTTAAAAATTTCTTCCTGTATCTTCTCCATGAAAATTAGTAAACTGAGCAGAAAATTAAATGAATCTATTAACAAAAAAATTCAAATTTTATCGGATTCCGACATGAGATATGCCATTAAAAAGAGAATTTAAAGCAGGATTGAGTGGTGGGATTTCTGTTGACATCATGCTTGTAGTTTTCACAGAATTTTAAAAAGAACACAGAATTTCAACACAGCGCCACTGTGCTGCATTGCTACTGCAAACAGGAAATGAGATAATATTTTGTATTGTATTGTGTATAATGAATAAACTCTGTGCTTTACATTTTCAACATGAATGTCACTATTTTGTTTTTGAATAACATAGTTTTAGAAAAACTATACTATGATATCATCATACTTACAAAATGGCCACCCAAAAAAAAAAATTGACATTTATTTTTATGATTGCTATAGTGAATAATTGATTGTAAATCAAAATAATGGCTCAAATTGATGATGATCACTATGATGAATTTTCATATAACGGTCATGGTAAGTGACATATATATGAAACTGCAGTGCAAAACAAAGCAGTATCATATGCAAAACTATTTAAGTCTTTGATTTTAAATGTAATGAAAGTATATTATTGAGATAAATTAAAAATAAAATAGGATAAATTTGAAACACAATGATTTACTCTTGTAAAAGAAATAGAAACACTAGAGATATTTGTTTTCTGCTTCTTATTCTTGAAATAACTTGCAAACAAGCAGCAAAAAGATCATGAAAAACTTATGAATATACTATAGACATTTCAGTAAAATTTTTTGAAATACAGAGTCAAATGCTTTAGATAAGGTTAAATATGTTGCAACAATTTGGAGATCAATATCTAGGAATGATACTTGATTATAGAAAGCATTAAATGTACTTCTACCAGAAACAATTATTTTTAATTTAAAATGATATCATTTTTTCTTTAACAAGTATTTCCAATAAAACTAGTTCTATAATTATCAAAAAGTAAGAGATCACCTTTTTAAAAATAAATGTAATAATACAAACTTTCAAACATGTGGGAAACAATCAAGCTCTTAAGAAAAGATGAAATGTCCAAGAACATGTATAAAAACAGATTCATTTTCTTTAAGAATTTTTGATGTTAAATTATCTGATCTGCTGATCAAACAGTATTTAAACAATCAATCATTTAAGACAATTCAAAATCAGTATTATCCATATATAAAAGGGAATTAAAGCAAGTAGAAGCAAATGACAAATCTTGTTTTGGTGTACTATCTGTTGGCACCCATGAAAAAAAAATATTAAACATTATTTTAATCTTCCACCAAATTACTATTGTGTTTAATAAATTTAATTTGCTTTGTCGTAAGTTTTTGTATTAAATAATTAATTTCCATTTCACAGAAATATTTTTATTAATAAAAAATTTTTGATAGTATTGAAAATTAAATTTTCACCCAAGGATTTTAAATTTAATTGATTAATTTTTTCTACTAAATTATCAATTATCCGTGCTAAGCATTTTCATGATGACACATCAATTTAAATTAAAGCATTGACTTTGTAATTAAAAATTTACAAATATTCTGAAGTTTTAAATGCAGAATCAACATCATTTCAAACAAAAATACTATCCCAGTTCTAATTAAATAATAAAGTTTTGGGTTTATTATTGGATAACGTATTAACATAGGAATGAATTTTTTTATTTACCTGTTGTTTAATAGTGAAATAATTTTAATACAGTTGTAAATCAGAAACAAAAAATGTAAGTAAAATGATTTTAAATGCTGACTTGATCTCACATGTATATGATTCAATATTGATTTACAAGAATGAATTATACATATAGGTGAAAATAAATCTTGATTAAAACTAACTAAACAATAAATTTAAATAATGTGTTAGATGCATTAGATTTGCAAATAAATCTATAGATTCATGTCACCCATAAGTACTATTGAAGAACGCGAATCAAGTTCAGCAATAAAATTTAGAATGCCACTCGTGCATAATTTATAAAACAACAACAATAAAAATAAAATTTAAAAAAACTCAAATTAATCAAAATATATTTTGTAGAGGCAAGTGTTGGAATATGACAATTACAATTAATATTTATTTTTATAAAAAACCATTATACTTCCCAAATGTGAATGAGTCCATGGATAAAAAATGTTTGAATATCCATCCAGAGTATGTAAATGCTGCTCATCCATTCAGTTAATATTATATCATAAAAATTCATAGGAAAATTAAATAAAATAGTTTGTTAAAATTTGATCTAATACTTTATGTATTCAAGTGAAACATATTTAAAACAGACAAAAATTCTTCTTACGATAAGAATGTATCAGGGCTCATTTTAGGAGATATGTATCATCAGAAAGGTGTTAATTTCACTTTATTTTTTAATTAAATTTAAATTGTTTACATTTAGTCAAAATTCGGTGTTAGATCATTTCCAAATTTATTTATTTTTTACATAAATCTATTAAGTTTATTTTATCAATATCAATATAGATTGCAATAAGTTAATTTAATCATAGTGTATTCAGATTAATAACTTCAAATTCATCATCATTGTTTAATGATGTCACAAATGGTCTCTTTAGAACTATTAAAACATGACTATGATCCTTGAATTCTTAATTGCTACATTAATCCATTTTTCAATAGATTGATTATATTCAAAGTTCTAATGATTAAAATATCTATCCAAAAAATATAAGAACAAAGCTAATTGACTTATTAATTACTAATAATTTTTTAGAAATTGTAATTTGATTACAATTTTTAATTTTTTAAGATTTGATTGTTATTTTAAGATTGAAGTCATTATTTAATTAAGAAATACATATCACAGGTGAAAGAATCCATTTTAACAATTCTATAAATTATACATGTCAAAGTCAAGAAATATTGGAACAAAATTAATTAATTATTCTTTTTACTTCAAATAATAACAAATATAAAAATAAATACTCTATTAAAACTACTATAATCTTTAGCATAGTTTGTTCAGAATTGCTATTGATAAGTTTGTTAACATCATTTAGTTGACTTAAGCAGTTTTTATTTTATCACATTTTATCATATAAAAGCACAAATTGTTAATTATATTAATTCAGTGGTATTACAAAAATGATTTGTAAATTATTGTATCTAATTTTTTTTTTTTTACAAAGCAATCTCATCATTTTACATTTAATGCTCAACATTGTGTATTTAATTGTCATACTTTTTTTAATGTAATATTACAAATAACTTAAAATTTTTATAACTCCGAAAATAATATTTGCATTTTACTTAATTTTATATTTGTTAGTATTTTCAAAAATAATTTGTTTAGTTCGATGAATTTTGATCTTTTAGTATTTGGGATCCTACTTTACATATCAGCTTTAATCATATCACCTTCCCTTCTAATGATTTTTTGGATCCCTATGGAAGTTATTAATTTATGGAATTTTAAATAATTAATATCAAAATACTTTTGTGTTATTTGTATGTATTTCCCAATTTTTAAAGGTGATGTTTATATATATACAGAATTTTTTTTTCTTATTTTGGTTCAGAAATTAGCTGGGGGGGGGGGGTGCTCAATTTTTTTTTTTTCATGTCTTTGCACCCAGCCTTTTATTATTTGTGCTCCACAGATTGAGAATGACTGTTTTAATTAATGATATTTTTTTTATTATATTTGAAAGTCTTTATTGCTGCAGTGTGAAAATCCTTTTGTATATGCTTGATGTGATCATTTTGAAGACTGATTTAATCATATTAGCATTTATAATATTATTATTGGAAAAATCATTATATAAAGTTAAATAATTGGAGACAATATTTGTAAGTAAATTATATATTTAAATATCAATAAATATTTAGATAATATATATAAATAGAATTCCATTGATTAATGTGTATTAATTTGCTTAAAATTATAAACTTCCAGAGATAAATTAAAACAATTTTTTTATATAATATCTATTTAAAATTTTCATCATATTTATTTTTGCGAAGATAATAAAAATCTTTATTTAATTAATAATTTTTATTTTTTCAGTTGACAAAATAGTTTTTAGATTATACAAAAATTTATTATTATATAAACTAGAGAATTTATTATACAAACTTTAAAATATATTAATAAAGCCAGAATTTTTTTATTCTAGATTAGAATTTCAATTATAAATTAATTATATGAATTTAAATTTTAAATCTTTTATTTAATTTTCAAAATTTTTAATTGCTTATAAAGCTTATTTATGCTATTGTATTTATAAAATTATTGAATAATATTTTACTTGAATCTTCATGGTATTTGTTATTTTTATGACTAGCATTCTTTAAAATTCATGCAGAGATAGTTTGATAGGTGAGTCAAAGAAACAACTGATTCAACAATTTTAAAAGGTGCAATTTTTAAGCTTTGTTTCAAGTGCTGATATTGATTGACTTGGCTCTGAACTCATGCACAGCATTTTAAAATCATCTGATGTACACATCAATTCATTGACTTAATAGGTTCCTATATGTTTTATTGCAATGGTAGAATGACTCATTCATGAGCCAAAAGTCTCAGTATTACAGTTCCATTCTTACAATCAGTACTCAAACATCACATGACTTTACAAGCAATAAATCATTTAATTATTTATTTTAATAACTTAATATATGATAATTTATTAGATGATCTTTTTATATATATGTAAAATAATTTTCGTGCATGAAATATAAAAACAACTTTTGCCAAGTGAAATGTTTAAATAGATGTGAATCTGAGAATTATAATATTTTATTTTTTAAATAATCAAAGCAGAATTACAATAAATTAGATATAAACTAAATGAATCAATTTCTAAAAGCATTTTCTCTTCTTTTTTTTTTAATCTGGCATGATAAAATATGATTAATTCTATCCTGAATATAGGGTAAATAAAATTTGTTTTAAACTTTTCAAAAATATAAATGTTGTTTTAACAAGTGTTAATAATCAAACTAATAATTTATATTATTTTTACACTTGTATAAATTCAAACACATCTTAGAACTATTTTAATCTTATTTTGTAGTTGTTATAAATATTGTTTTTTTTTACATGCATTTTTTTTCACATAATTATATCTAGGAATTGATTCTGTACCTTGGTTGGGTCCTCTTAATATGGTAGCTCCAATTTCAGAATTTGCAGAACCTCCTTATGGAGATGATGATAGTCATAGCCCATTTCCTGTTAAACCAGCTGAAAAAAGAAGTTATTCTCAGAATTGTGTAGTCTGGATAAGACAATCTGGTTTGCAGGTGAGATAGGGATTTTTTTTATTAGTTTCTTTAGTAGAATGATTTGTCAAAGAACACTTCAATATAAAATCAAAATATGCATGATATAAATCTTCTATAAATCCAATATCATAGTTAAAAGAGCTTGAAGGGGACAAATGCTTTTCTTTACACAGAACTTACTCCATTTGACCAGTGTTATTAACCAAATTTAGCCATCTTTTACTAATCAAATATACATTTATTATTTATGGATTTATTTTTTTGTTTGTTTTTTAAATCTTGCAACAAATTTCCGAATACGATCTATTATTGACTTAAATCTAGATGTAATCTGTTAAATTTTGATTTTATTTTGCTTGTATGTATGCATGAATTCATTACTTTTTGTTCAGATACATTATGGTCTTTCAAAATATATTTTAATTTTATAATGCTGGATTTAAAGATTATCCTATAAACATCTTTAATACAATAAGTCTCTGTGCGTGTCTTATTAATCCTTTACTTAGAAATTTTTTTTAATTTTATTTTTTTTTGACAAAAAATGCAATAAAATTAAATATTCTCACATTTAAAATGAATAAGAATACATTTAAATGAGTTATGATCAAAAAAAATTTTAATTAAAGGATAAAACAATCATTTAATGTATTATCTAATTCAGTAAAAAAAAAATTCTTTTATTTGGTCATCATTATGAAAAAACATTTTTAACACCTATTTGAAATATATACCTGTATGTAATTATTAATAAGAATTGGATAATTATTAATATATATTTAGATTGAAACTTATTATATAAATGCTAATACATTAATACACTGCTAATAAATCTGCTTTATGTGATAATATTTTGTGATCACTGAATATTATAAATCATAGCATGAAATAAAATATACTCAAATAACATTTTTTATTTAATATTGAATAATTTATTACATATATTTTTAAAAGAAAGTTAAGAAAAAATAAATAAACACAATATATAAATTAATATACCTGATAGATGTGAGCATAAGTTGTTTGTGTGTGTGTGTGTCTTTCTTAGTTTATCGCATTTAACACTCTCTTTATGGCAATTTTAATTTTTTTCCTAAATAGCAACTAAAAAAAGGATAGAAAAAAGTTGAAACCCCATTTTTTAATCATTAACTTTTTAAAATGCTGAACTTCTTTGCTCTTTACGTAAATGTTATTAAAAAACCTAGCAGGAATATTACAAGAAGAAAATATAAGAAAAAGTAAATAAATTATAATCTTTAAATATTATTAATTATCTAACATGTCCTGTGTGGTTTGGTGTAATAGTATAATGTCAAGCTTTAGAACATAAGGTCCTTAGATTAATTCCAAATCTGACAATTCCAACAATAAAACTCCCAAGCAATAAAACCATTTGATTATTTTTTTTTATTATTATCTAGCATAAAAATTCCTGCAAGAAAGCAAAGTTAAAAAAAGTCTTTATTCAATAAATGTGCTAATTGTATTATGAAACATATATTCATTAGATATAGGATTTTCAACAATCTCTATTGCTTTAAAAACATGAGAAGTATATAATGACAGGATAAGCAGTGAAATGTAAATTATTAATTAGATTTTTTTTTTAATCTGCAACATTATTGTTTAAAAATAATTGAGAAATGTAGAGTTCTGTATTTTTGATGGAAAACCTACAGTAAATGTATTTGCTACCAGTATATTAATTACCATTTAAATATTTTTTTTCTAATAATCACCGGCAGACTTTGGAGCCTAAAGTTCTTGAATCATGCTCAACTCTTGTTTCCATTTCTCGAACTTCTTATGAACTCCCAAGCAATAAAACCATTTAATTTTTTTTTTCTTTTAATATTTTTTCTCTTACAGAAATATAAATGTATGAATATATTTTAAATTTTCAATTTTTTACATTTTTTGCCAAATTACTAAACTACTCATTGTATTCTTTTATTCTTGCAAGCTTCAAAGTTCTATATTTTTTTCTTCATAGTGTTACTCAGAACATTTTCCTAGATTTTTCTAGGGTATCCCTTTGTGTTTCTTTCTTATTAATACTTATTTATATCGAAAATTTTTATTTCTCTTCTTTATTGTTTAAACTGTAAAAACTTTCTATTAAATATTATTAAAAATATCTTTGTTTTTATTTGTGCACTCATGAAACTCTCTTTTTTCATTATTTTGTTTTATTTCTATAGATTTATTCAAACTATGCTATTGTCAGTATATTAAACATTTATAGAATATTTATGTGTGTCTGTATTATGTATTTCTCAGGACATGTTATTGTAGAAGATTTTATATTTATACTTTTGATTAGGTTTTTTTTTTTTCCAAAAATATTATTTATTCAAATTTAGTTTTTCTGTCTGATAAATTAAT
The DNA here is from genome assembly GCA_028023455.1 of Epiperipatus broadwayi. NCBI lineage: Eukaryota > Metazoa > Onychophora > Udeonychophora > Euonychophora > Peripatidae > Epiperipatus > Epiperipatus broadwayi. Next base: position 10,721,547 of record JAQFVV010000028.1, on the reverse strand, counting down.
AATAGTAATAATAATTGAATAATTTGCCATTTGAGAAGTCGTAAGATGTTCGAGCATAAGAATCAATAAAGTTAAGCTGTATAATGTGGATTTTGAGTCAGTCATGAAAACACACATTTAACTCAGCTAAAAATAATTGATAAATTATACAGTATATGTTTCAACTTTTAGTCACCCAGATGAAGAATTTTATAATATTATTCTAAGACTAATTGATGGCAATAATTCTCATTTTAAAATATTGTCAGATTTTTATGAAAAAAATTGAAATTTGTTCATGATAACAAATCTTGTGTTAGTGTTTATGACCTTTGTAACAAAGTTAAAGTTTTTAGCCAAACAAATATTGGTGAAGTTCTTGATTCATATACTGTGACTATGGCCTTCTTATCTAGCCGACTATAATTCTTTTCAGCTTTGGATAGAGTACAAAATGTGTAAGCTATTAGTCTTTCACAATCCATTGTCTTATAGTATTATATATACATTATCTTTAATTATTTTTTATAATACAGTCAAATAAAATTTATTTTTTATAAATATTTTCTTATGGTTTGAATTGCACATACTTCATGTGCAGATGAGTCTATTATTAGTGCAATTTCTTGATCTTCAACTCTAGAGCCTAAGTTCTTGGATCAATTCCAGTCTGTTATTTTCAGCACTCAAACTTTTTTTGAATGCCTAAATAATAATGCTATTTGATTATTTATTATAATAGACTGATAAAATATTGGCTGTTTTTTTAGCTGAAAAGCTTTTTCTTGAAGTTTTCTCCATGTCTGTTTTTCTGCCTTTTTTCAAAAAATCGTAAATTTATATAGCTGTAGAAATGTTTCTTTCAGAAAACTTAAAAGAAATTATCTAGACTTAAAAAGACATAATTTCTTTACTGCACTTGGACTTTTTCATTCATCATGGCTTGAACTTTATCAGATGATGGTGACTTCTTCTTGGAGATGACATAGTCCAAAGATTCTTTCAAATACATTTTCATTTAAATGTACTCCAAAAAAAAAAAGAAATTTAAAAAATTTAAAATAAACATCAAATAATATCATATGCTGCTAAATTTATGATGAAATATGTAAAAAAAAGTGAGCAGGTTTCCAATTAGAATATGCTAAGTTGTACAGAAATTTATAATTGATTCTTATGCTTTTCTTTTAAATAAGATTTATTTATTCAAGATGTCTCCTATTTCTTTTTAAACATTTATTTAGCTTAGGACTATGAACTCTATTTGTTTAATTGTTTGTTTAGGTTAAACTTTATAATCATTTTTTAAAATATTTCTATCAAATAGATTTCTGTCAAATTTTATAAGTGTTAGAAATCAGTACTAATGCAATATGTTGATGAAATATTTCCGGTTGTACAGTTATTTGTCCAGTATAGATGTTGATGGACTGAATTTCAAATACATTGATATTGGTTCAATAAGTTTTGAATGATTGTGCAAGATTGCGGTATATTTTTTAGATAAAACACTATCTAGGGCTGAATATTTTCGAATCTATCCATCATCTTCCATACCACCTAGAATGTTTGCCAACATAAAACTGCATAAAGAAAACTCTCCTCTCCGATTAATGCTCGACTTTGGAGGTGTCCACTATTTCCAAACTGCAAAAATGATCAATCTATGGCTTATAGATTCCCTGGGATTTGGAAACTATACTGTCAAATCATCATTCAAATTTGTGGAAAGAATAAAATATACTAAAATAGATTTAGAACACAAAATGACTGTATGCTATGTCAATGAACTCTATGGCTCAATTAATAAAAAAACCTCCATTGTCATCATCAAAGATAAACTAAATAAGAAAAATTATCCAAAAAAACGAATTGATTTTATAATAGAATTCGTGAAGTGGCTGGATAACAGCATATTGACTAAATTTGAAAACAAATGGTATGTTATGAATGACGGTTGGCCAATGGGACTCCAATGAATGGAATTGTTGCTAGTTTCGTCATAAACCATTACGAGAGTCAAATTCTTCCAAAACACTTCACAACAGAACCAACTCTCATATACACTCGATATGTTGACGACCTTTTTATAGCATCAAAACCTTCCACCACCATCAACATACAAAATGAACTTCAAGCCATCTCAGGATTAGCCCTCAGTAGAACAGATGAAAACAAGGAACAGGAAATAAAATATCTAGACTCGATAATAAAAAGAGAGAACGCATACCTAGATTATAAAATGATAATTAAACCGTTGCACATATGAGGTTACACAAGTCCAAAGTCTAATACCCCCAACACATATAAATGGGCAAGTATGAATGCTTTCCTATTCAGAAAACACCAGTTATGTAAGTACAACATCGATAAATATATAAAAGGAAATAACTAACATAGGCTTTAAACCCAGTATTATCCATCATAGAATAAAAACATTTTATAGAAAACTCAATAATAAACAGCCTAAAAACAATATAAAATATTTAACAATTCCATTTATACCTAATGTAACTTCAAAAATTGCTAAAAAATTGACTAACGATTTCAAATTTAGCTTTATAACACCTCCTAACACTAACCGACTAATAAATACTTCCAAAGATAAAATAGAAAAAGATCAAGCCCCTCATGTGGTCTATAAAATGGCATGCCCTCAATTAGGCTACCAGGCATCTTACTACGGTGAGACTCGGGCTAACATCAGTACAAGAATTTACCAACACAGGTATGCATACAACAGGATTATAAATAAAAATGAAGGAACATCAGTCTTCTGGGACCACTAAGCAGCTACAGGCCATGTATTCGAACCTCTGCCCAAATAATTTGCACAGAGAAGAATGATGCCAAAAGAAAAGTCAAAGAAGCTTTTTACATTGCGAATGATCTCAGTGCCATTAATAGAAGAGAGGCATGTTTTGCTCTCTCCAAACAATGGATTAACTAATTAAAAATTCAAGCTCATTTGCATATGTGTACAATAAATCACAACAGTCTTCATTTATAAAGCTATAAGTATGAGATTTAAATACTAAATCTCGAAAGCGCTACGCATGCGAAAAAAATCGCATATTTATAATCAAAAAAGTTTTTACAATAAAAACAAATCTTAATCTCTCTTGATTGTAAATATTGCTTTTTTAAAAATGCTTTTATAAACAACACAGTGTTAGAATTGATTTTTTAATGTATGCAATTTTCCTTTCAAATATTAGAATAGGTTGAGGCATTTGTTTTTATTCTTCATTTTAAAATTGGAATATGGATAATTGTGAAAAAGATCCAAAGACTAAAAAGTTAAAAATAGTACATATAAAAACTATTTTATAATAAATGCTTTCATTTACTGAACACAGCTATTGCTTAAATTAATTAATTTCTGGATATCTTGTGCTTTTATTTCAAATTAAATATAAAAACCCTGATAGTGGTTGAGGAAAACAATTATTTTTGGATTTGTAGTGCACAATAAGTTTATTATAAAATATTTTTATATACAATATATTATTTTAATTTATTTAAATAAATCAAAATTAGAAAAACATTGATCTATTAGTCTTGAAGTCTTGCTCAAGATTATTATATAAAAAAATCAAATTAGCAATTATGCTTTCAATACTTTTTTAAAAAATTTAATGATTTATATGCAAACTAAGAAATTACAAAAAAAAAAAATTTCAATACTTTTATATTGAAAACATACCACTATTCAATTACAATTTCAAAGATTTTATTGAATGCAGTAGGAAAGTTTTCCAGAAAATCTAACTCTTATAATTGTTATGGAACATATAAATTTTATATAGAATACACACTGTATGTTTATATGCCCAAATCACAACTACCAAAATTTGAAATTTACAAAAAAATAAAATTCATCTTCTTTATTTTCAGCTGAAACTACTGACAAGATAATTAATTTATCTTATTAAATATTTTTCATGGAACCAATTAAATACAATGAATGAGAACTCTTTCTAATTTGACATTTTGTTTTTAATTCTTTCTAAGCATGTGTTAAATCAGGAATGGTCAGATGGCAATTCCATCACAATAATTAAAGAATTAATAATTAGTTTTCAAATGTAGTCAAAGACTTGGATTTTTTTTTTTTTATTAATTATTTTATATATTACATTTACATATTTCTTCAGATAAATAAAATATAATTTACACTTACTGGATTTCAATTTATATCATAAGCATCAGGTATTATTAATACATTTTATACAATTTTATTATTTTATGTTAGAATATTTATTAACTTATATGAAAGATTTTAAAAAATGTTGACAGCAGCATGACTATATCTGTATACCAAATGAATATCACTCTATTATTATTTTCCTGAAGATTTGTGATGATGATATTTAAGTTTTGAATGTCTTCAGAAAAATTAAACTTTATTTAAATTTTCCAATTCAACTATTAGTAATAGCACACAGGTTAGTAATAGCACAACATAAAATTTAAATAAAGTTTAATTTTTCTAAAGATATTCAAAACTTAATATTAGATTATGGAAATAATCCAATGTATAAATACAACTGTTTATTATCTTTTTAATTTTGTTTAATATTATTATTATTGTTGTTAAGCATTAAAATTGTGTTTGAAAAGTACAATAATAATGTAATAAAAAAAATTTTTTTTTCATGAAAGTAAGTGATGAATCTATAATTAATTGATTTTTTTTTTATAATTTTATTTAGTTGTAATAATGTATTATATAATATTTTTTGTTAATAATTAGGTAGAAAGTAATTATAATCTATCATTGTTGATGATTGAGTGCTCTGTGCATAGAATTTAGAAAGTTGCTTTCTAATAAACCATTTAACATACATACATTTAAAACAAATTTTATTTCAGGCTGATATTCAGAAAATTCTACGTCATGCCAGAAAACTTCCAGATAAGCAACAGAACTTCTATAAAGTAAGAAATTATTTTTAAATTGCATCTATCATATATCTATTTTTATCCATCTTTCTCTAAATATGCAGTTTTAGTAAATAATAAACAGCAGAACACAAAGATTTCAGTTGAATTATTAAAAGTTATGAGAGAAAAGAATTCGAAAGAATTATTTGGTATTTGTATTGTAGTTTGTGATTCAGGAGAGTGACCATTAAATTTTCTCCCAATCATTATGATTAAATTTATTGGAGAGATGGCCTAAGGTGATGAATTACAAATTTTTAATTCAATTGGCTTAATTTCACATGCAATCGAAGAATTATTGAGATGCTTAAATAAAAGAATTTCTAATGGATATGACATTTCTTTCTGCAGAATATATGGGTTTATAAAAGTTAGCAGAACAAGTGAAGTAGTTGAATTGATCCAAATAATTGTTGAGTAATATATGTAACTCTAAATGTGCATATGATAATAATTTATAAATCAAACTTACTAGAGTCATTTTAACAAGCTTGTAAAGAATGCCTTCTCATAATGCTAATTTATTAACTGACAAAATATATATATATGATCTAATTTTTCACATTTATGAATAATAAATGAATCACAGATATTCATATGGGTGAAATTTTATATTAGCAGTGATCATAAAATATTAATCAAACCAGCTCACAGTTTCAAATAAGATGTAAATCCTAATAATTGTAATAATCACATAAACATTTCCATCAGCTTTGAACATGAACGCTGCGGTTTAATGATTAGTTATATTAACTGGGGATAAAGTATGATAAAAACTTCACTAAGAATAAGCATAGACAATAAGTTTATATAACAGTGATAAAGCTTATTAAATGCCAGATTAATAAATATTGTATATGGTTATTCTACCTCCCCACTCATTGCTGATCAACTAGCAAAGTAGCAATAAGCTAACTCTAAAACACATACAACCAAATTGAACACTTTTAAGATAATTTAATATTGCACGACACAGTAATTAATATATATACAAAAACAAAGATATAAACTATACATTAATATAGGCATACATATGCTTTATACATAGATGATTTTGGTTTAATATATAATCCGTCAGCTACTTCATTGCTTACATGGTTCTGTAAAGTTCAACAATTTAGAAAGGTATACTTCACCTATTCTAAAGTCTTGTCTTAAACCCTGTACAAAATGTCACTGAATAATAATAAGATTGGGGTGATATGCTTAATCTCTACTTACTTGTTTACTTACAGGACCTGAGATCCTAGAAATGTTGTCCACCGATGATTTTCCTCTACTTCAGGAGTGTGATGAGAATGAAGTCCAGTTTTTATAGCTGTTTTTCTTTTGTGTTTTCTCTTTTGTTTTTCTTTTTCTGGTGTACGATTTTTACTGCACAATTTGGGTGGGAGATATTTTTTTATTTTGTTGGTTTTAATTGTTTTCTGTTTGAACCAATTTAACTCTGTTACTGCAATAGTTTCATTATATTTTTAAATACTTGAAAATCACTTAAAATTTGTCAGATGAAATTTATTTCTTAATAAATTTAATTAAGCTTTTTATCTCTAGGAATTTATTTCTTAAATTAGCCAGATTAAAAGATAATTCTATTTATAGGAATTTATTTCCTATACAAGTTAAATTTATTTCTAAATCAGTTTTATTGAAGATATTTTTATTTATAGGAATTTATTTGATCGCATATATGCTAAATTTATTTTTAATAAATTTAATCAAACTGAATATTTTATACTCCTTCCTTTACTCCAGAAAAATTACTTTGCTTTTTGCATATTCTTAGAATTTAATCAGCCTCCGCATCTGCCATCGAGGCCTGGGTGATCTATTTTTTTTTTAGAATTGTACTGTAGCTAGTTTCAGAGTCTGATCCTGTAGTGTCTCAGATTCTGGTTCACTTTCACAAATTTTCATTTGCGTTTTTTGTTTGTCTTCCAATATTTCATAGGGTGTTGAGTCAGCTATCTCTTGTTTTTCCTGTGTTTTATTCTTTGATATTGGAACTTAAAACTATATGTCCCAGGCTTGACAGGGAACATGATTCACATGACTTCTGTATTTAGTCCCATTCTGAACCTGGATGATTAATATTTGTTTGGATAGTCTCACTGATTATCTCCTTTAACCATTTCTTTTTGATCACATCTTGTACCTAAACTATTGCATATTTCATGTGTTTTCATTTCTGTTGTTTTGCGCTTGTTCAACAGTATTTGGCAGTAACAATGATAGCTTAATACATAATTTCCTGACCATCAACAACTCTGTCGGAGATTGCCTGTAACTGTCAACAGCATAGAGTATTGATGCGTCATATAGATTTTGCAAATGATGTAGTTGTTTTTGCAAATAATGCTTTAGAGCTACAGGAAATGTTGCAGGAGTTATCACATGAAAGTAGGACTAAAGATAAATGTTAAAAAGACTAAAGAAATGTTTAATGGATTTTCTCAAAATATGAAAATAAAAATTGATTATGATGAGTTAGAAGAAGTTAACAATTACAAATACCTTGATCAGATTATTAATACAGATGGAAATATAATGGATGAAATTAATCATAGAATTGAACTTGGTTGGAGTGCTTTTGGTAGAAATAACTTGATACTAAAAGAAAATATGCCTATGTGTTTGAAAAGGAAGGTTTTTAATAAATGTGTTTTGCCAGTTCTTACTTATGGATCTGAAACTTGGATACTTAATAGAAGAGCAATACAAAGACTTCAGACCACTCGAAGAAGTATGGAGAGATGTATGTTGGGAATAACAAGAAGGGATCGAAAACGCAATGTATGGGTAAGAGAGCAAACAGGTGTTACTGACCTCATTGAAAAAATTTAAAAGACTGAAGTGGAGTGGGGTTGGGCATATTGTTAGAAGAGATGATAACAGATGGACAATTGGAATTTTAATCTGGATTCCAAGAGGTTGTAAAAGACCCAGAAAGAGACCACATGTGAGATGGATGGATGAAATAAGAAAGTGTGCAGGGGTGATGTGGAGAAGAGAAGCTAAAGATAGGAAAAGATTGATTGAACTTGGAGAGACCTTCATCCTGCAGTGGATTGTTAATGGTTAATGATGATGATGATGATAGTGCCTACTGCATGGTTTACTTCATTTGTTTTTAAGGGCCTTTTTAATCTGCTGAACAATCTTTTCTGTCAGGCCATTCAATTCAGGATGATATGGGAGGGATCCATATGTATATATTTTTATGCCATTGTCAGAGAAATAGTTTTGGATTTCTTGTGTGGACCAGCACTATTGTCGGATACAATTGTTTGAGGTATTCCATGGTATGAAAAATAGCTTATGCTTTTAATAGTTTCTATAGCACTTGTTATCTTTCACTATGTGACTCCACCCATTTTGAGTATGCATCTACCATTATGAATAATATTTTCCCATTAATTGGTCCAGCAGCCCATGTGAAGTCTGCCAGGTCTATGTTGCTATAGGTCATGGATTATATTCTTTGGTTTTCATATTCTTTTCTGACTGATAAAGCAATATAATTTTTAATATACTGTTTGATATCGGAAGTTATTTTTCATCACCAGACGTAGCTGCAAGCTAATACTTTGTCATTCACCACTCCAGGATAACCTTCATATAATAGCTTTAAAACTTCCTCTCTACCCTCTGTTGGTATAACTACCTGATTGCCCATTAGTGCACAACCCTTATAGATAGATAATTTGTTGCATTTATCCAGAAAATTGGTGCAACATACTGAAAGTTTCAAACCAGGCCAGTCCTTTTTAATCCATTCCATAAGCAGCTGATAGCCTTCATCAAAACTTGTCCATCTTGCTACTCTTTTACTATTTTGTATTTCTGATTGCAGAATTTCTATATAGTTAATGTCTTGTTGGACAGAAATTTTTTTTTATTGTGCTGACTTGGATTCCTATTTCCTGTAACCAATCTCTTCCAATAATGGTATTAATCTTTCCTTTTACTAAATAAAGTAATAAGTTCATTGTTTTACATGGTAACTAATTGGTGCTTTTATGCGACTCATTATTCTTAACGCATTTCCATTTACATCTTGTGCTTTAATGTTCATTTTTAATAACTGAATTTTAACATTAACAGCTGACAAGACTCTCCAATCTGTTTGAGACATTAAGGATATTCCCAAACCACTATCAAATTCCATAGTAATTTCTTTTCTGAAAATTTGTAAATTACTCGTAAACTGCTTCAGATTTTGGACTTCAATGTTTTTTAAAATATGAGTTGACACAGGTTTGCCGCCCTTATTTTCTTGCACCTGAAATTTACTTTAACTTACTTTGACTTTCCTGTTTCCTTTTTTCTTAACATACATGTGCTAAATACCCCCTTTTCTACTGCATTAATAACATTTATTACTGCCATCCAGTCTTTTGCTATTTGGCCTAATTTACACAGCAGAAGCATGTGATCACTACTCTTTTTCATAATCACATTTCTACAGAATTTTACCCTTTTTTTTTTACTGTCTCGAACTCTTCCATATTAATGTTTTCTTCAATTTTAGTTCTAAAAGCATGGGCCTGTTCAAATATTAACTCGTAAGCTATGCCTTTCTTAATGTACATTGTACAAGTAAGATCGCTCTACATTAGCAATTATTGCCTGAGCCTATTGTCAGACATAGCCCACTTATCCATGAGTATTTCCTCAATGAATTCTCTATATCCATAAACTTTTGCTAACTTCCATTGGGGCTGAATTATAGTCATTTATTTTATCCTTCTTGGACTGCTTTCTGTTTCTTAAAGTTATGCTAGCTATATGAAAGGATGGGCGAGGACTAAAGTAATCACTTAATTTCTTTACTATTTTCTCATATGTTATACTTTCAGTTGTGGGTATTTCAAAAAATCTATTTATAACCTTGATTACTTTTTAACTATTAAAACATAATGCAGTTACTTTTCGCTTATTATCTCCAATTTTATTTAATGTGAAAAAATTCTCTAATTGTATTATTTATAACAACAACCACTCTGATGTGTTACTGACATCGAATTCGGCTATGCTAGTTTGACTAAATGAACAACACATTTTACTATCTCACGACTGAACTGTAACAAGTGATAATTTGCATTTAAAATGAGGTTCACACTCTACAACTGTACCAGTGTTTTGCTATACCCTGATTCATATTGCTGGATGACTAGCAAAATAATGATAGTTAACAACCCAACCAAATTGAACACTTAGTTTTAAGATAATTTAATATCGCATAATGCAGTTTTTAATATAGACATACATATGCATTACACATAGATGATTGATTTTGGTTTAATATATATATATTATCCATCAACTACTTAAGACAAAAAGCCCTTGCTTATGCAGTTCTATAAAGTTCAACAATTTAGAAAGATGTATTTCACCTCTACTAAAATTTTGCTTTTTCGGGACAAGCGCTTGATGTGTTCACAAAATAATAATAATATTAGGGTGATATTCTTAGTCTCTATGTGGCTTGTTTACCTACAGGAGCAGAGATCCTGGTAATGACATCCACTGATAATCTTGTGCTACTTCAGGAGCATGATAAGAAGTAAAGTCCGGAAAAGAAAAAGAGAACATACTTTTTTTTCTTCTAGTTTTTATACCTTTTTTTGTGTGTGTGTGTTTTCTTTTCTCTTCTATTTTCTGGAGTGGTATTTTCACTGAGCTATCCGGGTGGGAGGTATTTTTGTACTTTGCTGATTTTAAATGGTTTCTGCCTGAACCAATTAAACTCTGTTATTAGTTTTCCTTACTTCAGTTAACACAATAGATTCATTATATTTTTATCTCTAGGAATTTGTTTCTTATATAAGCTAAATTTATTTCTACAATTAGCCCAACTAAAAGATAATTCTATCTATAGGAATTTATTTTGAATAAATTTAACCAAATTGAATATTTTACAGGCCACATTCGCCGAAACATAGGTTATAAAATTTCCAGCCTTCTTTAATATATTGTAATTTCATATCTTTCCGATTCAGTTCATTCAATAATAGTAATAAACTTATTGCTTGCAACGAAAAGAATCCCCCTCCCTCCATACCGTGCACATTTCATTCTCATATGATTAGTGGTTAGTTTTAAATGTAGATTTACATAATGCAAAAAAAGAATTTTATTTGTTTAAAACTTCAAATGAATTAGCAGAATGCCTTTAAATTAATATCTACTTAAAAACTTCATATACAAAAAAATATATAATTACAAAATTTTAAAAATTTATTTAGAAATATTTACAGATAAGGAATTTAGGCTCAAAATAAAATAAAGAAAGAAATAAAGTTTTTCTGCATGTTTTGTTCTTGTAATTGCTGTAAGTTTATAAAGTAAGGTACTTTATCTGAAGTATATATATATCTTATAACTGCCTAGCAGTAATTTATTTGCAGACTATTTTCAAACTGTTTTGTCTTGGTGTTTCTGCAGATTGTGATATTATTATTGAAATCCTGTGATGGCCAAGTAGTTGAACTTTTGAGCATAGGCAACGTTTTGAGAAATTTATAAGTAGTAGACTATTTCTGCTTCAGCTTCTGAACTGAGTAGTTACATGAAAATGGCAAAAATACTTCTGGCCACTAAGCATGTAATGTTACAAATTATTACAGTATTTGAATTTTTTTATCATAGTTGGGTAGGTTTAGTATTAGCACTTAAGAGTATTCATGATTACTTTGCTGTAATTGCTATTCAATTGACACTTCTCTTTCTTAGCAATGATAATAATATAATGAAATCTGATCTCCCTTTAGTCATTACCTCCATCTCTATGGATCTCTATTGCATATTTCAACTCACTGAATTTTTTTAGCTTTAAATCCAATTCATCTAATAAAAAGTATGATTCAGCCCTCAACCAATCAAAAACATGTTTTTCATAGCTCAAAAATTGATGCCCATAACTGTTGGGTTATTTCCCCAAAACATGATAATCTTATTTAATGGTATTGTTATTTTATTGCATAACAACTAATTAAATTAATTAGCTGTTTTGTTTTTTAGTTTAATTAATTTTAACTTTAGTTTAATTACAAAAACAAAAAAATTTGATGTAGTCATAATTGAATCCAATTTACTTTATATTTTGAAAAATGCTTTATCTTCTTAGTTTTGAGAGACTAAAAGATACATTTATATTCCATCTCCAGCTCTTATTAATTAAAAGAATATTTGTAGCAGGATTCTCTTATAACTGTGTATCCTTATAAATTTTTATTATGCATGCACACATATATAATTTATCTTATAAGTCTATTTTTGATATTTTATCCTTTAAGTAGATTGTTGTATATCACTATGAATCTGCCAATAAGCGCCAACTCCCTCTCTATTTTTAAAGTTAAATGAGTTTATAATACTCTAATATATATTGCCTACAAAGCAATTCATAATAATATACTTTCTATTGCATTTCATATTCATTACCCTTTTGTTCTTTATGTGTTACTTTATTGTGATTTGTAATATATTTGGAAGTAAATAAAACTTCACACATGTGCTGTTTTAATATAAATTTATACATTCTACTGCAAGGAAAGATTTCAAAGAGCAAGTGAATTCATTTGTTTTTCAAGGTTATTCTATATCTAAGCCAAGCTTTACCTACTGTGCATTATTCAGGGCTTGAGTCTATTATATGCTTGATTTTTTTAAATGATGTTCAAATTGTATAAACGTAATTCAAATATTACAGGAGAGAGAATTTATCTCATTTTCAATCACCTGCAATTAACATATAGTAGTTTAGAATTTAAATATATTGACAAATATTTATTTTTTATAAGTACAGTATTTATTGTAATATATTTGAAAGTAAATCAATCTTCACACATGCGCTATTGTAATATAAATTTACACACACTCATTCATAAGCACAGTTTTCAAAGAAGAAGAGAATTCACTTTTCCTTTAAGCTTTTCTATATATAAACTAATCTTTGCTTATTGTACATTATTCAGGGCTTGAGTCTATTATATGCCTGTAATATTTGAATTACATTTGTACAATTTGAACATCGTTTAAAAAATTAGACATATAATAGACTCAAGCCCTGAATGATAAGCAATAGTTGGCTTATATATAGACAAACTTGAAAGACAAATGAATTCACTTGTTCTTTGAAATTTTTGCTTACGGGTAAGTGCGTATAAATTTATATTAAAACAGCACTTGTGAAGATTGATTTACTTCCAAATATATTATAATAAATATTGTGCTGTATAAGAAATAAATGTCAATATATGCAGATTGTGATTTGTACTTTTGGGATTTATCTAGTTAGAATATATATATGTAAGCAAATAATTGAAATAGTCATTTTGAATATATTTAACAGGGGCCGGGTTTAAACCCTGTTACAAGTTAAAAAGGAGTTTTAAGTAGCCACACATATGTAGATATGTTTTATTGTACATATTTGATTGAATGAATTAGTCAAAGCAGTCTTAAGAGGGGTCTTGTGCCCAATTTGTTTTGATGGAGTATGTGCGTGTATATATTCCAAAAAATATATATAATGTCAAACAATTTTTTAGAAAATATTTAGTGTATATAATTTTTATCATATCTAATTTTGTTTTAATAAGATAAAAATATGTAGAATGAAACATCTTTTGTTTTCATCTATGAAATGCTTTTAATGTAAATCCTATTGAAAGTTTTTTTTTTTAAATGTTTTAATGAAACTTTGAATCGAATAAAAACTTGCTAAAAGATTTTCTTTTGTGAGAGAAAATCTAAAGACAAAAGAAAGCAGATCTAAAATCATTGTGTCCTGGACTAATGAGATCGTGCAGGAATGCTGGAGGACAAAAAGAAGCTCCTAGAAAAATAAAAAGGATATATAGCTAAATCAGAATAAAGGGAGATCTTCCAATTCTTATTTTTGTGTTATTGTGATTGCTGTTAATTTTTCTAACCTATGGTACTGCAAGTAAAATATATATATATGCAGCTGATATGAGTATGTTGGAGTGAAACCAAGCGTGCTGAGTTTTCATTCCCACTGCTCCACAAAAGAAATCAAAGCTGCTCCATGACCCCATAAGTGTTCTAACTTCAGGAATCTGCATCCATATATCTTTGCCGTGTCAAACATTTGGATTCATTATCATTTTGTCAGAAGTTAAAAGCAAAGACTTTCTTTATGGACAATCTTCATGGCCATCACATTATTAAGTAAACTTACTTTATTCAAGAATACGGACAATCTAATTTCCCCAAGGATCCAAAGGTAACAATATATTTTATTTCAAATGTATACGTGTACACATTATTAATTTCATAATATAGCCTGTAATTATTTCTATTAAATCATATAGATAACTGCAAAGATAAAATATTTTAATATATGTAATCAATAATTTAATCTGTCAAAATATATATTTATGCTTATAGTTAATTGAGCACTATCATTTTTTTTTTTTTTTCATTATTTCTTAGTTATTTATTTAGTTAAAATGTTTATAAATGAGATGTTTATTTTATATAGCACGATGTTTATGACTTGTAATAAACTAATGATCAGCTTTTCAAGCTAATGCACATGCACTTTATGAATCTTAATAATAAATGAATATTCTCATTTTCAACACAAGATAAAGTCTTTGTGAAAGAATAGAATGAATCCACCTATTCTTTCAACCCAAACTGTTAAGTATGGGCAAATATTAAGTACTGGAAATGAGAGCGTGAAGATATTAACCAATCACTTTAAATTACTTTTACTATGTCTGAATGAATGACGCCTGTAAAATTTACTAGAATTTACAATACGTCATTCTTAAATGAAATTAAACATATGTAAATGAGATATTTATTTTATATAGCGCGATGTTTGTAATATCATAAACATCGCATAATATAAAATAAATATCTCATTTATATATGTTTAATTTCATTTAAGAATGATGTATCGTAAATTCTAGTAAATTTTGCAGGCGTTATTCATTCAGACATAGTAAAAGTAATTTAAAGTGATTGATTAATATCTTCACACTCTCATTTCCAGTACTTAAGGTTTGCCCATACTTAAGCATTTGGGTTGAAAGAATAGGTGGATTCATTTTATTCTTTCACAAAGACTTTATCTTGTGTATGTTTTCTTTATTAAAAAAGTTAATGCGTATTGCCCAAAATAATATATCTCTATCAGTCTAAGGACTACTCACTCTAACTGAACTAGCTAGTAGCCGAACATGAAGTAATATATTATTGTTCTCATTAAATCCCTTCAATATAATTCTTATGCAAGCATAGGATTGGAGCGTGTAGTCGTAAATGCAGATGTCCATAAATATATTGCTTGGAGAAATATTAATTAGTGATTAATAGAAACTAAGCTGAGCTAGTTTTAAATAACTTATCTCCAGGCTATGGCTGTTACAAGTCCATCTCGGCAAATCGAATGTTTTATTTATGTATTAATCATTTATATCATTTACTAATAATATGTTATATAAGCATATTTTAATTAAATTCAACTCAGTAAAGATGGAAAGGTGTCGCAACCTGTTGCAATGGTCTCCCAACGCTGGGACTTCAAAGAGTAGAGAGTGTTAGGGGTAGAGAATAATGAGAATTAAGAAATAATAATATTAAAGTGTTGTGATAATTTTTTTTGGTGTCCCAAAAAATAGAAATCAGGATATATAATAAAGTGGATTTTAGGGAGAATAATTAGGTATATGGAAATGTCATGCAGTATAAGTACTTCGTGGGCTGAGAAGTTAGGTCTGGCGCATTTGTGGTTTGAGACAAAAAAGGAAGGAGAAATGAACATGATGGAAATTGTCATGAGGAAATTAGAAAAGTTAGATCAAAAAATGGAATCAAGATGTCATAGTCTCAGAAGGAAGTTTCAGAAATTAGAGCAAAGATTAGGGATAGGACAAAAGAGTAGTCAGGAGGAAGATGAGGGTAGAGTAGGAATTAAAAATGTAAGTATTGACAGGATAGATCCGGAAAGCGCAAGTAAGTGCATGCATTTTAATAGTTCAAATACTGCAAATGAAATGGAACTGGAAAACAA
This sequence comes from Epiperipatus broadwayi, assembly GCA_028023455.1. NCBI lineage: Eukaryota > Metazoa > Onychophora > Udeonychophora > Euonychophora > Peripatidae > Epiperipatus > Epiperipatus broadwayi. Next base: position 10,705,571 of record JAQFVV010000028.1, on the reverse strand, counting down.
GCATAATTGTGAACAAAAATCTAAGTCTGAATTAGAGAATAAGTCTGAATCTGAAATTAAGCTAGAACCAGAAAATATTCTGAAGACAAAAATGTGTCAGAAGTAAAACATAACATAAAAGTTTTTAAGCAAGAGAAAACGATAAGTAAAACGGAATCGCATTCATATAGTGGAGACAACAATAGAAAGGAAAAGGCAGATAAAATACCAGAAAAGATGTTCATAATTAAATTTTACTTACAGACCACTCTTAAGCCAGAGATAATACTGGAAGCAGAAAATAAAACAGAAGTTAAAAGGAAAAAAAATAAGCAATACAAGCAAGAAAAAGACAAAAAAGAAGAGAACTTATATCATAAAACTATTTAGAAGAAAAGTACCACCTGATAAAAGTGGGGGGGGGGGGTCTATTAATTGGACGGACTTTTAAAAAAAAAAATGGTTATAAATATATATTATGAAATTAGTTTTTATCTAGGTTGTGTGTTTAGTACTTATTATATGGACAAGTATATAAAGTCTAATAGATAGAGAAATATGTTTTTTGTTTGTTTGTTTGCTTGAGTTCATAGAATTAGATAAGTTGTGACTGTGGAGCTTTGGGAGGGGAGTGGTCTCTAAATTTTGATAATGGATGCTGGGGTTTTGGCTGCTAGATCGGCTGTATGGCATGTTGCATACTGTGTATGGCGGCTTCTGTTTCCGGATATGGTTGATCCAGGGTGAGAATCCACATAATCTTCCATATTGCAGATGACAAAATTCTGCGATAGACCTAAAGCCTTTAAGATTCCAAGAAGAGCATGGCATTCAGATATTGTCCCACCCATAAGACAACAGAAGCAGGGTGTTGAGCCATACATATTTAACCCGGTATATCTCATAATAAGAGTCAGATATTGTTTCTAAATTTTCCACACTCATAAGACTCAGCAGCAGCAGAGTGTGGGTAGAAGACTTCTTATGTTTATATTATTACGGGGGGTATAGTTAAAATGTTTGTATGTTTTCTTTATTAAACAAGTTAATGCATATTGCCCCAAAATACACATCTCTATCAATGCCCTGAGTTGGCTAGTGACCGAACATGAAGCAATATATTATTATTCTCATTAAATCCCTTCAATATAATTTTTTTGCAAGCATAGGATTGGCTTATGGAATCAGAAAACACCAACGTCCATAAATATATTGATTTGGGGAAATATTAATTAGTGATTAATAGAAACTAAGGCCAAGTATTCCCATACCTATATAATTATATGTTATTTTGTCCTTTTTTATTGTTGGTAGAAATAACTTGATACTAAAAGGAAATATGCCTATGTGTTTAGAAAGGAAGGTTTTTAATAAACATGTTTTATCAGTTCTTACTTATGGATCTGACTCATAGACACTTAAAAGAAGAGCAATACAGAGACTTCAGACCACTCAAAGAAATATGGAGAGATGCATGTTGGGAGTAACAAGAAGAGATCGAAAATGCAATATATGGGTAAGAGAACAAACAGATGTTACTGACCTTATTGAAAAAATTAAGACTGAAGTGGAGCTGGGCTGGACCTATTTCTAGAAGAGATGATAATAGATGGACAATTGAAATTTTAAACTGGATTCCAAGAGATTATAAAAGACCCAGAAAGAGACCACATGTGAGATGGATGGATGAAATAAGAAAGTGTGCAGGAGTGATATGGAGAAGAGAAGCTAAAGATGGGAAAAGATGGATTGAACTTGGAGAGACCTTCATCCTGCAGTGGATTGATAATGGTTGTTGATGATGTTGATCTTCACTAAATCATCTAACCCTATTACACAATTAACCTATTGTGACAATAAAACCTAGATCTTAACTTTTTATTTATGGATTCACCCTTGCGTGTGGTAATCATAATGAATATTAAAGATATTAATCCACAATTAAAAGTTCACAAACTAATTTTTTTTTTTTGTAATCCATTTTCTTTTCAATAATGTGCAATTCTGAAATATTCTCAAATTCTGGCTAATTCAAAATAATAATTGAATGACAGACCAGGGAATAAGCATCATTATCTTGTTTAATTTGAAAAATGTCTCTGATCTGATTTATCTTTAAGAATTATTGGCTTTGTTATAATTATACATGTATTCCAATATTAATACTAGTTTCCTGACATTATATTTATTTTTTAAGCTCACAATGTAGTCAAACCCTAAATGATTACAACTTTGCATTTTCCATGCAACATTTGTGCAAACTATCATTTTTATTCCATTTCTCAGCCTTATTAATTGATAGCATATTTCTCTCTTCATCACTTCAAGCAGTCTACATAAGTAAAATTCAATTTTTTTTTTTCCTCTGATATTATACGATCAATCTTAGATTATGATTATAACAAATTCTAATAAACATTACTAAAATGAGAGTTCATAAAGGATTCATAATGACTTGAAATTATATCTGAATGATATCTCTAGAATTCTCATTACGATGTATTATAACATTTTTCGGTAGATTTCAACAATTATTAACTTATGGGATTGTGATCAAACAGAAAACAGTGGCAAACTTGAAGGAATTAATGATGATTATACTTGAATTTATTTACTGGTTAGAATCTCTACAGATTTTTTAATAGAATGTTTGCGAGTAGCTAGATGGTTTAAAGAATCTATAAATGAATTTCTAAATAGACAAATTTTAATATATATGACCCAACAGAGACACTTGAATATTTACCAATTTCACAATATCAACTAATAAACTGTTATTTATTTTGATTAATCATTAACATGTCATTTACTGCAAGAAATTGTCTACACTCAGGAGGTTACAAATTTATTGCCATCCTTAATTACTTAAGTAGATTTTCATATTTGGAACAATTGTTTATATGATATAATTATTCATGATGAATTACAGACTTTTCTAATATGTTTGTAAATCAATTTTGAAAATTCTCTTTAAAAAATCTTATATCTTGTAAGTTTTCTTGAAGCTAGATATCCAACATATTTCTTTCATACCATCAATGGCTTCATTACACATTTAATATGCAATTATTATTACAATCATTTACAATAACTTTGTATACATTTGCCCACTATGCATATGGAATATGTCCAGATATTATTATGCAATCTTTTTTCTTAACTTTTTAAACAAATCAATCCAAACTTCAAAAATAGTTCCTCAATCTGTGTTTGTTTTATAGACCATACATTTTAAATTCTAACAGTCAATGATGATATTAAATGTATATATTTTTTTAACTTGCAACTTATATCTATGGATGACACTCTTTCACATCTCTTGGATTACTGTCCTATCTTCATTAATTTACATCTTATGTTGTTTCCTTCAAAATAGAATCTTTTTGCTATATTATCATTAGCTTTTGCATTTTGCTCTAAATCTTTTTTTTTCCCCTGAGTCTTTATAATATCTTACTTTTGCCACACTTATAAAACCTATTATTTTGAAATTTCCTTGTGAGTATATGACATTTTTAGTTATTAAAATGATCCTAAAGTTTTAAATACAACTTCAATTAATATTTATGCCTTGAATATTTTTACTCGATGTTTACACTGAAGAGAGCTCATGGATAAATCACCACACACTATGCAAACTGCAATTCTCTGACATCTTATTCATAGCAAATTGGAACTGATAGTAAGAGTCTCGATCATACTCTTCAATTTTATGAATCCTATATTTATATATTATTTATGCACATAACCAAGTTCAGCCAGCATCTTCGTTGATAAAATAAAAAAAAACATTGCTTTAAGAACAAAAACTTTTTTAAAATAGCGCGTTTGCTAATTGAAAGATATATAAACCGAAATATAATTTGTATTACTTAACAGTTAGTGGAAATATTATTTAAAAGTGTAAAAACAAAAGTTTTCAAAGAAATATTGCCATAGGGAAAAAAAATTGTAAAAATCAGCTTAGCCTGATTGTTAGCAAGACTGCCATAAAGATTACGTTTTGTTTTTTTTTAAAAAAAAAAAATCATTTTTAGAGAAAATAATCTTTAAAAAAAGATTGATTTTAAAAAAGAAATTTAATAATACATTGATTTATCAGGTGAAATTAGAATGTAACAGTGTTAGTTGTCAAAACAGATTTAAATAGTTGTGGTTATGTTTTTGTTTTGTTTTTAAAAAATCATTTTTAGAGAAAATAATTTTAAAAAAAAGATTGATTTTTAAAAAGAATAAATGTAAAATACATGCACTTATCAGACAATGAAAGAGAATTTAACACTATTAATGACCAAAGCAGATTTAAATAGTTATGGTTTCTAGGTTATTCACACCTTTAAATTATACGCTATCTATCTCTTAAGTAATATGTGCATAGACTTTAACTGTGCAATAATATTGTGATTAGAGTGTGCAGTTTTTCTGTGCATAGGTGGCGAAACAGCGCCACACAGTGAGCTAGGATTTTGGTAGTTGCTGGTAGCAGATGACGTAAGCCAAATGGGCTTATGTATGGCAACCAGCACCACCAAGTGGGCAGCTTTGGTGCCAGCTAGCTGGCAGAATGTTCCTGTGCTTATGCATGGTGAACAGTGCCACCTAGCGGCTGGAACAAACATTGCTGCTTTTGCATGTTTATGCAGAAACAGCGCCTCTAGTGGTGGGAGTACAGTATCTCCACAACTAACATCTAATTTTAAATAGTTTTAAGAAAACTTAATTATTTAAACTGTCTCTAGACATTTATGCACATAAAATTAATAATAGTTGGTTATGAATTTGAAAAAAGTTATCCTCCAAAACTTCTAACAATTATTTTAAAATTCAGTTTATACTCTTCTTCTGTCTTTTTTTTTTTTCAAATTGATAAATTCTTAACTCCAATTCAAACTGTCAGGAAATATATTTAAGTTATATAATCATGTATTACATCATGTGATAAGTTAGTCTTCTTTTTAACAATATTCACTGTTTTTGTTCTACGTTTATAAATAAAAAAATTAGAATTTTAATATAGAATTTTTTCATTATTTTGTCTTTTATAATAACAACTAATTACTAGTTGCTGTAAATAACTTGTACTGATAGTTTTCCAGATAATAATCTCTTCTTTTTAATATTCATAAAAATAAAAATTATGGACTATTGTTAACATTTTTAGTAGACATCATTTTTTATTAAAGTAGTAAAGATTTATATTATAGTGTACAAAAATAAAAATACAATGCAAATTTAGATGATTTATAAGAATTGTATTTGTTAACAATGTGCGTTTATAGTTAAGATAATTGCCTCTTGAAAACACTTAAGTACATTTATTATTGTAAAATTAATATTTAGTAAGTAAAAATAATTTCTGTCAAAAACAAATGAGCAGGCTGCCTAAAAACAATTGACCCAAAAATTTGTACGTGTGTGTATATGTAAATTGCAAAAAAGCTAACATTTTAAATTCCTTGAAATTTTGTATATAAATTTATCATCATAAAATGATTATTTAATACACAAAAACATTAAACTGCTCTGCAAAAAATCAAAATGTAAATATGCTAATAGTTTATGCGAGCAAAATATTACGTGTGTATGTTTTTAATTAGGTATTGTAATACTGTAAACAGCAGCCAACTCTGGTCATGCAAAATATTATAAGTTTCTTAAAAAATGTAAATAATTAATGGGGAAATAATAAATTTAATCTAGCAGTTTTTTTAATAACAATAAAAAGTATTGATTTAATTGTTTTTCCTTATCAAATGATAATATGAAAATTCTAAATAATTTTTTTTTAAAATAGTAATGTATTTAATTTGTTATAAATGATTGTAAAAGAAAGATAAAAGTATAAAATAATATAAACATTTTTTAAATTCTCTCTCTTCAATAATTATTTACTAGCTATAATGCTTAAAAAAAGTAATAAGATCAATGTTTTTTCCCTCTCTTTAGTAAATTACTGAAAAGCCAATTCTAACTTTTAAAAGATGAAGGGATAGAAATAAATAGTAAAATTTTATGTTTATACAATTTTTTAAAAAAAAAAAAGAAAAAATATGATTTTAATATTTTGTTAAATTTGATTCTAATTAGTTTTTTTTCTTTTCTCTTTATATCTCTCCAAAACAAAAGCCAATGTTTACCAGGTCAGAGGAAAGTAAAAGATTATCTTATTTTTGCCATAAAAGAAAATCAACTGAGGATTTTTTTCTTATAATTGGAATTTAAGTTTTTTTTAGGTTTGAGTTGTTTTGCAATTTTAATTTTGAAAGAGGGAAACAACCTTTTGTAAAAATAAATCCAATTGTCCAGGGTTAAATTTTGTCAAGTTGAAAACCAGATATGATTGGATGAAACGGAATTATTCCAAAAAAGGATTATAGGAAGTGGGTAAATCAGTTGATTTCAGTATCCTGTAAAGAACAATCACCTTGGTTAAGCTGTTGAAGAAGTCAGTAACAGCAGAGATTCCTAATTCAGATGTTGAAGATAAAAGCAAAAGTTTAGTTGTGAAAAGTACATTACTAGCTAAAAGAAAATGGTGTTAAGAAAACCCATTGGCTAGGCTTATCTAGAAGCTGAGCATCATCTAACCTGTTCACTAAAGAAAATAGAGAATATCCCTGGAGTAATCTGCAACAATCTTGTCTTCATCTAAGAGCAAGTGTATTTCTGTGTTAAACTGACTTAGAAATAAATAGATAGAAAAAATGTATAAAAAAATTTTGTATATCAAAATGGATAAATTAACTGTAAATTAGCCCGGAATAAAGAATTCTTCAAGAACAAAACCACAACTGCCAAAGGACTCGAAAATAAATCCCCAGTAAAAGATATTTTAATGTGCACATTATATCGATAATTTTTTATATAGAAATAATACTTAGTCATAATGCATAATTTTATTAATTTGATATTTTCTCTTGAAACATGTTTTTTTTTATTCATTTGATTCAAAATTATTAATTTTTTTTTAGCTAATTTATAATTTCTTTATCTCCTATTGTTATAAGTTTTCCACTTTAGTTATTGAAAATGAAATAATGATAGTAAAGGTTGTTTAATTTAATTATTAAAAAAGAAAAAAAATCAACTGGTTAATCATTTTTATTCTATGAAATTATATACATATATATTTGATCAAGCTGCTAGAATAATCATATAATGTCATTTTTAATTTCTTAAAATTATTAATCAGTTAGTTTATTAAATAATTGTTTTAAAAATAAGTTTTAATGTCTTTATTCCCCTATCTGTTCTATGAATGGGCAGTGTATGTGATTTGATTCCATAATAGCTTGATGTTTTAGAAATTTGTAAATTATTCCAGTAAACTTATTTAAAATAGAGTAAACTTATATTTATTGTTCATTTGTTTGCGGTTACAGTTCCTAGAGTCTTATGATCTCGAGTTAGCTCTAGAGCAATAATGGTTAGTGATGTGGATGTAGGGGTTGATGTTTATGTTTGGATATGGCAAAGGTATCACCTTTAAAGTCCATTCACTATATTTTATATTTTTTTAAAAAAGAAAATTAGTTTATAGTCAACCTGCACAATAATGGTATCGTATGTCCAAAGCATTGATGTTTAGCATGTATCAGCATCTCAGCATTATTTTTTATTGTAAGATTAAATATTTAGAGATACAAATTAATGTAGATAACGATAATAAAATTACTTTAAAACATTTTATTAAAGAACATAAATTAAGAAAAATTATTCATGTAGATTCACAACAAGCATGGATACAGAAATTAGCAGTAATTAAAAATTTTAAATATAGGAATGATAAATATAATATAGAGAAAAGTGTAGCTCAATTGCAAAAGAATCAATTTATTAAATTATATAAAGATTATGGATATAATCCTAAAACTATTAACAATATATTTTTTATTTCTAAAAAATCTATGGTAGATGATAAAATTTTTGAGAATAATGATGGCATTGATAATGGTAATAATGAATCAAGTAAGAAATGAATTAAACTTTCATATTATCCTAAGATTTATAATATTTTAAGGTATAATAAAAATTATATTGATGAGAATATAAATATTGGCTGGTCAAATACTAAAAATCTTGATCAATTAATAATTTACAGTTCAGAAAAGGAATTGTATATAAAATTACATGTGAAATTTATAAAATGATTTATTTTGGGCATACTGGAAAACAATTAGAGGTAAGAGCCCAAGAACATAACAATGCTATTAAAAGAAGAGATGATAGGTCTGCATTATATATTCACTAGTTGAAATATGGTCATAGAATAGATGCTACAAAAAGTATTAAATATTTAAATTTCATCAAAGATCCAAAAAGAAGGCAAATATATGAAACATATTATATTAAAAATAATTTGACTAATTGTATGAATATTTATAAGACTTAGAAATTTGGTTAATAATTGGTTGATTAAAAATATATGGAAAATTATACAAGTTGATATATATAATTACACCTGGGTCTCTTTTTACGCGGACTTATTTAACATGATTTTGAAGTTACGCGATTCATGTTTCACCGGAAGTCGACCTCCGATAATGTGCTATTACTTTAAATAATAAATTCCATGCACTTACGTTATATTGAAAGTAATAGCACATTATTGGAATTCGACTTTCATCTTAGTAATTTCAATATTTTCAGTGCTTTATAATAGTAAGATTTTATGCAATAATGGAATTAAAATCATGATTTCCACATTTTATGTATACACACATTAAATTTTACAAGATTATAATGTAAATTTGTTCAAACATTGTGTGCGTGTTAATTTTGCATTTTAAATCACATTCTGTTTTTGCTTTTTAAAAAAGAACGTAATCATTTAGTGTCCACAAGTTTATTTTTAAAAGGTCAGTAATAGCAGTGGGCACAATTAAAAATTAAAATCTGGTTTTTAATTGTAATTAACAATTTAAAAATTACTTACGGGCGACTTGAAATTAATGTGATGTAAAACGAAATTTGATTTTTAAACAGAATTGAAAATTAAAGACAAAAATAAGAATTTAATTTTTAGTTGTTAGTTTTAATTAAATTTTTCCCAGCAGTGATGAATAAATGTCTGTTTATTATCATAAGTCTAAGTTCATAAACAATTAATAAAATCGTCGTCATCAACAGAAAACCATTAACACAACATGAGAGTGAACTTGGCGCTAGTTGTATTTTCTCTTGTGAGAATAATTGCTGAGATATTCTTGACTTCGTTTAAGGAGAAGCCAAATACATCACATCATATGAGAATCTGATTTTTTACTAGTTTGCAAACGAACGTATTTTGGGGCAAATGGCGATAATAATTAAAACGTGTATAAAAAATGTAAATTACTATACTGTAAATTATGCATAAAAATATATTATTTTGAATAATATTATAGTTAAAAAAAGTTTGTCTTGTATCAATTTTTTTCAAATTTGAAATTTTTTATTAGTCATATTTTATTTCCTTATTTTTTTTTTGCACGAATTTTAAAGTAATTTTACGTTGGTGCTTTGCTTTTACGCGAATTTTGAAAAATCACAGACCGCTCCCCCCCCCCTTTTTCAATGTAAGTTACGTCTATTTTTGCGCGATTTTATTTGCGCGTGTTTTCTGAGGAACCTATCTATCACGTAAAACGAGACCCAGGTGTATATAAAAAAAATTCATGTAATATTGTTTAACATATTATTATGATATAATCAATTGTTTTGTAATTATTGAATTTATAAAATATGAGGGTTTCGATTTGTTTTAATTATTTATATTATTATTGTTTGTTTTAATTCCATTATTGGTCATTGGATGATTTTATGTCAGGTGATTTGTTAACATTATATAGATTAGTAACATTTGAAAAGTGCACTAAAGCAGATGCTGAAAAAAGCTTTTTATGTGTAAAATTATTATTTGATTATAAAGAATTGTTATTATTTGTTAGATTATTATTTTATGGAAGAACAGCATAACGATTTTTATTCCTTTCCAATTTTGATATTGGTATTTAAGAAAATAATAAGGAAGATATTAGAAATTACTAATCTATTATTTTTCTATCAGTTCTGTACAAAAGTTTTACCAAGATTATTACAATTTGTCTACAGGAACTTAGTATTTAAACCAATCCTAAAAGAACAAGCTGGATTTAAAAGTGGTTTGAGCATAATGAATCACATATAAATATTGAGATATAAAAAATAAACAAATATGAATTATCATCTTATTTTCAATCATTATCAATCCATCATAATATGAAAGTCTTTTCAAATTTAATTCAATTTTTCTGATTTTTATTATCTCCACAGCACACTAAATTTCCTTATTTCATCTATCCATCTCATGTATAGTCCCTTTTTATGTCTTTTACAATCTCTTGGCATTATGTTTTGGTTTTGTAGATTATGGAAAGGGATTTGATTATATACACATTTCCATAGTGATTAAAGCTTTGGCTCATCAAGACATAGATCCAGGATGATGTCAAATTCTGAATAATATTATCAAAATGCAATATCAATGAGATTACTATATAGTGTCATTAAGAAGATTCATAATGATATGGGTATATGACAGAATTATTTTATATTTAAACTTTTTACAGTAATTTTGCAAGAAAAACTTTATCCATTAAAACAGTAAGCTATAGGACTAAAAATACTTGTAATTTAAGTCATGTAGATTTTACACTTAGTGTGATTGTTTTGTAAATAATGTTTCAACACTTCAGAAAATATTGTAAGAGTTATCAGATGGAAATAAAAAGAAAAAATAGATATAAAGATATATGCTAAAAAGACTAATGTTCAATACCCACCCACCCCAGGTTTATAATCATGAATTAAAAGAAATTAATAGCTCCAAATACCTTGATCAAATTATTAGTACAAATGGAAACATAATGGATGATGTTAATCATACTATTAAACTTAGATGGAATACTTTTAATAGAAATAAATTGGTATTAAAAGGAAATATTTCTCTGTTTGAAAAAAAGGGTTTTTAACAGATATGTTTTATTAGTTCTTACTTATGGATCTGAGACTTAGCCACTTAACTGAGAGGAGTATAGAGATTTCAGATCACTCACATTAGGCGTAGCAAGAAAGAATTGAAAGTGTAATAATTGAGTGAGAAGAACAGACTGGTGTCATTGGCATCATTGAATGAATTAAGAGAGTAAAATTTATTGGTCTGGACATATTGCTAGAAGAAATGATAATAGATGGATAGTTGAAATTTTAAACTGAATCCCTAGGGATTGAAAAGATCTAGATAAGAGATCATGTTTTAGATTAAATATTTTTTTTTTATGTAATGTGTAAAAGAGATACCATCAATCAGAGAAACTGAATTAAACTTAAAGAAAACTTCATTCTGTAGTGGATTGATAATAGTTGAAAATGATAGTGATATATTATGTAATTCCTTCCTTTTTTTTAGAAAACTTAGTCCAATTTTAATATTCATCACTACTTATTTCTGAACCAAAAATAATGTATATATTTTAAAAATGTTAAATATTTTTATTTTTTTACAAAATCCTACATTTCAGTTATTTAATTATAATCATCAAGATTAACAAATATTTCCAAAAGTATGCTGGAAAAAATAAAAATAAAGAATATAAATATTTAATATTATAAAATGTAACAATATAAGGATGCAAAAATTATATAACTTTTTGATGAAAAGTGTTTATGGAAGTATTTTTTTATATTCCCTGACTCAAATCTTCATTTTCAAAAACACTTACTTCAGTTTTTATAAGCCATTTTTTAATAACCTAATCTTAGCTTTAAATTTTTTTTACAATGTAAAGAATTTTCTTGACATTTTTTTATTAATTTAATCTTAAAAAGTATTTTTTTATTTTAAAACTAAAAATATATTTCTTTAAAAACAAACTCTTTTCTATTCAAACATTATTTTTATTTTAGGCAATTTTTATCTTTTCTGTCTGTAATGCTATAATTATTGTGCTTTTTATCTTTAGAATGTGAATGTATTATAATATTCTTATCATCATTTCAATCAGTATCAGTCTATTGTAGGATGAAAGTCTCCAAGTTTAATCCAGTTTCCTTTATCCCGTAGCTTCAATTCTCAGTGTCATCCAACAAATTTCCTCATTTCATCTTATATGAGGTATCTTTTTAGATGTTTTACAATATCTTGAGATCTGGTTTAAAACTTCAATTGTCCATTTACTATCATTTCGTTTTGCAATATTTCAAAGATGCCTATTTGCTTTCGCATTCAATTAATTCATTTTCTATTTCTTCTTGTTATTCCCAAAATTCATCTTTCCATTCTTCCTGAATGGGATGGTCTTAAGTCTCTGAATTGATATGTTAAGTATCCAAGTCTCAGATCCATAAATAAGAACTAGTAAAACCCTTCTACTAAAAACCTTCCTTTTTAAACATATAGGCATATTGATCTTTTAGTAACAAATATATTAGCTTCCTCATAAATTTACGATTGAAAAGATGTATGAAATTTTTTATCTATGATAGTTTGTTCCAGCAATGATCAAGAAATAAATTAAATCACTGACTCACATTTTTGCATTTCTAGTTCAGTTATCTGAAAAGATATATTTATTTTTTAGCAAAGAAAATAAAATATTTGAAACAGATTGCACATTTATTGAAAATAATATTACATAATTAACAATATATACAGTATATCATAATTTGTTTGCATAGATTATATTGGCATTTTGATTTTTTTACATAGAAATTTAATTTTTTTATGTACTAAATAATCATTTTATGAGAATAAATTTATATACATATTTTCAAGGGACTAAAATGTTAACTTTTTTGCAATTTACATATATACACACATATATATTTATGAACAATTGTTTTCAGACAGCCTACTCATTCAATTTTTGATTTATTTGGATAGCAGTTTTTTTAGTTACTGAATTTACATATATATTTCCAAGAGACAAATATATTAACTTTATAATTTTTAAATATACAATATTTATATTTACATATATCGTAATATAAATATTTATTACTCTATTGGAAAGAGTGGATGACTGTAAAGAGCTTGAAAGTTTGGGTTCAACCTTTAATTATTTCTCTAATGAAAAACAATATTTGCTAAAAATGTTAAGTTCTATATTAAAATTATCATATATTTTTTTATTTATAAATCTAGAACAAAATAATGGATACTGTTAAAAAGAAGAAATTCTAACTTGTCAAATGATATATTACATGATCATGTAGTTTGAATACTTTTCCTGATAGCATGAATTGGAAATGAGAATTGATTAACTTGTAAAAAAAAAATGCAAGAAGGGAGGAAACTAATGTAAAATAATTATTGGGAGTTCAAGGGGACAATTATTTAAAAATTCATAAACAACTATTGTTGACTTTGTGTGCATAAATGTCTAAACAGTTTCAATAATTAAATCCTGTTAAAATTATTTAAAATTTGATTTTATATGAAAGTTGATAAAATGAACAGATAGTAATAAAATTCGTAACATAGCATCAATAAGAATTATAAATTTTGTCATTAAATTTGCAAAATATGTTTAAAAAATAAAGAAGATAGTATTATGATTTTCGAATTAAAATTCTGTATTATAGGAAATTTAAATATTTTGGATTTAGGATGAATAATTTATTTAATATAAGAGTAATAATTAATGCAATATTAATACTCCACTTTCTTTAGATTTTTTTGTTTTAGTGATATTTTGTTTGTAATAAAAGACTAGTTAGAAAATATATTTTTTATAAATGTTAATTGATATCTAGATGCTAATAAAATATCTGCATTAGAACATAATTGTATATATAAATAATTCTATTACATTATTAATAAACATAAATAAAACTCTTACATTACCAAAAATTAATCCAAATGTTACATATTTAAATTAAAAAAAACATCAAACTTCATATATTTTTTACTTTCAAAACTTGATTTATTCTTATTCCTGAATTATTAAAAATATAACAGTGCATTATATTCCTGATATTTTATTACATACAGTTTAGTCATAATTTTAAAAAATATATGAAAAGTAAGTTTTTAAAAACATCCTCAATAATTACTAAAACATAAATTACATTAAGTAAACTTCCAAAAAATTTTATTTATTTATCTACAAACTTTATTTTATTATAATCTCTAGTAATTGACATAATCACAAAATAAAATTTTGAATTTAAAAAATATGTATTATATTTTACCAAATTAAATCATCTCTTTCTGTATTTAAAATTCTTTCAAAAATATGTTTATCAATAATCCTGAAATTATTTTTTTTTATCCTAAATATTACATTTTATTAAATTATATTATCTTTTTCTCCCTATATTTTTAATTGTTTCAAAAACATGTTTTTCAACAATCCTAAGATTAGTTTCACAAAAATACAAATCTTTACAAAAAGCATTCTATTCCATAATTAATCCATTATTTATTTATTTTTTTCTATTTTTTTAGAAATTTTTTATTTTATAAATATACAAACTTGATTTATTCTCATTCCTTAATTATTAAAAATATGACATTACATTATATTTCTGATATTTAAACTATACATATAGTCATAATTTTAATAAATACTTGAAAAATAAGTTTTAAAAACATCCTCAATAATTAATAAAACATAAATTATGTTAAACTTTCAAAAAATTTTGCTTATTCATTCATGTATAACCCTTATCTTATAATATTGACTCTTAAGTATTAGTCCGAACAATTCCTGAGAGAAATAAATTAAAAATTCCTGATTAAAAAAAATCTATAATTAGAATTTATCTAATTAAAGATGTAATTAATTGTTTTGTTTTTAATCAGGAATTTTTAATTTATTTCTCTCTGGAATTTTTTTATCTGTAATCAATTTTGATGTCCAGGCTAACTTAAGGATTAGTCCAGACACCAAGATTGATTATGTATATTTCCGGGTATAAATTGTTAATCAATGAAATAAATGATTCAAATTTTATATTATTTAATTTGTTTCCACAAATTATAAATGCCTTTTTAAAAAAAAATTCTGATAAATCAGCAAGAATATTCACAAACATGCATGCACAATATTAATAGAAAGGATTGAAGGCATTTTGTCTTCTTACTTTTTAAATGAAAGTTTGTAAAAATGATGAATATGTATGTATATTTATAAAAAAATATGTTAAAAGAAAATCAGTTAAGTATCTAATTTTATCTACAATTAAAATTTATCTAATTAGCTATATTAATTAGTAGTTGTTTTTTAATCAGGAATTTTTAATTTATTTCCATAATCAATCTTGGTGTTCAGACTAATACTTAAGTACCATAATATTATATTCGTTAGTAATTGACATTTTGAATTTAAAAAATATATTACATTTTATTAAATAAAATCATTTCTTTCTGTATTTAAAATTCTTTCAAAAACATGTTTTTCAATATCCTAAAATTAGTTGTTTTTTTTATCCTAAATATTATATTTTATTAAAATATATTATCTCTTCCTATATTTTTAATTGTTTCAAAAACATGTTTTTCAAAAATCCTAAATTAAGTTTCACAAAAACACAAATCTTTACAAATAGCATTCCATTCCATAATTAATCCATTATTAATTTCTTCTTTTCTATCTATTTTTTTATAAATTTCTTATTTTTATTTTTATAAATATATAAACTTGATTTATTAACATTTCTGAATTATTAAAAATATAACATTTCTGATATTTTAACTATACATATAATCATAATTTTAAAAACTACTTGGAAAATAAGTTTTAAAAAACATTCTCAATAATTAATAAAACAAATTATAATAAACTTCCAAAAATTTTTGCTTATTTATTTATAAACCTCATCTTATAATATATTCTTTAGTAATTGACAATCACAAAATAAAATTTTGAATTTAAAAAATATGGTATTACATTCTACCAAAGTAATCATCTCTCTGTATTCAAAATTCTTTCAAAAATATGTTTTTCAATAATCCTAAAATTAGTTTTTTTATCCTAAATATTACATTTTATTAAATTATATTATCTCTTCCTATATTTTTAATTGTTTCAAAAACATGTTTTTCAACAATCCTAAAATTAGTTTCAAAAACAGAAATCTTTACAAATAGCATTCCATTTATTATTAATTTCTTCTTTTCTATTTTTTTAGAAATTTCTTTTTATATTTTATAAATATACAAACTTGATTTGTTGTCATTTCTGAATTATTAAAAATATAACATTATGTTTCTGTTATTTTAACTATACATATAGTCATAATTTTAATAAATACTTGAAAAGTAAATTTTAAAAAATATCATCAGGAATTTTTAATTTTTTCCCATAATCAATCTTGGTGTTCAGACTAATACTTAAATACCATAATATTATATTCTTAAGTAATTGACATAATCACAAAATAAAATTTTGAATTTAAAAAATATATATTAACATTTTATTAAATAAAATCATTTATTTCTGTATTTAAAATTCTTTCGAAAACATGTTTTTCAATAATTCTAAAACATAAATTATATTAAACTTTTAAAATTTTTTGTTTATTTATTTATAAACCTCATAATATATTCTTTAGTACTTGACATAATCACAAAATAAAATTTTGGTTTTAAAAAATATGTATTACATTTTACCAAATTTAAATCATTTTTCTGTATCTAATATTCTTTCAAAAACATATTTTTCAATAATCCTAAAATTAGTTTTTTATCCTGAATATTATATTTTATTAAATAATATCTTTTTTTTTTCTTATATTTTTAATTGCTTCAAAAACATGTTTTTTAATAATCCTAAAATTAGTTTCACAAAGGCACAAATCTTTTCAAAAAACATTCCATTCTATAATTAATCCATTATTAATTTTTTCTTTTCTATTTTTTTTAGTAATGCCTTATTTTTACATTTTATAAATATACAAATCCCTATTACAATTATTGGATCAACTTGTATTTTATTTATATATACAATTTTATTTAATATATATTTAGATTCCTTTTGCTTAATGTTCATTTTTAATAAATTTAAACTGTTCTTTTTTTTTTTAGTTTTGTGGAATAAATGCTAGTATCTTCACATTCTACCACTTATTGCTTGCTAAACAGTATTTATATTTGAATAAAGACACATCTGCATCTTTTTTTTTTTAAATCTGAGTTATTAAAATTTATTTTAGGATTTTTGAAAATATATATATATAAGTGCAGAAATGAAATAGTTTGATATGGTAAAATGTATTACATAATAAAACATATTTATAAATATAGTTTCAATTCAAAATTTTGATGTTTTTTAATATGTTAATTATTAAATGAGTAAATAAAAATATTAAAGTTTAATATAATTTAAATATATATTGGAACTTATTTTTTTATATATATTTCAGACTTTTGGAATTGACTCTTATGTATAGATAATTGAAATATTATGAGTAAAATGTAGTATTGTGCGTGTTTTTAATTATTTTTTAATGAGAATAAATTAAATTTTGAAAAGAAAATGTGTGTGAGGTTTTATGGGTTGTTTTTTTTTGATTCAATATGTTTAACAAAAAACAGTAATGGAATGTGAAGATATTAATATCAAAAAGTTAACCTTGAGCAAACAAGCCAAAGTATAAATAGCTCTATTTATTAATTTACAAAACAAACTAATTTAAAATTTTACTCTAGTATTATGCTACATAATTTATATAAATAAGGTATTTTATAAGTATTATGCTTGGGACCTAATTTTAAATTCAGGCCAAACAAATATTTAAAAATTTTTTCAGGTTTAAATTAGATTTTTTTTTTTTTCAAGTATTTGACTATAGTCTCAACAACTAGCCACTAAATATTACTCAGTAAGTGTTTATATAACTATTTTTAACTACAGAGTAAATCGTGGAAATCCATTCACCATCTTTTCATACATATCTATCCTAAGTTCATAATCATGAGTTAATTTTTCGTTTAATCTTTTATAAACAGTGATATATTTCATAAAAAATGAATGAATCTAATAATTTTCACTCATAAGAAATTGAAGTAAAAAGAGGACAAGGATAATTTAACCAATAATTTGGTGTTGTGTTTGGAAGTATTGCTTACTTTATCTCTTTATTTTAATAACACCTAAGTGAAAATGCCTACTTAAGTATCTTAAAAAAAGCATTTACCTTTTTATTTTAATAATGTATAAGAGAAGATGCTTACTTAAATATTTAGAAAAAAAACCTTTTTATAATGTTTTTAAATGAATTTCAAGAATTCCTTATGCAATTCCACCAAGAATATTATTCTTGCATGTTAGGTATGAATAAAAAATTTCTGTCCTGGTCAATGCAATGCCCTGAAAGAAGTCTGCATTTTAAAGTTCTAGGTTTGTATTTATGGATCCATTGAAAGGGCAACTATATGCAAGAAAATAAGAAATGTCACACATTTGCTTTAGCCTCCCATATATAATTAACTATGTTTGTTGACTTGATAGAAGTCATTTATATATGGCAAATAATCATGGACAAATTGATGAAGATCTGTAAACAAAAGATTTAATTTTGTTTTGTTTTAATGATATAGGGCATAGTAAAATTTCCTATTTATACATTATGAATAGAATAACATGTATTCTTTGACTTTTTCTGCATTTTTCTATGGCTCATTAATTACTTATTTTAGGTTTTTAACTTTTGATTTATATGTTAACATTGCATGTGTACTTATATATAGGTATGGAATTATGCATGAAACTTATAACAATAGCCAGCTAGATCTATTATCGAACTAATTGATTAAAAAAAAATAGACATTTAGACAATTTGTTTGAGTATATTTTGATGTAAGATTATTCTTGTACAGTTTTATTAAATTAGGCAATTTTTTTGTGAATTATGGAGATAATTAATTTTAAAATTTAGTATAAAGAAATATAGTAATGAAGAAAGTCCTACTCCCAATATGAACATGAATATAGCCTATATATAGCTCAACACATCAAACTAAATAACCATAAAAATAACTATTTGCCTCACTAGTCATTTGTGTGTATATTAGAGAGCTTGTTTTCTGTTTGACTTTGGCACTTTTGTTTACCATCTTAATATACATATAAATACTTTTTTTAAAAAAAAAAAAATAGTGTCTTGGTAAATCTTAACTGTTTCTTTCTTCCTCGTTAATTATTTCAACAAAATATTAGAATGGAAATATGGACTGTAACTTCCTTGTTTAAAACCTGGGAAATTTAAATTAACACATATATTTATGAATATATTTTATTAGTCATTCTTTAAACTAGAGATGCAATAATGAATAATATTTTTATAGTGTAATTTTCACTACACTACTCTCATGCAAGGTAGGGACTGGTTTCTATCCATTTTTAACACCTTGTGGAGAATGTAATTGTAAACATGTGTCCAAAGGCATGTGAAAAAGATATGTGACCCTCAAGATGTACATTTCATGCTAAACCAGCACTCATCAGTTGGCCCAGACCAAAATTTCTTATGCATATCTTTATCATTGTAACAAATTGCTACAGTGTTTTGATGTGTCAAATGTGCCACCTTCACAACTTTGACACATATCACTTAATAAAAATATATTAATAATTTCTATAAGTCATTCTTTAGACTAGAGATTATCCAATAATGAATAATATTTCTGTAGTGTAATTTTTACTACACCAATCTCACACAAGGTGTTAAAAGTAGATAGAAACCAGTCTCTATCTTGTGTGAGAATGGTATAGTGAAAATTAGACTACAGAAATATTATTTATTATTGGACAATCTCTAGTCTAAAGAATGACTAATAAAAATTAGTAATATACTTTTATTAAGTGATTTGTGACAAAATTGTGAGGGCAGAATATATCAAAAAACTGTAGTAATTTTCTGAATAATGATAAAGATATGTACAAAAGATTGTGGCCTTGGCCAACTGATGAGTGCTGCTTCAGCATGAAATATGCATCTTGGCAATCATAGATCTTTTTCATATGTCTTTAGTCATATGTTAATGATTATATTCCTCCATACGATGGTAAAAGTGGATAGAAACCAGTGTCCCTATCTTGCATGAGATGGTGTAGTGAAAATTACACTATAGAAATATTCGTTAACATATATTTAACTTATTTTTTATTCTTTAAAAAAATTATTCAATGTTTATGATTTTATTATGAATTTTATTTCCATTTTTAAATTAACAGCTTTTAACTCTTATTTCAATTAAACATTTTAGGAATTGAACCGTTTAAGAAGAGCAGCCTTATCATTTGGTTTTCATGAACTTTTGGAAGGAATGTCTGCTATTTTAGAGCGTGAGTGCACTCTGTTACCAGGAACAGCTCATCCAGATGCTGCATTGCAACTAACACATGCATCTAATGCTTTAAGAAGTCTCTCTGCAAAAGAAATATCTCAAAATATTGCACCTTTACGCACTAATTTTGTATCAGATGATTAATATATAATCCTGTTCTTGCATCGTAAGGTGCTTATTATTATTAAACTGACTTAATTTTAAGTCACACAATATAAATAAATAAATCATTTTTACAGAATTTTGTTTAAAGTTATTAGTGTTATTTTGTTTTGTTTTTACACATTTTTTTTTATTTAAGAAAATATGAAATAATAAAAGATTTTTTTATTATAAAGGGGAAAATGTTTCTCTAAGTATGATATTTTAGTTAACTTTTACCTCTTTACAAGTAGTAAAGTAGTTAGCACCTTTACCTACTAAGTCCATAATCTTGTCTTTAAATATAAGAATTTATAAAATTGTAATTAGGCAGCTTAGATTTTCAAGCTTATTTGGGATTTTTTTGGCTTGTAAATCTTTACTTTCAGACTAATAAGTTAAATATTAAGACTACATAGTATTATAGTTTGATATTATTTATTCCCAATTAATTTTTTGTTATTTATAGGAATTTATTATATACTAGTGCTATTACTATTTGGATAATAAATTAAAAAATAAACATTTTGTTTTTGTCAGTACAATATAGAATCAAAAATGCAACGTTTACGTCTAATTACTTATAGTAATAATTTTTTCATGTCATTAATTTATATTTTTTTTTAAATATTAATAATTTAATAAAAATCAGTTCAAAATCTAAAACACATTCTTAGTTTTAAATGCTGATTATTCAGACTTGCCAATTTATAGTCAATAAATGTCATATTCATTCTTGTCAAATACAAAGATCCAAATTATTTTTTTTTAATTTTGACTAGATAGCACTAATTTTATGAGCAAAGCCTCTCTCATGGTTTTGTATATGGTTATTTTCAATTATTTTCAAACTCGACAAATAAATCGCTCGTATTCAATTCAAATTTGTAGAATAGTGCCAATAAACTCAATGTAAAGCCTCAAAAAAGCAATAAAAACACCATTTATAATATGTTATTCCAGATCCTTTTACTGTAAGTTTTAGTAATCAATGGATACCAGATGGTACAATGCTATCAATTCCCTTCTTTAGGCAGGTGTCTAGCTTTTGCCTTTATTAGTGAAGATTAGAATTGAGAATCAGATCAATGAAAGTTAAGAATCTGGCAGCCATTTCTTACTTTTTTATATTATTCAGTTTAATAGATGGATCTAGAATAGGTCAAAAATAAATACTCTTATTAGCTTAAGAGAGTGTTATGTGATATTATTACCATAAATAATTTTCTTACATTTAAACATATCAGTTATGTTTAACCTGTCTCAAAACTTTCTAAACATTTTTTTTTTACCATGTGTTCAAATGTTTATATGTCTTACAACCATAGACAATGATATAAACTTGTAATATAATTCATTAGATCAAAAAAATTATATGCTTTTTATTAGTAAGTCAAAACCATCTTATCAGAAATGGTGATCATGTGATGTTTATTGGCTTAAAATGAAACTAACTAACTACTGTCCTTTAAAAAATTATTAACAATGCAATTTAAAATTAAACAAATATACATTTACTAAATACATTATGGCCATTATAAACTTAAGCTTATTTTATTTTGTATTTTTATATTATTCAATAAATTAAATTCATATTTGATTTTTAAATATATAATCATCTTCAGGTCCTATAGTCTTTATGAAATAGAATATATCATATTAGAAATATCCATTTTATTTTGACTAATTCTTGGCCATCAAGTTTCTTTATAGAGCTTTTTTTTTTTTCCTGTGTTACAGCCAATTAATTGTAAGAATTACTCCTGACCTGACTTTGAACAGAAACGTTATGTATCTCTATCATCATCATTTTCAACCATTATTGATCCGCTGCAGGATGAGGGTCTCCAAAGTCATCTTCTCCGATCTCCAAATTCTTTTTTTCATATCATGCCAGCATACTTCTATATTTCATTCATTCATCTCACATATAATTTTTTTCTAGATCTTTTACAATCTTTTGGAATCTGGTTTAAAATTTCAATTGTCCATCTATTATCATTTCTTCTAGCAATATGTCCAGCTCAACTCCACTTCAGTCTCTTAATTCTTTCAATGATGTCAATAATATCTGTTTGTTTGTTTTTACCCGTGTATTTCATTTTCAATCTCTTCTTGCATACATCTTTCCATACTTCTTTGAGTGGTCTAAAGTATCTGTATTGCTCTTCTGTTAAGTGGCAAAGTCTCAGATCCATAAGTAAGAACTGATAATACACATTTATTAAAAATTTTCCTTTTCAAACACATAAGTATACATATATATTTTAATATTACGTTATTTCTACCAAAAGCATTCCAACCAAATTTAATTCTATGATTAATTTCATCAATTATATTTCCATGTGTAATAATAATCTAACCCAGGTATTTCTAGTTTAACTTATAACTCATCATTATCAATCTTTATTTTCTTCTTTTGAGAAAATCCATTGAACATTATTATTTAACTCTTGCAACATTTCCTGAAGTTCTAAAGTATTTATAAAAACAGCTATATCATCTGTATCTATATTAATATATACATGTGAATTTGAGACTTTATAACTCAATAATTACTGCATCAATCTTCCAAGAATCTTGCTTGTTTTTTTTTATATAGAATTTTATGAGTATATAAATTTTTGCTTTAGTTGTTTTTAAAACGTCAAAAAAAAAAAAAGTAGGGCTGATTAAACAATTACACAGTTGAAAAAATTTTTAAACGAAAAGTATAGTATAGTTCGTGATAAAGCAAGATAAAATTTGATTTTCTAAATATATTTAACTTGATTAAATTATATTTGTAACCACATATTTAATTTCTCATTTGAATAATGACAATTTAGATCAGTTATAATAATGAATTTGATAAACTTTTAAGATTTAAATATATATATTTAATTAAACATGAGTTAAAGTAAAATTTAAACTGGCACAGATACAGCAAGAGAAATACTATTGAATTTGATAAACTTTTAATATGAAATTGATAAATTTTTAGAATGTCAATTTAAATATATTTAACACGTCAAGCGTTGGTGGCCGAGTGGCCAGCACAACCGCCTTACAATCAGTTGTCTCGGGTTTGCGGGTTCGTATCCTGGCCGATGCTTTGACACATGAAAATATATATATTTAACACATGAAGAAATCAATTTTTAAATCCCACAGATTGACTGAATTTGATAAACTTTTACCATTTCTCTACAAATATATTCTCATGTGATA
The DNA here is from genome assembly GCA_028023455.1 of Epiperipatus broadwayi. NCBI lineage: Eukaryota > Metazoa > Onychophora > Udeonychophora > Euonychophora > Peripatidae > Epiperipatus > Epiperipatus broadwayi. The sequence goes on along the minus strand of JAQFVV010000028.1, from coordinate 10,681,930 downwards.
AGGAAAATTTTGTGGTCTGCATATTGTAATAATTCCATCTTTTTTTCTTATTGCAAATATAAATCTACCAATACCAAATGTTGTTTTACACTCTTGAGACTTTTATTCTCTTCTAGTTTTCCTTGCTAGTTAACAGTTATACTTTCTTACATCATTTTCAACTCTTTTGTGCACCATTTTACAAAATTTTAGTTGTTCGATCCTTTTTTTTTTTTCATGTCAGAAGTATCAGCCAGGAAGCAAACCCCCGCAACAACTCTGCAAGCAACTGCTTGCAAGGCAGCTATGCTGACCTCTCTGCTACCAAGGCTTTTAATGCATCACTTGTATATTTTCATATTCCTTCTTTTCTTCATAAATTCTCTAGTCTCAGTAGAAATTTTATTGGGCAATTGCTTTTTTTTTACCAGCTATCTTTGTTGCAATTTTTAAAAGTATCAGTTATTTTCATATTAATTTCATTTAAATCTGAATAATGTTCAAAATCTACTAATACTTGAAACTGATTTGTAAGTTCTAATTTAAATTCATTAGAATATTTCTGAAGATTAGAAATATCAACTGTAAATATTGTTTTTCTTCATTTTTGTCTCTAGTTTTGCATTAACACGTATCTTACTAATCGATGATCACTTCCTGTGTTAAATTTATTAAGAACATTACAATCTTGAAATATGTAGTTTCTGTTAGTCAAAATATAATCCAATTCTGCTATACCTTCATTTGGATGCTTCCATTTCCTTTTAATATTTTTCTCAAAAAAAGAATTCACAATATAAAATTTTTCTTTTTCTGCAAATTCCACAAGTCTATATCCTCACTCATTTCTATTACGATAGCCAAAATTACCTACAGCACTTTCATTTGTTTACCAATTCTAGCATTAAAGTCACCCATAACAATTTTAAAATGTTGTTTACTCTGATCAAAAGCCTTTTGTACATCCATATAAAAATCATCTACTTCATCACTATGAGAACTTGTTGGAGCATAAGCCTGAATTATCTGCTATTAAGTTGTATAATTAATCTTGACACTGTCCGATACACCATTAATCTCCACAATGTTATTCTACTTTTTATTTATAATGAATCCTACTCCATTTGTATTTCCAATATTTGTGCCTTTATAGTAGAGTACATGTTCACTTTTTAAATTGTCTCTTCATCTTCTAACTTCACAAAGTCCAATAAGGTCCCATTTAATATAAGACAGTTTTTCTATTTCTTGCAATCTTCCTTCACTTGAAAGTGATCTGCAGTTGTATGTACCTAAATAAAAAGTCATCAAATGGCAGCCTGGGTCCACAATCGGGATTCTTAGCACCCTCCACCTTTGGCCACCACCCAAGGTAGCAGCAGTTGGTGGCCATTAAATTGATTAGCATTCTTTTGGATATAATTAGAAGAAATTATAACTTTTTCTCAGTTTTTGGAACTGTCACTATAGCTTTACTAAGAAAATAATTTTTCCTGCTGATGGTTCTTATTTGACTACAGTTTATTATTTCTCTTTTTCCTTATTAATTTTTAGATATATTCAGATATTATTGAAATTACATATCTCAAATCCAGTTCAATTTCTATTAGTGCATAATGATAATCATTTGATCTTGAATGTCTTTTTTGCAATTTTTATGTCCTAAACATATACAGTTCGGAGTATACTCTGTCTTCTTTGTAAGCATGTTGCTTTAATTTTCTTGGTGATCTTTTCCTGAGTACTTCTTTAGTGCTTTGAAAAAATGTCTTCTTTGTGCCTCTGCATTTCTAAGTTGAGATGAACTTGACTTGAATCTTATCATTTTTATTAATTACATCGTCTGTGTTTCATTCTGGTTTGAAATAGACTTGCAGAAGCTTGGGTCAAGCTAGAAATAACTCTTAAGAATTTTTCATTTCACATATAAATTTGTTTCTCAAGACATCTCTAAGTATATTCTTGAAATCATAGGCTAGGACTAATTTTTTTCTCTCGTATATAAATTTGTTTTTCAAGATATTCCTCAAAAAATCATTGAAGTTGTAGACTAGAACTAATTTTCTCGATTCTATAGAATAATCATTGCCTCAGTGCTTTCTATACAAGAATGCATTTAATCAAAAATTATTGCAAAAGATTCTACAAACTTTATAACCTTAAAAATCACAAAACTACTGGTTTAAGAATAAATGAAAAAAACACCACTACAGATGAAAATTATAATCAACAATCTTACTATCACTACAAAACGAAAAATAAGCCAGCAACTAATGAGAGACATACTAATGGTACACAGCTGCCATAAAATAGTTTTTTTTAATTACAACAGGTCTGACATGAATACTGCTAACATCACAAAAATATGCCTCAGCAAAGAAAAATTTTTAAATACAGAATAGCTTTGTCTTTAATAAAATTTTTAAAAAAAAGAGAAAATCAAATTGGACTAAAAAGTTGTCAAGCAACAAATTCCTGAAAAACCAATAAATATGGAATGCTCTTATGAAAAAACAATCCAACAGAACAAATATAACAATATTCACAAATGGAAATATCAAAGTGAATAGCTTCTGTTCAACCATCACAAAACTAGATTTATCAAAATAATTCAAATGCATACTGGATTAAACTGAGTGTACAGCCCATATTTAACAAATAAAAAAAATTTCTAATAGTAAAAATAATTTGAATATTCCTCATGACATGATCATAGAATATTTTTTAAGAGTCTCTGACAGAATATTAATCTGTTTATTTCTTTCAAGCATCTTCAAATCGCTCATTATCCATCACTTTCACAATTGTATATTTTTGACAAAATTAAAATTTATGACAGATCTATAATGGGACATTTATATACTAAATTTTGGATATTTCTATTTTCTCAACTTCTAAAATGTTTGATATAGGAATGTTAATTCATAACTTTATTTTTTATGACCCCATATCTGAATCAATAATATCTATCGTCATATATTTTCATCCTTCAATATCATTAATTGTTGATTCATCAACTCATTCACCATATGGTCTCCACCTAATTGCATTACTGGTCTAGTAGGAAAATATCCACAAGCGAATATTTTTTCCTACTATTTCTATACTAAATCTAATTACTTCTTGACTGACATTTCATATTAATTTTATTTTCCTAAACTATATTTTTCAATAACAATTATCCTCAGATTATTTTGTATTCAATTAAAGACTGACTTTTCATGTACAGCCTATATTATGTACATAACACTATTTTAATTCTCATAAAATCTATCAATTTGAAAGGGATTTTCCATGGAAAGCATAATATAATGTTAAATTTGCAACAGCACACAGGTTTGAACCAGGAACCAAAGCTATTCAAATATATACGGTAAATTTTGCTTCAAATAAATATATAGTTGAATGGTTAATAAAATTCAAAAATAATTCAATTCAAATAATATTAACCAATGTGATGGTGCTGATTTATAATCTAAGTACAAGTCCTCCTAAAAGTATTTGATTTATTTTTCAGTTTCAATAAAATGAAATTATCAGATGTCAAATCTTCTAACTAGAAAGTTTAGTTTTGGAAAATTCATTATCATTTAAAAATTATTATTACCATCCCTGCATATTCCCCAATGGATTGCATGATTTCTCAGGATTCTGGATATTATTAACATTGGATATTAAAAAGCATTATGTTTGGAATAAGTTAGAGAAGCAAACACAAACTAGTTGAATAAATAAAACAATTTATTAACACAGAATATATAAAAACTTGCATATATATTCACAACTGTTAATACATATGCAAAATATAGTAATAAAAGATTTTAATTTCCGTTTAAAGCCTTATAATATCTATAATGATAAGATCTTACCGCTTTAAATATTTAAACACATCCAAATCATGGTTTTCTGCAGATATTCTTTTAATATATTTCTGGTTGTCTTCATTAATTCCTCCAAAGATGGTAGTTCTTCTCCTTGGCAATGGTAATGGTAAAGAATAAATACAGAAGCTTTTGGTGAGGTTATATATGGTATAGTATCAATAGGTCTTGGACAGTTTTAACAGCATTGTCCATTTCTTTCTTCATGCCATTATTACAATAGGCACTGCTGGTTTTGGCAAACTTCAGGGCTACTTTCTGGATGACTTTTCCAGGTATTTTAGCTGGTGTGGTTTTTGGTTATCTAGTCACACATGGTAGGGCATTTTCTTCTAGACAAAACCATCATAATGGCTGTTATAACTGGAATATTGAAAGATACTCTAAAAGCAGTCAGCAAAATACGAATATCCAAGTTACGGTGGAAAATAATTTTAGTCAGTGATATCAATCCTCAGCATTGAATCACTGAAACACTGCTTTTTAAATAGACGACTACCTGGCCTGGTCATGGAATCAAAGTTGCTTGTTTCAGATCTATTTGAGGTTGTTCAACAACATATTCTTCAAACAATGGATTTGTCACCAGGTAATTATTAAGATTTGATCTCTCTTTCCTGACAACATATTTTTGGAAAACATGTTGGAGACCCAAATCTACAGATAGGCAATTATTTAATACATAAAGAAATTATGATTTGATGCATAAATGAAAGAAAGAAAAAAAGTCCCCCTCTCTTTCTTTATTTACTTTAGCAGCTAACATAGGAAAAAAAGAAAATGCTGCTGGCATTTAAATTTTAAATATCTTTAAAATATCAATTCCAAAATTTTAGTACCATTTTTTAAATTTACCTTAGGAAGTGATAGGTTGTTTAATTAAAATTTTCATTTGCAAGGCAGATCAAACAGGCTTCGAAATGCTTTATATTTTTATAAATTATGCTATTCAAATCTTTGCGCACATCAAGACCATTTTTCTTTCATCCTTTGAATGTAATTCGTCATCAGGTTTTTCACATTTCAAAGTAAATAGTTAATAGTATGACCAAATGCATAAACTCATGTGACACGTATATACACAAATTGCAATTTGTATATTTATTATTCGGTTCATATATGTTTTCATTAAACTTTTTTCATGCAGCTTTGTAATATAACCACATTCGAGGTGCTCTCAGATTTGTTAAACTTGAAGATCTCTCTTTAAATGAGACAATTGGATAGTGTAACTTTTCATTTCTCAATTGTATGCTTGCAACAAAACTTTTATTTATTTCTCTAATTATTCTTGTATTTCAGTCCTTTTTATAAATACTGTTTTGCAAAATGCATATGTCCATAATATGCAAAGATTTGTTTGACACGACACAAAACACTATAAATAATGCATAGGATTTCAACTAGAATCTATAAAAATTCCATCATAGGACATTAAGCTGTACACTGAAGTATGTGTGCTAGAAGGATTATCTCAGTTTGACTTCTGTTAAGCTACCCACAACACATCAAAAATATAATGTAAGCCTAGTTCACTTTTCAAACTTTGAGACTGATGAATATAATATTTGCAAATATAACTTTGTAAGTCTTAGAGGATGATAAATACTATTTTATGCTTGCTCACTTTTGAATGTTGGAGGCTGCTAAGTTCAACAATAATTCAAACTACACTTTGCTTTCTGTGAGCCTTACAGATGGATGAGTCCTAAACCATTTGAAAAACATGGTGGCAGCACCTGAGATAATATATGATAATAGTAAGGAAAGTAGTTTATTGTTTAAAGCTCGAACGGGATCTTTAGCTACAAAAGAATATACATGTAAATGGAAAAATATGGGTGATTTATTTTGTAAATTATGTAAGGAAGGAATTGAAAATATTAGGCATTTGTTAATTGAATGTAAATGTTTGAAAACAGAAAGGGTACATATAATGAAGTTGTGGAAAAATAAATATGAAAAGAGTGATTATACAGAAAGTGAATTATTGGTTTTTATGCTAGGTTTGGGAAAAGATAAGGGGGATTTAGATATAAAGGTTATAGAGTTGACAAAAATTGTGTTGTGGAAATGGGATAGAGCAGATTATGGGTAAATTTAGAGTGGGGAATGTAAAAGAAAGTGGCTAACAGGTTTATCTGGGCTTAATTGCTGAGATATTCTTGACTTCGTTTAAGGAGAAGCCATAATACATCACATCACATTCAAAATATCTCATGATGACATAATGTCTTACATACATGACCAAATCTCAATACATAACTAAAGAAAGATAATATCTAAACAAACTTTAATAATTAATTATTTTTTTCAATTCTCTGCAGAAATCAATAACTATTCTGATATGTTTCATAGCTACTGACACTTAAATTATTACTTCTTCTTTTTCTTAGTAAGTCACTCTTGCTTTCTAACAAACTGATAATTTCTCTTTTTGGTAATTTCAATGTCACTTTTGGTATTGTCACATATTTTATCTTTTAACTCGTATAATTTTATTTCTCCTTAAAACATTTTTTCATTTAAAGAGCTTCAGGGTCAACAGAGAATAAGCCATTCTTTATTCTTCTCAAATTAAGTTTTTCCTCCTTCCAGATATTTCTTTGGTAAAAGAGGTAGTATACGGGATGACCTGAAAGATTTAATATTCTTTTCACTTTGAAATGGATCTCTTACTTTCTCTTTTTACCATTCTCTTTTTCATTACATGCATTGGCTGTCAAAGGTAATTCATTGATTTGAACTCAGGATACTATTAAAGCATTTTACTCTTTTTGATCTTGTATTATTTAAGCCTTTTTATTTTGTAGACTTTACAACATAAAGCAGAACTTCTATTTTTAATTTTCTTCACATGTTCTTTTTCATCATCTTTTTTAATATTTAGGCAGAAGAATTCATCTTGTTGCTTAAAAATAAAAACCGTGAAAGATTCCTTAAACAATGAACTCTGGCACTCATATATAAGACTTTTAGTTTTATTGATACTAAAATTACCTTCTATTTCATTACTTGTTTTCATGGATGCCTTAATTTGGATTTTCCTTTCAATAACATTATAAAAGTTTGCTTTTTTAAAAATCATATATTTTAGGTTCTTGAACTAAATTTAACCCCTCATTTATTTTCATTTGTTCTTTCAATTTTTCTACTCTTTGTGCATTTTCCTGCAATTTATTTTCACTGGATTTAATAGATTTTTTTAATTATTTTCTCTAAATCACTATGTAATCTTTCTATATGCTCCATTTTCTGTTGTACTTGTATTTGACCTGCTATTTCCACTTTTAGAGTGCTTATAGATTTTTGTACTGCTTTAAACATTTTCTTTATTTCTTGTTGAATTTCTTTAAATTTATCACTTGCTTTTCTTCAAGTTTTAAATTAATTTTTTTTTAAATTTATTGTCTCTTTTTTTATTATTTCTTCAAATTTTGAATGCATTTCATTAAATTCACCATCTCTTTTTTGTTGTTTGTCTTCAAGTTTTAAATGCATTTCTTCAAATTTTTGTTGCAACATTTCTTGATTTCTTTGATGTGCTTGTTGGCATTGTCAAAATAGATCAGCTCTGCTTCCATTGGCAGCACTAGCTCTTGTGTTGCTGATGGATCCATATTTAATTGGGCTTCCATCTTTTTTATTATAGAATGTGTTATCATTTATATAAAGCTAAGTATTCAATTATATTCTTCTCTCTTGTTGATTACCTTTTTGTGCAGGTTTACAAATTTAAATACTTTTTATATATATTCTGTTATTAATTAAACCCACCAGTCTCAACACTTCATATACAATCTTCTCCGGAATAACATGATATACCTTTTCCTTAATGTTTATTTATTTTTTTACATACTATCATTCATTAAACATTACCTTTCCTACTACTGCTTTCCGAAAATGTTAGTACATACATTTTTTTTTATAAATTTGCTAATCTTATTTCTCATTCCAAACATTTATTGTTTGCTATTTATTATACACTACAATATGCTGAATGTGTTCATGCATTATATGATGATACAAAAGTGAAATTTTAGTATAAGAAAGGGGACGTTGGTTGCAACAAATATGTAATAGTTAATTTGCAATGGTACATGGGTTTGAACTAGAAACCAAAGATATTCAAATATGTACACTAAATTTTGATTCAAATAAATATGAAGTTGAATGGTTAATAAAATTCAAAAAATGATTCACTTCAAAGAATAATATTAACCAATGTAATGGTGCTGATTTATAATCTAAGTATAAGTCCTCCCAAAAGTATTTTATTTGTTTTTCAGTTTCAATAAAATTAAAATAAAATGCCCAGGCACCAAACTTTTAACTAGAAAGTTTGCTTTTGGAAAACTTATTAATGTAAAATCATCATCATTTACAAATTATTACCACCATCCCTGCATATCCCTAGCTGATTGCATAATTACTCGGGGTTGTGGATATTATTGACATATCTGATATTAAAAAGCACTATATTTGGAATAAGTTAGATAAGCAAACACTAACTAAATTAATAAAAAAAAATTTATTAACACAATAGAAAACTGTTGCATATATATTCACAACTATTAATATGTATGCAAGTATAAAATATAGTAATAGCAGATATTTTAATTTCCGTTTAAATTTAAGGCCTTATAATATCTATAATGATAAGATCTTACCATTAAATATTTAAACATCCAAATCATGGTTTTCTGCAGATATTCTTTTAATATATTTTGGTTGACTTCATTAATTCCTCCAAAGATGGTAGTTCTTCTCCTTGGGCAATGGTGATGATAAAGATTAAATACAGAAGCATCGGTGAGATTATATATGGTATAGTATCAATAGGTCTTGGACAGTTCTGACAGCATTGCTGGTTTTGATAAACTTTCAGAGATTGGATGACTGCATTTTCCAGATATTTTGGCTGGTGTGATTTTTGGTTATCTAGCCATATATGGTAGAGAGTTTTCTTCTAGACAAAATAATTATACTGGCTGTTATAATTGGAATATTGAAAAATACTCTAAAAGCAATCAGCAAAATATGGATATTCAAATTACGATGGAAGATAATTTTAATCAGCAGTTTCTCTTTTCAGTATTAGATCATTGCAGCACTGATTTTTAAGTAGACTCGACTGCCTGATCTGGACTGGAAATGGAGTCAAATTGCTTGTTTCAGACCTATTTATATTTATTTGATGTTGTTCAACAGCATGTTTGTCAAACAACGGATTCATCACCAGTTAATTATTAAGATTTGACCTCTTTCTTGAGAACATATTTTGGGGAAAAACATGCAGACCAAAATCTACAGGTATTATGCCAATGGTGGGCAAATGCGGCTCTTAGTCAAGCTAAGTGTGGCTCCCATTGAAATCCGATTTTATTATTTCAGAATATCTTTTTAATTGTACAAAAATTTGTAAATTTTTATCAAATATTTTTGTTACTTATTTTATTACAAATTATATCATATATGTAGTTATGCACATACTATTTTCAAATATATTGACAAACTTAATGTTAACGATGTAAATCTAATCTTATAAAAATTACTACGTGTGTGTATATTTATGATTTGTGCAATTTTTGGGTTGTACATTTTAGTGATAGTTTTTCCATCAACTAAATGTCCTATTTCATATTTTTCAAAAAATCTGCTATGTAGTTTGTTTTATTAAAAAATTTAAACTTGTTTATGATGTGTATTTTTTCTGGGGTATCAGTGAAAGTTTTCTAATGATGTGCACAAGTTAAAAAAATTATTTTAATTGTTTATAATTAGTGCACTTAGAGTTTCATGTTTTTTAAACAATTGTATTAAAAAAACCTCTTGAAAATAAAATTGGAAAGCATTTGCTTGATTTTAGTTATATTGCTTCTATTTTTAGTGCTAAATAATAATGAAGCCAATATTTAAGAATTACCAGGAAAATATTCGACCAGAAGTATAGTCCAAAATTGCTTTAAATTACTTTTATTCTTATTTTATTTTAAGAAATCCTGTTTCTTCGACAATAATGTTGCACCATTTACAAATCCTTTAAAACAAGAATATTTAGAGATTTTTATTTTAATTAATTATTTATTTATGTATTTTGTTTGAATTTCAGATTTTGGACATAAATTAATTTAAATTTTTTGTTAACATGACTTCAGAAAATATCAAAAAATAAAAATACGAACAAGAAAATAGAAGAGGTTTGGGGTGAGGGTTCCTGACAGAGATATTTTAAATGTTTTCTCTGGCTAAGCATTTATCACAAAGCCTGTTGAGCAATTGGCAATGCTTATTGTTTATATCTTACAAGCTTAAAAGAATGGGGTCATGTGATCTATGACTTTTTTTATTTGATTAAGAAAATAGAAGCTTTCAGAAAGAATGAGTAGAAAAATTTGCTTTTATTGACAATAATCAAAAGTTGTTGTGTCTTATTTGTAAAGTTATAATTGCAAGCTACAGCATTACGAAGTAAGTCATCCCCACTTTTCAATTCAATATCCATACAATTCAAAATTGTGAATAAAGAAACTTAAGTCATTGCAATCAGGTCTTTTCATAAGTAACAAACACCCCTGTATTCTTTAGTCATGAGGATGGCAAAGATATCGGAGCCAACAAAGCTAGTTTTTTGGTAGCTTGGAATATTGCTCATGACAAATGTCCATGTGGAGAATTTATTAAAAGAAACTTGGAAAAAGTTATAGTTTTGGATCCAGGTAATATACATTTGCATAAATTGATCACACAAATTCCTATCTCATCCATACAACTGAGTATCTTATTAGTGAAATTAGTAAAAATAAAAAAAATAGTTTAAGATGTGATGTGAAAAATTGTACAGCATTCAGTTTAACTCTCGGTGATTCCACAGACATTCAGGATGTTCCACAATTGGCTGTTTTTATGGGATATGTATCTGAAGATGTAAATATGAAGAAAGAAATGTTAGACTTATTAGCTCTTACTGAAACAATTTGCAGTATCGATGTCAAAAATGCGCTTGATGAGGTAATGAACAGGTTGGAATTGCCTTGTGATAAACTTGTGACTGATAAGCCCCTGCAATGATAGAGGAAAGCCCAGATCTTATTGGTCTTTTAAACAACGATCCTAAAATTTCATATTTTGTTTCTTCACTGCATAATTCACTGTGAACATCTCATAGCAAAGTACTTAAAAATACAAAAATGTGTGGAAGATTATTTTGCAGATTGTGGATTTAATTAAAACAAACACCAAAACACACTGTCAATGTAAGAACTTTTTAGAAAAGTTAAATGATGAAACATATTAATTGAACAATGATCTCTCCTTTTGATCTGTTATAAGATGGCTATCAACTATTGTTTTGTGGAACTCCTAAATTTCATCATAACATTTTTTTTAAAAAAAAGAAAAAATACCCAGAATTAGAAAATGAACTTGGCTTTCTGACTTAATATTCCTTATAGTCATTATAAAACATTTAATTTGGCTTTACAAGGAAATGGAAAACAATTCGTGATTTGTCACAAACTGTATTTAGCAATCCACTTTTTACATATTGAATTCCTTTATTATTAAACCAATGCTCTTACAATCATTTCTTGACAGTTAACAGTTTCGATTGCCCCTGCAATTTTCCTCAGAACTTTAATCTTCTTTAATCTTATCCCTCCACTTTTCTTCCTCACAGCTAAACTGTATTTAGTTTTGAATCTAAACTTTGACTTTTTTGTGCATGGTCTTAAGTCCAGAATATGTAATCATTCTCCATGAGTAAAAGAAAATATAATTAATATCAAAAAAAAAAAAAAAAATTAGATGAATATAAAGAATAATTGGAAGAATTGTAAGCAGATTTCAAATGTAGGTTTGAAGATTTTAAAAGTTTTAAATCTACATTTGTACATTTTGTGAATCCATTTATTTGAGCTATTATTGAAGATAGATTTCCAATTTCTGAAATAATATTTATTGAAAAAGCAGCTGGGGAATTGGAGTTATTAGAGGCAAAAGAGAATCGGGTATTGCAAATACATCACAAATCTAGTTCTCTAATTACATTTTTGAAATTCGAGCCAGAATCAAAATATTCACACTTAAAGCAAGCTGCTCACTATCTAATTTTATTTCTGGTAACAACATATTGCTGTAAATTTTTGTACTTCATAATGAAGTTCGTGAAATTTAAATATCATTCACATGTGACCAATCTGCATCTCACAGAATTGCTGCGAACATCTTTTACAAATTATGCGTCAAATTTTAAAGATTTGACCAAAGGTTTTCATTAAATGTTATACTTTTTATTAATGATTTATTATTATTATATTTTATTTTTATTATTAAAATTTTGAAATAATTATTTTGTATTATATTTCTTTCTCTTAATTATATTTTCTTATATACTTTATACAGCACTATGTTTTATAAATTGTAATACATTAAAAATCAGCCTTTTCAAGCTATTGTGCATGCGCTTTTTACGAGTGTTAATAATGTATTACAATTTATAAAACAGCGCTATAAAATAAATGCTTATTTACATATGTTTAAGTTTCATTTGAGAGTGACGTTTAGTAAATTCTAGATAATTTCATCGACGTCATTCATTCAGACATTGTAAACAGTAATTTAAAGTGAGTGGTCTATCCTCACGCTTTCATTTCCAGAACTTAAGATTTGCCCATATATAAGCATTTGGATTGGAAAGAATAAGTGATTCATTTTATTCTTTCATAAATACTATATCTTGTGTTGGGAATGAAAATATTCATTTATTATTAACACTCGTAAAAAGCGCATGCACAATAGTTTGAAAAGGCTGATCTTTAATGTATTACAATTTATACAGCACTTAAAAACCTATGTGAAGAAAATGTCATATTAATTAAGTTAAATAAAATTGATTATATGTATTTATTCTTTGTGTACTGAAATAATAATAAAATCGTGTGGCTCTTAATAGTATGTGAAAAACCGGTATGCAGCCCTCATTGACCTCATGCATTCCCATCCCTGTATTATGCCATGATTTGATACGGAAACAAATTATTATGATTTAATGGATAAATGAACGAAAGAAAAAAAAATAGTTTTTTTTCTTTTGCTCTCTTTCTTTATTTGCATTAGTTAACGTAGGAATAAAGAAAAAATTATTGCACCTTAGGAATTGACAGTGTTTTTTAAAGCTTCCATTTGGAATGCAGATTAAACAGGCCTCGAAATGCTTTATATTTTTATAAATTCTGCTATTCAAATCTTACCGCACATCAAGACCATTTTTCTTTCATCCTTTTCAGTTCAATTCATCATCAGGTTTCTCACCTATTACAAAGTAAATACTTAATAGTGTAACCAAATGCATAAACTAACTTAATTTTTTAGACAGGTTACCCAAGTGAAACGTATATATACGCTCATACATAAATGGTAGTTTGAATGTTTATTAATTCGTACGAGTTTTTATTAAACTTTTTTTTCATGCCGCTTTGTAATATCACTATATTCGAGCTGCTCACAGAGTTGTTATAGTTACAATTGAATTTAAAGATTGCCTTTTTATGCGTAGTCTATATTATGTAAGAAACATTATTTTAATACTTCTCTATTAATTTTGAAGGGATTTCCCATGAAAAACATAATATATATCATCATGATCAACCATTATTAATCAACTGCGTGATGAAAGTCTCTCCAAATCAATGTTAATTTGTATCTTATCTCACTCAGGAGCTCTTAGATCTATATATATGTAATGTTTATAGAACTTAATTTTAAAATGCGTCTTTAACTTTTTTGCCTTATTAAATTTAAAACTATCAATTTTATTAAAATTCCAGATTACTTTGATGCGGCAAATCTATCTACTAGAGGAAAACATCGCGCACTTGTTAACAGAAGAAGTTGGATACGTAAAGCTGTTTAAGAGCTATTTGCGGCACAACTGTTTTTAGAGTTGTTCAGCCGAGTTTCATATGTTTTAGCTATAATTCTTGGTGCTCGTTTATGTTATCGATCGGATTGTAAGTATTTTTCTAACCCTCTGAAAAACTTAGGGGCGAAGATATTACAATATATATAATAAATTTATTCCCTTAAATTTGTAATCTCTTAAAGAGGGTTAATGATAATATTTTATTGCTAATTAGTTCTTGGCAGACCAATTAACAATTTTTTCCTCTTTATTTATCAAATGCCTTATGCATTTAGCTGCATCAAAACCTAATTTATGTCTGAAATGATTCGCAATTACTTACTAAATATAAATGTTCAAATATTTCTTTAATTCTAAATTTATTTGATGTACTTAATGAGTATTTAAAGTACGTAATTGCGAATCCTAGAAGTATAACATAGTCGTATAGACAAAACTTGATATTTTGTATTGCCCATCACTCACTTCTTTAATAAATTCCTGTAATATTATTACTTTAAATTAGCTTAGTTTGTCATTACTCCGAATCTCTAATTTTAATTACTCTAGTTATTTATAATATTTCTTTGATTTAAATTCAATTCTTTGTAATGTTGTCATGAAAAGATTATAATTGTTACGGTTCAAACCACCATTAGTCAATATCAAATTACTTCTGTACCGTTCTGCAATCATCAGAATTCATCAAATCATTAATTTCTTATATAAATCCTATATCAAATCCATCCTATCAAAATGTTTTACTATTCAACCTTATCTATCAGGATTCAATGCACATGACGTTTGCTGATGACTTTCTCTGTGGTCAGCGTCTGCCTGAGTGAGGGGGGGGGGAGAGAATCTACAATCTTGCATTAAACATGCCCCAAGGGTTCATTTCCTAATTAAAAGAAAACAACAAGCATGATTTTATAATTAAGTTTATCAGACATCGTATTAACAAAATCTATTTAATTGATATTTAGACTAAAGAAAATGTAAATTTTATTCACAAAATTTTTAAAAATTCTATAAATAATACGATGACTTTCAAACTTAAATTTGATATAAATTTAAATAACAAATTTACAAAATATATCTTACAAATATTAGATTATTTACATAAAGGACGTTTATAAAATGTTACCAACTGATTAATTGGAAAAATGAATTTTAATGAAAGAATTTAAAATATTTGTAACCTTTTGTAGATATCTAGGATTCAATTATTTACTCTTAGTGCCAATTTAATAAAATAAATAACAAAATATACATACGAATATTATAACATAAATCACTATTATAGAGAGGTTAGCTTTAATCATAAAATATAAATTAATGAAATATAAATTAGATAAAAGATTATAATATTGATTATAAGATACACCTACTACTGTGTCAGTTAATATATAAGATTGGGTTCAACACATACTAGTGCTGATGACATTGGCACTAGGTGAAGCAGAAATATGTACTATCATATTTCCAGTTTCATTAAGGACATTACAATCTTGAAATATGTATTTTCTGTTGGTCAAAATATAATCCAATTCTACTGTACCTTCATTTGGATGCTTTCATGTCCATTTGTCATGACCAAATTTATCTAATTGTTTACCAATTGTAGCATAAAAATCTCCCATAGCAATTTTAAAATATTGTTTATTCTGATCAAAAATCATTTGTACGTCCATTTAAAAATCTTCTGCTACTTCATCATGATGAAAACTTGTTGGGGCATAAACCTGAATTATCTGCATCATAGAAAGATCAGTATTTTAATACATGATCCAATACCAGTCTGATTTTCTTCTATCAACACTATTGCACCTACTATCAATTATCGCCCACAAAAATAAATAACTTGCAGGGATTTTAAAGGATTTGGATAGAATTCACAATAAATTGAAAACTTAGAAGTCTAACTGCAGTTCAATCACTCTTTACTCTCAAATATGCAGGCTAAAACATCAGATATTAACAGAATGTCTCTTATTAAATAAACCCAATTTCTTTCATAACAATCTTCGTAACTAGTTAAAAGTTACATTTTCAAGTACATCTTATTATTAAAATTTTTGCAAAATTTACTAACTAAAGCAATCTTCTCTGAAATTTATGTACATTTTATAAAGGGTCAACATTTTATCATTGATTTTTCGTATTCATTATAATTATTACATACATACACAATAACAAATCATCTTCTGGGATATTAAAGATTGGGATGCAACTCACATTATATTAAGAAAATTATCCATAAATTTATCAACACTTCAATTACTTCTGCTCTCAAACAATGGGCTAAATAACAAATATTAGCAAAACATCTATGAACTAAAAAAAATCCAAATTCTTACTAACCAATCCTCATAATTAGTCAAGAGACCATATGTACTGGACCATGAAATATAAACTCAAAAGATCTAAGTGATCAGTCATTAAGAAAGATTATATTTAGATCATAGGGTACAATCATCATCATCAACAACCATTATCAATCCACTGCAGGATGAAGGTCTCTCCAAGTTTAATCCATCTTCTCTGATCTTTAGCTTCTCTTCTCCACAACACCTCTGCACATTTTCTTATTTCATCCATCCATCTCACATGTGGTCTCTTTCTGGGTCTTTTACAATCTCTTGGAATCCAGTTTAAAATTTCAATTGTCCATCTATTATCATCTCTTCTAACAATATGTCCAGCCAACTCCATTTCAATCTTTTAATTTTTTCAATAAGGTCAGTAACACCTGTTTGTTGTCTTACCCATACGTTGCGTTTTCGATCTCTTTTTGTTACTCCCAACATACATGAAATTATTATTAGAACTATTCAAAGAATTTTGCAAACTTGTTCTTATCCTAAATTTTCTTCGATGTTTTTGGGTTCCATTAGAAGACAAATTGTAATCACTAAACAAAATACTCCTCTAAAACTCAATTCCTAACTTGTATATATCTATCTAGAGATACACAAGATCCTATTTTTATTCTTAAACAACTGTTAATAATAACACACTGGTTATTGCAGAACACAATGCTTTGAATATTATTATTCTATCCTTTTCAAGTGTTCAACCACTAAACATCACAAAATCACTATCTGTTGCTGAGATCAGCATGAGAATTAAATTAGTGATCTTTAGATTCGTAAATACAGAATTTAAACTGACAGATTAACTAAAGACCAATATTTCCAAAGGCAACAATAAATAGAAAATATATTTATTTATTTATGTAGGTGTTTTTATTTATTTCTAAACATTATGGATTATTCCACAAAACTGCTCTTAAAAGAAGCTAAGAGGATCCTCATAGATATGTATATAAAATTTTACTAACTATTGCCTGGTAGAATAGCCTAATTAATTAGAAAATTATCAATTGAAGTATTATTGAATTTAAAAATCACCAGTTAATTTATTGTGTTAGGTTATCACAGGTCAGACCAGGAACACCCGAAGAAGAACTTGTGCTCTGTAGCAACATGTTATTACTAATAGTTGAAGGTATTTGAAAAAATGTAAATAAAGTTTGTATTTTTTCAAAAGCATTTAGCAATTCATCTAGATGAAGGCAGTAGTAAAATATCATCACAAATTACCAGACAAATATGTAATAACTGTTTGTAATTTACTATCTGTTTCCTCTGAAAGTTCTTTGTATGACATTTGATTTTATAATTACTATAAAAAATGAACTTTAAAATAATTCTTTTGTGTGTGTTCTCTGTTTACCATCATACAATTTATTTCAAAATATATACATATATTTTTAAGTGTGATTGTAAATTTGTTAAAATTGTTTAATAGTATTTTATAACTAAATATTATATATATATTATGTAATCTATAAATATGAGTGGTTCCCTACTTTTTTACCATATGCAGGGGATAGGCAAAATGTTGATCGTGGTCCACCAAGACATTTTGGAGTGATCGCCAGAATTAAAAAAGTATTTGTAACTGACACTATGCTAGATTTAAAAACTGTACATAAATGACATCTTTCACACAGATACAGTTATTACAGGCGAAAACCGTCTCTCCACAGTCGAGTTACCTGTGTGAGATGACATTTGCGCCTTCATTCAAAATGTATCTCAATGAATGTCTTTTTACAAATTTAACGATTCGAATACACTCAATGCGTGACCCAATCAGAAGCATTGAATACATTCAATTAGTAACAAAGCCAATGTGTTTTTTGTTGTAATAGGGATTTAGATTTAATTAATTTATCGTGAAAAATAGTATTTTACTATATTTTAAAGGAGGGAATAATATGTGAAACAATTGTAAACAAAAGAAAGATACAATTTTAATCCATAATGGAAAGAACAGTTTACAATTTTAATCCATAATGGGAAGAACAGTTTTTATTCACGATGAATGCAAAATGAGTGTTATATATCTCGTGCTACCGCGTCACTTCCAAAAAAAATAAAACAAAAGACATTTTAAAAGCATGCTTGTAATACACAAATAATGATTAGCGATACTTGTAAAAAATTACAAATTGCCATAGCCCTGAAAAAGTGTGCCCATTCTCAAGCTTGAGATATCAGTGATTATTAGATAGTAATATATTTAAAATCCCAAACTGATTTTTGATTTCTATCTTTATCACTAACGTTTTTGGATTTTAAAGCTGGAAGTGATGCAAATATATATCTAACAACAATCTTTAATTCCATTTTACAATTCAAATTAAAAATCTCAAATTTAAGACAGCCTAAAGTCTTGAACCAATCCAACTTTCTTTAACAGTTATCCAGTTCACTAACTACATATTTTAATAACTTAGTTCTTTTCAAATTGTAGGCACTATTTCCCCTTATTCAACAATATTAATAGTAAAAAAAAATATTTGATTATTAACTTTACACAATAAGTAATAAAACAATAGCAGCTCCTTATTGTTTTACCATCTCCAAAAAATTTGAATAATCTGTGATTATCAAATGACGGTACATTTAAATCCCTGGAATGGTTTCTGATTGTTGCCTTTATCAATGTTGTCGCATTACTTTCAGCTTTGAATTTATTCAACATTATTATAGATGGCAAAAGAGTAGCAAGCTACTCTTCTTTAAAAAATCAAGCAATTTATTATTAACATTTCTGATCAAAAGGAAACGGTATCTACACAGTAGTTACAAAAGAAATAAGGTTACTAAAATAGATATTGACCCAAATTACTTTTCTATTAGATTGGCTTGGGTTCAAAATTTGAGTGTGTTTGAATTTTTGACTTTTAGCTTGAATAATAAAATGGAATTAAATGTTTTCTAGAGTGTAACTGTATTATTTCAAAATTTGAATCCAAACACTCATTGATAAGTTCCAAGGACTTGTGCCTGTTTTATTATATATTGCGTAAGCTAAAGCATTAAGTGATTTATTATTATCGTGTAAATAATTTA
This sequence comes from Epiperipatus broadwayi, assembly GCA_028023455.1. NCBI lineage: Eukaryota > Metazoa > Onychophora > Udeonychophora > Euonychophora > Peripatidae > Epiperipatus > Epiperipatus broadwayi. The sequence goes on along the minus strand of JAQFVV010000028.1, from coordinate 10,662,743 downwards.
TGAACCACTATTACTGACAAAATGTATTTTTTAGTTATTTATAAGGAATGTCTCTGCTAATAATTGTGTTTATTTCATATTTTTAAAAAAGTGTTATGGTTTATCTACTCCATTTATATTTTTGCATTCATGTTTATTAAAATATATTTTTTTCTTTTCCAAAATATGCTAATCAGAAACAAATTGGTCTTCTTAACTAAATTATGTTAATTTGATAAACATGCATATGCAATATAATAGTAATCTTTTTAAGTAAGCGGGTTGATTTGGAAAACAAGCAATCTTCTTAACGTTAATTGGTCAAACAGTTCATTATTCAAAGGCTGTTTTTGACCAAGTTCGAAATCGTAAGTCAACAAATGTCATACAGTCTAAAATTATAATTTGATACTATATTCAGAATAAAATATCTAACATCATTAAACTTTTTTAAAATTAAAATAATTTTAAACTGAAAAATTATTAAAATATATATTAGAAATAACTGATAAACTTTTTTAACATAAAATATTATAACTCATCATAAATAAAACTTTAAAATTATGACGTCTTTTGACGTCAATTAAAAATTTAAGATAAATTTTCACTATAAAAAAGTTACGCAATAGTATAAAAATATTTTCCGGAAATTTCCGAAGTAAAAATGAATAAAAGTAGTTGCTGTCCAATACAAAATCGCGAATTCGAGATAAGAGACGTCATGATTTGAAATCGAGACTAAGTGAATTGATGCCATTTTAATACTTTTTGTGGTATTTACCACTCCTAGTATTTTTAAGTTCTTTGTAATTTTATGAAAAAGTTTTAAAAAAGTATAAAAAAATGGATAACTTAAAAATAAATACAATGGTAAGTGTTGGCAATATATTAAGACTATATATATAATGATATTTATTTTATGAATAAGTGATTTCCTGTATGAAGCTTTTATCGTAAACTGCGTCATACGTTTATCTTTTTTATTATATACTGTATAGCTATATATTTTATATAATATTTCGTTTTGCAGATAAAACAAGGAACTTGTACAAAAATGTTCACCAGTGAAATAGAAAAACCTAATCAAATCATTTCTCAAGTAAGCCGTGATCCAGAATTAGAAAGGATAGAAATGATAGCTGAAAATCTTGCTAAAGATATTATTGACTATAAAACTCAACTTCATCCAAAAACTCCCAGTCCTTTAGCCAAAATAATGAGGAAAACTGTAGACGAAATGATAGATAGGCATAATATTTTACTAAAAAATATAGGCTGTAAATTAAACATACAGAGAGATACATATCGGAAGTTAGCTGTAAAAGTTTTGGATGAAATGTTTAACGATAACAACGTTAATTGGGGAAGAATAGTTGCTATTTTTGCTTTCATTTCGGAGTTAGCCTTATATTGTCAGGAACATAATATGGCCGATATTATTGATTTATTACCTACATTAGTTAGAGAATATATTAGTAGTCATTTGTCTACATGGATCTTGACTCATCAAGGATGGGTAAGTTTATCTAAATGTATTTTACTATATAAGTTATACTTAGCAAATATTTTCCTTGAAATCAAGTCTCAATAAAATACTTGATCCGATTTCCGTTAATTATCTGAAAGATAAAAAAAAAAAACATGAATGATAACAGTTTTCACCTATTAATGTCATGTGAGGTTCTTGTTAATGTGTTAGTTGATAATTAAAAATATTTTGTTGAGCTTGTTTTTTTTTTGAAAAACTAATAATATTTTCCTTCTTTGAAATTGACTAGTCTTTAACCAAAAACCGTAATATATGTTATTTTAAGACTGCAAAAAAATAAAAATTAGCAACTTTTAAAATCTCATTTTAAGTTTATATGTCTTTTAGGAAATCTTATTCTTCATACCTATTATGCGCCTATATGCTTTAAATTTGTTATCGTACTCTGCAAACCGAAGACCTATCAGTTGATCACATGACCTAGTTTTTTTTTTGTAGTCTTGAATACAATGTTTCTATTTCCTTCATTACTTTTTTTTTTTTTAAGAATAGTGATTAGTTCTCTGTATATAAGCATATAGTTTTAAATTTAAACGCAGTTGCAGCATTATAATATTGTATTATACCTTGCCAAATTCGTCTTTTATCACTGGGAACAGATTTAAGTCAAAAGTTTGCTGAAAATAAAGGTATATGTTATGCCCAATTTTTTTATTATCATAGTTTATATCGATGTCCCATAAATGGTGTTTTATTATGGTAATATAAATTTTTACAATGTAATATGGTTTTTATTTTCCAACTCGGACGTTCGGTTTCAATTTTTTTTTTTTAATGGCATTCTACTTGCCAAAGCCGTCGATAGTTACTATGCCAGTGACCCTGCAAATAATTTGAATAATTTTTTATACTTAAAAGTAGCGCACAATTTTTATATTCTGATTTTTTGTTTTTTTATCATTTGAAAGTAGATCGGGGAAATATGGGATTTTTACTTTTTAAGAAGTCCCGAATCTGGGAGTTTAAACTATATACAGCAATACACTTATTTATTAAAGTAATTAGTGCCTTTATCTTGCAATGAGTTATGTGTTGTATAATACCGTTATTTATATATTCAGATTATTGTTTATTTAATCTAAATTTTGCTGTTTACTGGAAAATTACAAAATATAAGAAAATCAAATATTAATACTGTTGATAATTAATGAAACAATTTGTTGTATGATTGAAATAATTCTTTTTATGAAAATATCGGCAACTAAAAAAAAAAAACCAACATTGTTGTACGTCAAAAATTATTTGCAAAATTTAGCTACTCTTGTGAATAGATTTGAAATACTTGGAACATTTTATTTCTCCGCACAATATCCTGGCTAGTTTACATACAACAAACCAATATGTATCTAGAAAATATGTCCTCTTATCATTATCATTCAAATAGTACTTGTGGCCAAGCGTTGGTGGCCTAGTGGTTAGCATAGTGGTCAAGCGTTGGTGGCCTAGTGGTCAGCATAGCTGCTTTCCAAGCAGCTGACCCGGGTTCGCTTCCCGGTCAACTCATTTGACATAAAAAAAAATAATAATAATACTTGTGAAATATCAGTTACTGGCATTTTTTCGTTTTATAATGCTTTTTAAATGGAATGGCTGTGTTTTATTTTTTAATGTCATTGAATATACAGTAATTAGAATACAGAACTAGTGTATATCTATAAATAAATTTGCTTTGATTTATAGTGGAAATTTATACAAAAAAAGTGTTTTTTTTTTGTCAATTTGGATTTTCAAACTTAGCATATTACTTAGGCATAGAATTATTTTGAGGAGTGAATTGTAAATATCTCTTATTGAATTGCTTAATTAAGAATCCATGTTACTTTTTTTTTAGCAAAGATAGTTTTTTCTGTTTGGCAATGTTCCAACTTACTTTGTTGTTAAACCAAAGGTTTATTCATATAAAACTTCCATCTAGTAATGAAAAAGCATTGTTACTGCTGGTAGAACAGTATTTTCCCTTTTATAATTGATCTTTGAAATTCTATAAATAATAGAAAGATTAAATAACAGAAGTTAACAAATAATAAAAAGCTTAAAAATAGTTAATGGATAATTAAAAATAATTAATGGATTATAACTAAAAGAAATAGTTACTCATTGATTGAGATTTTTTTTTTTTTAAAGACACACTGAAATTAATATATAGGCTTGAAAACCTATGTCATAATTCTATTAAATCCATAATTATTCCTTTACATATTATTTTGAACAGTTTTTGTATTTTCATTGTTGATATGAAAGCATTTAATATATAGATTAGGTTGAAAAATGTCTAACATAATGAACATGGAAAGGCTATCCTTATGACATATCTGGAAAAGTTTTAAAATCTGGTATTGGGTTGTTAACTTCAAAACTTGAAATTTGGAGCAATGAATTTATGCCATTTAAGAGTACTATATTTATATTGTTTCCATTTGTAAAAATAAAAGAAATAAAAAAAGACATTATTGTGAGATATCATTGACATCCATTTCAGCCAAAGTGCATTCAATGATTTGGGTGTATAGATTTACTTCCAGTCATAGATGAATATTTACCAGAGATTCAGTATAGATTCTATTGCTTTTGATTTGGATAAATCATTTCAGACAACAGAATTGTAACAATTAAAATTAGTCCACCAAAGATTATTTTTTATTATATATTTTCTACATCAAAAAAATAAGATGAAATATTGTTATTGTTAGTTGAAAATCAGTAATTTAAAATGAAAATTGCTATCTAGTTACAACTTTGTATTTTTTTTTATGATTGAATCTTTGGAACAGTTTATAGATGGTTTCGTAAAGCAAAAAATCAGCTTGGTGTGATGTAGATTTGATGGTGAAATTTTTAATTTGAAACAGTTAAAAACAAAACAGGAACTTTTACTTTGCTTCTAGAATTTACAGCATTCTGATGATAATTTTCGTGTAAGGTGATTTATAGAAAGTTCTTAATGTTAAAAAAAATCAACTTTTAATAATTTTCAATAAATTTTAATTTTGACGATTACCACCTTGAGAATATGAATCAGTTGAATTATTTTGATAGTATTTAAGTAGACTGGTTGACTTGAAAATTAAGTTTAATGTGAATTCCTGAATTTAAAATAGGATATTTCATGATAAAACAGGCAAAACTCTCTATACAGTAGTGGTTTGTGCATAAAATCTCTACCTAGTGCCTACTCATCCTGAGACTAGTTTCTAGTTTGTGGCTTTCATCAGTAAGGAGTCTTGGATCTTAGAGCATTGCATCTAGATCTTAGGATGTAATGCAACCCTCCAGCAGCCATTTTTTATCTCAACTACAAAACCATGAGTCTAAAATTGAAAACATGATATTTTCAATCCAAGCTCATTAGCTTGCATCCATTGATTACTTTGGGTTGCACTGAGTGACACTACTGTATGGAGAGTTTTGACTATTTTAACAGCTTGAACAATCAAAAGAAATGGTGATCGTGTGATGTTTAATGGTTTGATATTTCACGATAGTAATATAACTATTGCAAATAAATTAGTTTTTTTTTTTTTTGGTCACTTTATTGTAAATGAGACATGAATATTCACCTAGAGAAGGGTCATTAGAAAAATGTTATGCAATACCACTTTACTAAATAGATAAAATCTGATGGCAAGACTGACAATTGTTTTCTAGGTTGTTGGGTATGATATTTTGGAATCTAATGTTACAATGGCATATAGAATACAATGGATTATTTAAAAAGGATATTTTTGGAGAATTGGGTAAAGAAGGCTAATAGTGATTAACTTTCATTTAGGAAAATATGCATGAGGATGGAATATACTGGAGAGCACTTTTAAACAAAGTGTTGAATTTTTCAAAAAATAGTTTGCTGAAGGAATTATATCAGATTAATAGACCAATTTATGATATTTAAAGACATATTTGTGTTTCATGGATTGGTTTGTATAATTATTACGGTCATCTATAATTTTCTATTAGTTTTTTTCTTTCTGGAATTAGAATGTCTATTAGTGGCAAATGGCTGCTAATGATGACATTAACCCAAGGTTTTTTTTTGTTCTTTTAGTCTTCGTGTTCTTTTAATTAATTGAAAACTTTTTTTTATGTGCTGTCTTGAATTTATTAATACCCCATTTCTAAAATTTGTCTCACTTAATTTCTAATAGGAGTCTGATCCTATCATTTAAAGTTTTATGTGTAAATCCATCTTTTGTGAATTTAAATGGCATATTATTGTGTTATATTTTTTGACAGAAACTTATTTTTATTTTGTTTTTTAATTCAAATCAAAATCTACAATTTTCTTTTTTTCTATTCATCACAGTATTTCAATCTTTCATTATTATTTTATAGTTCTATTTTCAATTTTTTTATTTATTTGTATGAAATATTGATGCCTTCTCATCATAATCACTGGTCAACATATACACATTTATAATTATCTTGATCTTTTAAACTGCCATTTACCAAATTACTGTTTTGATATTTTGTTTTGCTTTTGGTTCTAAAACAGCATTCTTTACCAACAAAAAATAAATAAATTCTCATTTCCTTTTATACATTTGTCTTTTCAGAAATCTGTCTTTTTTTTTTAGTAAGATAATTTGTCTTTTCTGGTCAATTCATATTTTGTAACATTCAAAGTACCAACTGAAATGTTTTAACTCTTTTCAAGACTATTTTTTTCTAGAGGACATGAGAATAATTTTTTTTTTATAAGTCGAGTTATCTTCTATATTAGAAAATGTCGAAAAAAAAACATCAAAGGGTTAATGGGGGTGGTGGGACATACTACACAAAAACTTTCTTCAAAAACGTAAATATTTTTATTGTTGATAATGTAAAAACTTTCTTCAAAAAATATTAAATATTTTTAGCATATGTAAAACAAAATATTTCAAGAATGATAAATTGTAAAACATTTAGAACCCAGCCCTTTAATGGCATATACTGCTTTAAAGATGAATGCCCTTTGAACTTCGTCATTGATTCATCTATACTTTGAAAGCTACTATCCTGACAGCATTTTTGGAATGTACTTTTCAAACACGTCATCAACATAATGTTTTAGAGCAGGGATGCCCAACCTTTAACTTGACGGGAGCCAGTTGAGAATTTAAAAAAAATTTGGAGAGCCACAATTATATATTGCATTTTTCATATTACATTTATAAACATAATTCACAAACTTAAAAAAAACGGATGTAATATGTTAAAAAGAAAATTAGAGCATTCTGCTGGTTTCATTGGTGATGCTAAGTACATTTTTGAAGAAATAAATTTGAATCTATCTCTAGATATTGCATTTTGTATGGATCCATTGCCCAATGAATGATGAGTCGACCAGTAGTCACTAATTTGCAGAACATGATTGTAGCACATAACCAACATGCACCCAAGCACAAATTGGAATTCACTTTTATCAATTTCTTTCAAATCAGCATTCCTGCTTGATTATTTGTATATTTGAATTCTTTCATTTGTACATTGAGAAATGTATAAATATAAAGATGGAAATAGTTTTTTTGAAACATTGATACGGCCTCAAATTAGCTTCTATGGTGTAGTCCGGTGTACAGATGTGTTTAATAGAAACTTGCCTTTTAGGGACAAAAGTTTTGTTTGGTATTAACAGTAAAATAAAAGAACCAGAGGGACCTGCTTTATTTTCTTTCACAACTCGATCATCAATTTCAGTTTGGATATTTGATTCTGATTCTTCATTATAAGTAGTCTCAGATTGACCATTTGTTTCAGATTCTTCATCAGAAGGTTCATAAAAATCATCACTGCCATCAAAATGTTCATGAGAATCATCACTGTCATCAGAGTCACAAAACATTTTCTGTGATCTCTCTTTTTGTGTTAGCGCTCTTTCTATTCATGCCTGCAAATAATACTAAGTGTACATATATACATATACCAATTTCTAGGACTAAATGGTACGTATAAGTACCAGATAGATGAATGCAAATATAATTAAACAACTGTACAAGAATTATAGAGTTAAATTGCACTTATCTTCTAAACATACAAATAACTGTTATTTGTTGTTCTAATTACTAATATTTTTGCACTAATTTCAATGAAAACATTCACTAAATATGCTGCGTATTCAAGTAAAGTGAACAAATATAATGGTATATTTTGCATCTGCGTAGACGCATACATATTGAACCTGCCATAACTTTGTAAATCTTGGAAAAATATCATACACAATAGATCTGTGTACATGTTATTTTCATAAAAAAAATTTTTGCGAAAATATCATGTACAAGATCTACATAAACGTTATTTTGGTCAGATCACAAGATTATTGTGCTGAAATAAATATCCACATCCATTTCAGTAAAATATTCAATACTAATAGAGTGTCTGCTTTATCTCTTAATGAAGCCACATTCCACATATATCAATGTAACAAAAAAAAAAAGGTTAATGAATAAATTTCCCATATTTTTCGTAAAAAGTCAAAAACCAAAAAAACATAAAAATAATGTGTATATATGAAAATAAAATTTATTTGAATAATGATGATAGTTCCATCAATAGGTAGAGCATTAGATAATCTTAGGGGGCGGGTGTATTAGTCAGGACGTTACTTTGAAAAATTTATTAAATCTTGTTCTATAATGATTAACTAGTGAATATAATCCATATCAAATCAGCCAACAGAAAGTTAAACTTCGAAATTCACATCACTAATATGCTATGGAGATCATTGGAAATCCAGATTTTTAGAACTTATGAAATTCCCACACACACACGCACTTAGAATTATAAAAATGATGTAAAAGCAAATATACACCAATGAACATAAATTGGTCTTTTTTTTTTTTTTTTAATCATAAGAAAGCTGGTTTTTGGCTTATCTTAAAACTTTTTAAACATGTTTTTATTTGACATACAAGAAATGTAAACATTCTTGCAATAAATTGTTTTCATCAGTTTTCAAAATATTAGTTTTTGAAAAATTGCTTTAAATTTAGATATTTTGTAAAATTATAACTAAAATTTCTAAAAAATTTTAATGAAACCTCATATAAATGCCAAGAAGTAAATAAAAATGAATACTGCTATTAGAGTCTTATGAATATCCATCAGATGAAATCATCTAATATACTCATTGCCAAATAAAAAACTAATCTGTAAATAAAATGTATGAAAAAATATTTAGCTTAGGATTAAAAATATATATATTTAGCTAATAGTAAATAATATATTTAACAACCGAAACAAAATTGATATGCTTTTTCATATTTTGCATTTGAATTAATTTATGATAAGAAAATAAAGGGTTTTTTATCATCTATCAAAGTCACAGGTCACATGGATAAGTGGGGGTTTTTTTTAAATATGAATTTACATTTTTATGTAAAAAATAATAATAATGGAAACAGTGATTTATCTTCTCTTTTAATTCTTATAAGTCAAATAGTAATTCTTCTTTTTTCAGAACTCCTAACTTTTTATCATTTTACTATAATAAATTGTTATTTTGTTTGTAAATTTCTATTAACATTTTCTCAGATAATTAATTGAGTAGTAAAATTTATCAAAACAAATATCAATTTTTATTTTTTTACATAATAAATAATGATTAGGTATTGTTATCAAATAATTTAATGACTAAATAATAATTCTTTTCATGCATTTACTTGTGTTTTTTTTTTTGTCTGTAAATTCAGTAATAAATACATAAGCTTTATTTTTTATTAATTAATTGGGGGGGGGGGGTACCATCTGTATGTATTATGATGGGCTTCATCAGTTGGATAGATCACATACTGTAGTAGCATCAAATTAACTATAATGTGAGATAAAAATTTATAATCAAATTAATTCAGTATATATTGCACTCTGATTTTTTTGATCTAAGTTATTTTAAATAGTGCTCAAATATAGACATTTGTTCAGAAAATATTCAATTTGCTATATAACATATAGTTAGTTTAATGTACATCATTTTTTAAACCTTGAGTGGTAAAATTGTAGTTCTTGGATGTATTATTTTCATTTAAAATATACTCGTAATCAGGTAGAATAATTGAGTTCACAAGTTAGCACTGTATCAGAAATATTTTGGGTATCTACATCATTAGCAAAAATAATTGAAAGTTATGGTAATCTGGATGAAGAAAACTCATTAAATTTGTCAACTTTATCGTGTTTAGCAGGAATATGTTTTGTTCCATTATTGAATATTCGACAGTAATCTGTGGATACTGTAGACCAAATTGAAAACATTTTCAGATACAGTATATTATTGATTATCACCGAATGAATGAAACTTGTCAGCAAGTTTAGATTGTGATTTTAGTGTGATCCTGAATCCTCTATGTTTAAATAATGTGTACTCTTTGAAATGTTGAAGTTAATTGTGTTTCTCTGATGTTTTGGTCTTCACTAGTGGAGTTATGTGTCTTGAGAGTTTAAAAATAGTTTTTGAGGTCCTCATCTGATTATTATATAATTTTTGGAGGCTCGCTTTGGCAGCAAACTGCTTGGCAGTTATCCTTAGGCCGTCCTGTGTACTCTTACTTTAAACATCAAGTTTAAAATTCTATGCATATCTTATCTAGGTTCAGAATATCTTATTTTATATTAACAGCACTCATATCTGACAACTAACACTTTATTAAGGTTGTATTTTTTAAGAATTGTTGTAACTTAAGTTTGAGGTCATGTTATATTTCTCAATATTATTGAAATAATGGTTGTACTGCTACCTGCATATTTGCCCAATGATAAGCGTGAGTGATGAATGAATAATTTTCTGGAAACATATGACTTATGCTATAATGCAACAAATTCATAGATTTTAAACTTCAATTAATCATATAAAAAAAAATAATTAACTCTTCTTATTGCTTATTGTCTTTAGTATCTCAAAATATCTATTTCTTAAAAATAATTTTATCAACAAAATCATTCTTAAGCTTCTGAATCAATGAACTTTAATGCCAGAATATTATCTCCCCTTATTCATATGATCTTACTGAACACTGGATTGCACATTATTTTATAGTCTGACATGTTTAGGGGCAATTAAGAATAGATGCTTTTCTCAAATATGTACAGATAGGTGAATGGATGGATAAGTTGATAAACAGACATAGATGGCTACATAGATAGATAAATGAATAGACACAAGTAAATAGATGACTAGATAAGTAGATGGATAAAGATAGATATGTAAGTAGATAGATAGATGAGTGGGTGGCTAAATAGTTAATTGATAGTTGGATGCTTAAATAAATAAAGTTAAAAAGGATAGATAGATGCTTATTAATATTAATTTATTCATTAGATTACATCCCTCCACAAGGTGTTAAAAGTGGATAGAAACCGATTCCTACCTTGCTGTGAGAATGGTGTAGTGAAAATTACACTACAGAAATATTTGGTGTTAGATAGTTGTTTGTCATTAGTTTTATATTTTTTATGAGTAGACACACACACAATGTGTGCATTTTACTTCACTTAAAACATATTGTTTTGGATGTAATTCACAAAATTTAGATAACTTAATTTTGTTCTCATGATACTGGTTTTTTAATGTCAGATAAAAGTTTTTGTAAATTATCTAGAATTACTAAAAACACTTTTTTACTTTACATCAAATAATTTTGTCACTGTTATAAAAACCTTTTAATTAATGTTTTTTCTTGTTTATGGTCAGATTGTGATAAAATTTCTTTCTGTAATATTTAATTTATTCATAACTTTAAATTTAGTTACCAAGATTAAACACTTATTAAATCTTTGAAACTGATTCACTTTTTGGTTGGAAAATATATTCTATTTATTATCATAACCTTTAAAAACTTTTCAACAACAGCACACACCTTTTTTTTCTTTCAAAAATATATATGACTTATAAAATATTATGTTCTTTTCACATTAAAACCAGTCAAACACTTTCTTTTTTTCTTTCCAAAAACTTTATTTTTTTCCATCACCATATATATATACATTTACTTGTTTACCACATCCAATGTTTCTGATCATCATATTTGTAGTCATTTTCCAAATGTTGTGCTAAAAAGTAAATGTATATATATGGTGATGGAAAAAATAAAGTTTTGGAAAGAAAAAAGGAGAGTATTTTGATTGGTTTTAATGTGAAAAGAACATTATATTTTTTTTGGTTGGACTGAGACAATTTTTATAAATGGCATTTGCTTGATGCAAACTTATCTTTTAATTGTTACAGCATTTCAACTTCTGTCAAACTTGTTTTTTTTTTTTATTTAAGAATAAATTTTGCTTTTGACCTAGTAATGGTTTTATCCATTATTGATATTGCAAATCTGGGATGACACATAAGTTTTTTCTTAATAAATATTTGATTCATTAATAATGAAAATGATTTGTTTAAATATTCAAGTGAGGTGTTGGAATCAATAAATTCACAGCTTCATTTTTCATCATTTGGACAGTGCATTTTAATACTATCAGTAGTAGACTAATTCTTCAGAAGCATATCTTTTTAACTTATTTTCAACACTTATCACATATTTTCTTAGCATTTTTAATTTCCAAATCACTTAACAAGCATATCCAACTTGTACCTTTCGTTAGAGTATTGCTACTTATTCTATGATTGATTTCATGAAACAGATTAAAATAAATGAATGGAAAAATTGATCTTTTTTTAGGGAATGTCTTCAGTTATAATTGAATAGTTTTTAATTGTTATAAAATGCCTGTTAATGTAAATGGAATATATCCACTAAAATCATACTTATTTGGAACTCGTCTTTATACATATTTGCAGGCCACAATTTTACAAGCTACTGAAATGAAGTTATCACATATAGGTCCATACTTGTTAAAACATTTGACAAGTTAACTTGTAATTAAAAAGATTTTAAGGAAATTTTTCTGTAATAAACTTAATTATATAATAAACTTACTTATGTACCATATAGTTCGATTCATTTTATCAAAAACATGGCTTGAAAACTGAGCTATAGTATGGAAGTCTAAACAACTCATCCCACAATGTAAATACACATTTAATTACAATTTCATTTAAAAGTATTATATTACAAAGGCTAAATCAATTGCATATTTTTTTTAAATGTGTATATAAGTTCATAAAATATTTAAATTTAACAAATAATTTTTGAAAGAAATTGATATTGGTTCTTAAATTTTAAGATTGTCAACATATAATTTTTGAAAATTGAGGGAAAATTTTTTTTACTGCAATGCATTTCGGTTACATGAAATGAAAAAGTTTTTTATGTGAATTACTGACTTAAGACAACTTTTTGTATATCATATCATTGGAATAACTACAACTCTAAAAATTTATCTAATGTCATCCATAGATAGGATTAAATATATCAAAAATCAACTGAATCTAAAATACCAAGTATAGTCACCTAATTGATTTGTCATGGAATGGTGACTTAAAGAAAAAAGATAACTGGCATGTAATTAGCCTGCAATTGTTTAAATTTTTGACATTGAATTAAATTTTTCTTTTAAAGTTTGTATATGGATTCTCTGTCCAAAAACTTTGAGAAGCTGGAACTTCTATCAAGTGATAATATTTGATTATCTTCAAGTATAATTTGTCATTGTATGCCATTTTTTTGTATAGTTTTAAAACCCCTGAAATCTCAAACTATATCATAAAATAATTAAATTATTAATGCTATTTAAAATATTTAGTCTCAGTAAAATTTATTCACCGTCATAGATACTAAGGTATATGTACATATCGTCTCTCTTTTTTAGTTTTTAACCATTTTAGAGCTATAAAGTTAATCAAATGGTTACAATGAATATTTTAAATCCTAAATTTCTAAATATAAAAAAAATGGTTCAAACACATTCAAGTGAAATTCTTACATAAAGTAAGAAGATTAGCTTCTTGAAGAATATTTGAATATTGCAAGAATAACTTGTATAAACCAATAAAATATTTATTTGACTCCATCACATGATTTGAACTTACATATTGCTGTTATAGTATAATTTTTCACCATTTCTATGTCACTTACTGTAAGTTTTAGTAAGTAGTAGTAGATGTTGGATGATAGTGCTTTAATATATCCAGGCTAGTTTCAAGCTTGTAGCTTTCTTCAGTGAGTAGTTTTGGATCTTGTACCAGTGTACCTGGACCTTTAGGATCATCTAATGAACCTTTCCTCTTATAATATCAAACCATCAGCCCAAAAAAAAGAACATCAAACCAACTTTCTTGCACAATTATATAGATCTGAAACCAGTTCCATTTTTATATATTATGATGACTTTTATTTTTTTAATAACTATGGATACCAATATGTTTAACTGATTTTAGAATTGTATGACTATACAAGTAAGTTGGCTTGGATTGAAAACAGTTAAATATTTTTTTAGTTTGAGCTGAAAGATTGATAGTATAACAGAGAGCTGTAAAAGATAGATGCTGGAAAAGGGGGTGCATTAGATCTTAAAAGTTAGATACATGGGTTCAAGATCCAAAACTCCTCACTAACAAAAACCATAAGCTTGAAATTAATCTGGGATATTGGATAGGAAAGCATATGTCAGGAATTTAATAAACACTATCACCTGGCATCTATTATACTCTGCCAACATGACATTGAGAATAAAAGCTATTTCGTAATATATTACTTTCTGATAGATTTTTTTTGCCTTTTTTTCCCCTCAAATGTCAGGTAATAAATATTTTCATTTATATTAACATGGAAATTATCTATAAATCAGCATTTTCAACCATTATCAATCTGCTATAAGATGATCTCTAAATTCAGTATAATTTTTCCAGTCTTTCTTATTTCATCCATGTATGTCATATGGTCTTTTTCCAGATTTTTTGTAATCTCTTGAGATTCACTTTTAAAACTTCATTTGTTCATCTCTAACAATATGTCCAGCTCAGCTCCATTTTGGTTTCTTATTCAGTGATATCCATGATATCTGTTGTTTTCTCACTCATGTATTTGCTTTTGTTATTCTTATTTGTTGAGTAGTTTGAAATCTCCAAATTGCTGTTGTGTTAAATGTTCAAATCTCTGCAATCCATAAATAACTGGTAAAATACAATTATTTTTAAAACCTTTTCAAATATATAGGCATATTCCCTTTTAATATTATTTGTACCAAAAGCATTCTGTCCAAGTTTTATCCTTTATGTTTCTATCTACATTAATAATCTGATCAAGATATTTGTAGTTGTTAACTTAACAATTCATGATTATTAATCTCCAAGTATATAAAATATATTTGTATTCACATATTCCAATCTGTTTTCTGAGAAAATTCATTGAACCAATTTGGTTATATTTTCATACATCATTATTAATTCTTTTTAATATTCCTTCTTCATATATTGATAAATTGGCTATCTTTGTTGTAGTTCTTAAAATAAAATATCAATTATCTCTTGCCGTATATTTTTAAAATTTGTAATTCTATAAACCAAATTATTTTTTAGATAATCTTTTTGTTACACATAACACATCAAATTTCAGATCTCACTATTATATTTTGATTTAGTATTATCACTAAGTTTACATTAAAAAAAAAAAATGTACAGGATATTTACATTGATCTTCATTTCAATAAAAATTTTATTAACAATAAATAGTGATTACATTCTGATAAAAGAAAAATAAATAAATAAATTGTACAATAACATGATTATATAAATGTTCTGTTTGCCATCTGGCTGGATTATGTTATGAGAGCGCAATTGTTATACATTTATGTGGTTGGGTATAATGAAGAGATTCTAAGAACTTGTTTAATGGTATTAGCATTTTAAATATAAACATGAATATTTTCTTTTAAAATTGCCTAATCTAAAATGCTGGGTAGGTTGGAGTTGATAATCAGAAAGATAGAGCAGTTAAAGACCAGGGGTCATCAAAGGCTTTACTGGAGGCAAGGAGCTGATCATGTTTCTTGATTTTTTTGAGTATTTGATAAAACAATGGTATGATTTGTGGTGGAGGTAATTCCATGATAGTTTTGCATCTCGCTATTCATATGGCATAAAGGATAAAGGTAGAAAGTCTTATTATTGCAAAAGTTCCATTATGAATGGTGTTTTCAAGGGAAAAAATCATGTCAGATCTTATGTTGGAGTTGATGATGATTATATCTTTCAGGGTTTTAAGTCTTGGGCACCGGTGTATAATATGATCTATCGTTTCATCTTCACGAGAACACAAACCACATATTGGGTCAATGCTAGAAAAACCTCTTTGGTGACAAAGAAACCAATTCATGGGAAGCGCATTAAGATTAATTTTAATGGTGAAGTCAAGAAAATTTGGGTTCCAGACTCCATCTTTTGAAGTTTGCAATTAGTCTTTGGTTGGTTACATTTAGGCTGGTTTTAATGGGGTGTTGATTATAGCGCTTCCCATAAGGTGATTTTTTGGTTAAGGTTAGAAGGCGTCATCGGGTTATATAGTTGTAGGTGTTCTACTAGCAATGCTATCTATGTGATTTGGAAAAGGGTGGAGGACGATCAGTCAGTGTAATTTTTTTAAAGTTGGAGTATCCGCATGAGAGGATAAGATTATGTAGAGTGTTGTGGGTTTTTTGTAAAATGATTGCCTGTATCGAGTGGAATGACAGTCCATTGAACCTGCATGGTCGTTGGATATCTCGCAAGCTAATAGCGACTGTCCTTCCTTTCCAGAGATGTTTGGTGCATAATCGGTTAATTTTGTTTTGAAACTGTTTAGACATTTTTATGAATGTAAGATAATATGAGATTTTTGGCATTATGATCATGTTGAGGAGGCCAACCTTTCCATATAATGAAAGGTATACTCTAGAGAGTGAAGTGGTGATGGCTTCGGTTGATTGAAAGATTACATCTTGAATCTCTCTTGCCATTGGAGTTGGAGGTTTGAAGATTGGAAAACTAGATATCTTTGGGGTTTTGCAGAGAAGCGGGAGTTAATTTGTTTTCCAGACATTTATCTTCCTGAATCAAGATTTGTTAAAATTTATTTGTAGGCCAAGTTTTGTTGTATTTCTGTTTAAGATGTTCATCAGATGGGGAAGGTATTTAATGGTGGGAAGCACGATCATCATGTCATCTATATATGCAAATACATTGAAATTTTTATTGAGAGAGGGAAGGAATATTCCTGGGAGGTTTTTTTCTATATCCATCAGAAGAGGGTTGATGTATGCTGAGAAGAATAGGGCACTGAGAGGAGATCCTTGAGGGATCGTACATTGATCCTTTCTTTTAAAAGTGATCTTCCTGTAACTAGGAATGTTTTTTAACAATAGCTAGTCTCATTTGTCTATACAGACTATTGAAACAGTTCATGTCTATATATGATCCCTTAACATGTATAATGTACATTTATTTAAATATATATATATAACCATCTTTATAAAGCTGCTACTCTATACAGCATTAATATCCTGAATTCTATTTATTTTACTACCTTTGCTAATATATCTAAACAAACTATTTACATAGTTTTTTTTATACGTGGGTGTTATGATTTCATTTTGCACAGGGATATATTAAAGCTTTTATTTTACTTACTGCCATTGGAATTTTTTGTTGCTAAATAATTATTTTTATGCAATATAAATGTGTATATTTTATTTCTTAT
Source organism: Epiperipatus broadwayi (assembly GCA_028023455.1). NCBI lineage: Eukaryota > Metazoa > Onychophora > Udeonychophora > Euonychophora > Peripatidae > Epiperipatus > Epiperipatus broadwayi. The sequence continues at coordinate 10,645,625 of JAQFVV010000028.1, read as the reverse complement.
TGATCTATACTTTAAAAGTCTAATGGAAGGAAAAAAAAAATTTTTGTTTTATACTTGCAAAATTATTAGTTTTTGAGATACTAGAATAAACTATCAAGATAGTGAAGCATATTCATACATTTACCTTTTTTTTATATTGTATTAATTTGTTGCTCAGCTAAATTTTATTATAATTTTGTTGAATGTTTAAGTAATAAATATAGCTTTACTTCTCACTATATGTAAAATATATAATTGTTAATTAGAGAAGGTATAAATTAGTATTAAAGTTTATCGGCTTAACATTATCGAGGATCCATGCCTCGTATTCATAGCCTTCATAATACTAGCTTATTTGAACATTTGTATTTGCATATATTTTATTATACATTTTATGAAGGCTATGAATATGAGGCATGGATCCTCGAAAACGTTAAGCCGATAAACTTTAACACTAATTTATATCTTCTCTAATTAACAATTATATATTGAATGTTTAAGACAATTGTATTGCATGATAGCTTGATATATTTTATTTTTTTACAATACCTGTCTTAGTATTACTAAACTTATTTTTTTGTTGTAATATTAACAATATCTTTCAAAATCAAATTCATTCACATTTAGGTCAATTACAATAGATTGATTTTTTTTAATTTATGACTATGTTTCAAAGCAACTTTCTTGAGACACTAAAGTATGTCCAGCTGTGCAGGAACCACATTCTGTCACCTGCATCAGTGGGCCATAGAGGCTACAATGATACATTGATATTCTACAACTGGGCAGTGGCTCAAAGCAATATAACTGCCTTATTTAATAGATATTACAGATTTCTAAAAAAAAAAAAAGTTCAGAGTACAAACATAAAAAAAACACCATAAAAAGGGACACATATTATCACAGATCAAAAGGTCAGTCAATCAAGGTGATGCTACGTCCATTTGAAGCAATGTCTATGTGGGACAATCGACTTTCAACCCGCCTGGCATGTCCTCAGCTTCCCCCAGACCCCATCTATGACCCATCAGCCAGAACTCAATTTAGCGAGAACCCAGACCTACTCCTTGGACAAGGTTAAAACACTTTGGCCCCTACTATAAGTGGGTTACAAATTCATCTGGGTTGTAACGTTGGTTCAGCATGTCGGTGAACACCAATCGAATCAGGAAGGGCCACAAGAACATTTCCAGATCATCCCTAAACTTGGGTGTGGCAATGATTGCCGACCGATCCCACCAATCAACAAGCCCTTCATGGCCACCGCCTCTACCCTTGAGACCGAGAATTCAGGCAAAACCCAAAAGAAAAAAAAAAAATGTCTCGTAGTCCCATTAAGTTCTCAGGGTTCACGATCCAGTTCGTATTATATAACCTTGTTCTGAACTAGATTGTGACAAAATTTCAATTATGATTCTGCTTTACTGCTCTTAATGAGTTCTTCTAATCCAAGTTGAATTCTAATTCTTGATTCTTAAAGTTCAAATTATAACAATCTAACGGTTTGTATTTAGTCTGGGTTTTTTATAATATTAACAATATGTGACAATATTTTCAAAAAGATATATTACCATATTTAGAAATCACTTTTTTATTTTAAATTGTTGAATACCTAACTAATGCTTTTGCCTTTACTATTGCTTATTTTAATATTGAAGGTTGAATACTTTTTATTATTATTTTTCTGGGGGGTTTTTTCCCAGTAATATTTTAGTATCTCATCACTAAACCTGGGCATTTTTACTTTTTTATCCTTTGTGGAAAATGATGCATTGATGCTGCAGGTTTTCATAAAAAAATAGTGTAATTTTATTTTTAGTAATCTTGTGACAAATACTTAGGTAATTATATAGTAATGAATATATATGAATTATCATTATTTTGTTCATCCTTAGGTACAGATGTAGGCTCATTAAAATAACTGCAATGTCAATAATATTGTATGTATTGTTTCTGGCCATTTTAGCTTCAAAAGTCGCCCCCCCCCCCCATGAATAAATTTAAATGATTTCTAAACATTAATTCTTATTAAGCGCATGGTCAGCATATAATTATGTATAAGGCTTTTAACCTTAATACTATTTGCCTTGAGATGCTTAATTTTACGAGACGGACCTCTACCAATCTTAACACAAGATTACAATTTTATAAAGATAAGATCTGGCCATCTTATTTTCAACCTACTGTGTAAATATATAGGCAAATCTAAATATCAACTCGCCGTGAATCAAAAGATTTTGTGAATGTTGATTTCTAAACGAGGTAATGGACTTAATTAGTGAAGAAATTTACTAGCTTCACATTCTCAAATGCTTTAGATTTGCCTATATAATTAGAAAGTAGGTTGAAGATAAGATGACCGCTCTTATCTTTATAAAGTTGTAATTTTGGTGTTAAGATTTGTAGAGGTCCCTTTCATGGTAAAATTAAGCACTCAAGGTGCATAGTATTAAGGTTAAAGCCTTATATATAATTAAATGATTTCTGTAATGTTTATACATATATCATATGCTAAGTCTGTCTTAATTTGTTTTTGACATTTTCTGATGCGTGTTTTTTTATAGGAAATTTTTCTTTTTCAATTAATTCAATGTTGCCTAATTGTACCGTTTCATTATATTCTTTCTCCACTTATACTTCTTATAAACAATCAATGTTGTACCTGTTTAATGTCTTTTGAGATAATCTATAATCTAAATGCCAGTTTGCCTCATTCATACCATTTATCAAGTTCATCTTTAAATACTTTGTAAATTGTTGTCAGTCATTTGCTTCACATTTCCATTGAGATAAAAAACATCCATGTTATATTTTAGAATATATGGTCTCTTTATTTGAAATTTTTCCAATGTCTTTATTGGGGGGGGGGGCTATATTTTCCATGCGATAATTTGGGCAGTAATAATAGTTCTATTTACAACTAGCTAATTTAATTGTACCATATAATAAAATATCTTGCAACTAATCAAATAAGGCAGTAACACATTGGAGCCTATGATGTATTGCTTTCATCAAATTTTCCTTTTTCCTTAAAAAATCTACCAAGGTATTGAAAATGATTCATAATCTTAACCTAACATCCTTACAAGTTTGATCATTGAAGATATTTCTTCCATCATTGGTTATTAAAGCATCTGAAAAGAGTACCATCTAGTTTTTTAGAGAAATCATTGAAGATATTTCTTCCATCATTGGCTATTAAAGCATCTGAAAAGAGTACCATCTAGTTTTTTAGAGAAATATACAGAAAGTATTTATTTCATTATGTGATTAAATGTAAATATTAATATCAGCCATTATTTTTTTCATCGACCAATAGTTTGTGTTAGAATATTTTTTAAGCCCCCATTACTACCACCATTCAAAAGTGGATAATACTTGATATAACTTACAAAGAAAAAGTATAATGGCTCTTAAAGTTTTGTAAAATATCTTATTAGCTCTATCTATCTATATATATATATATAGATATATTTGAATATATATATATATATATTTGAGAGATTGTAAAGGTAAATTTTAATCTTGCATATATTCACATACTTAACATAAGACAAAGAGAATATAATTATTATTCATAAATATGAATGTAATAATTTATTTTGAAATATTTATTTATTAATATAGATAGAATTTGGGAATACAACTTATGCACTAATTAAATTTGGGCAATTTATGCATGTATCATCATCATTATCAACCCAATGCAGGATGGTCTCTGTAAGTTTAATCCATTTTCTCTGATCTCTAGCTTCTTTTTTCCACATCACCACAGCATACTTCCTTATTTCATCTACCATTCTCATGTGATCTCTTTCTAGGTCTTAAGATTTTAACACATATCTATTTTCTGTTTTCTCCCCTGTGTATTTCATTTTGATCTCTTGTTGTTATTCCTAACATGCATTTTGCCATACTTCGTTAAGTAGTCTTAAATGTCAGTATTGCTCTTTCATTAAGTGTCCATCGGATCCATAATAACTGGTAAAACACATTACAAACCTTTATTTTCAAACACTTAGACATATTTCCTTTTAATGTTAAGTTATTTCTACAAAAAGCACTCCAACTAAATCTTTTAATTCTGTGATTAATTTCATCCATTGTGTATCCAATCTATAGTGATAATCTGATCAAGGTATTTGTAGTTGTTAACTATTTGTAACTCATCATTATCAATCCTTGTTTCTTTGAGAAAATCCATTGAACATTATTTTAACCTTTTTAATATTTACCTTTAATCCTACTTTCTTACTTCTATCTGATAACTCTTAACATTTCCTCCAAAGCATTATTTGCAAAAACAGTTACATCATCTGCAAAATTTAGATGACTTAAGTAATCTCCATTTATTTTTACTTCCTTAGCTTCCCATTTTCTCAATGTTAATCTTTCTAGCATCACGAATAAGTAATTTTTGTATGTGTTTAATTCATTTTTTCACTTCTTATTGTTTTAATCCAAACTACTTACTAAGCATTTTCATATTTTGATAGAATAAATTTGGAGACAATGGAATCCAATTCTTAAAACTTTGTGATCTTTATAAATGACCAATGGCAATATTAAAAATTACTGAGGGCATAATTTTTTATTTGTATTTATTTAAAAATGATACTTATTTTGCTTTTGTTTAAAAAAAAAAATCATTTCCTAAGCTAGACATTAACATTATTATATCAATTTTACCAGTAATTTTTGAACTGAAGCTGTATAATTACTATTTGTTTTTATTAAGAAATAATCTGCCTCATTTCCATTATTTTTCAGGACCAGATTTTTTACTTTATTGACTTTTGTGCATTTTTTTTTTTTTTTTGACGTTTTGTGTATTGCTTATATAAGGAATATTAGTTAAGATATACCCTATATTTTCACTGCATTTTCAAATTAGTTTGGACTATAAGAATATTGTAAAATGCCTCTTTGAAATCCTCCAATAAGCATAAATTTTATATTTAATCCTGGGTGCATTTTTAATAATGATGTTTGGTCATTATCTTATGCATCATTAATTAAGATATAAAGTTGTAATGAAATGTATATTTATGCATATTTGTAAATGGATTTATTGAGACTATTTTGAGTTATATGATGAGTTATTAAGAAAGTTAAGTAAGCCACTGAAAAATCATTAAACCCTCTGAACTAATTAAAATTACTTAACTGTTCTATTAATAAGCATCAGTAATTAATTCATTTTTATTATTTTTAAAGTCTAATTTGAAACAGATATGTATTAAATTTTACATAGGATCGTATAAAAATTACTTTGAAAATGGTAAAATTTGTGTCAAAAATTATTTAAATTTGTCTCTTTAGATAAGAAATCCAATAAGTTATCCCTATTCTTGAATAGTTTTATATTTGTACATCATGATGTATACAATTGCTTTTTATATACCATGACAAAAAAAAACTCTTAGAAGTGTATAAGAAGATATTCTTCATTTTTACATTTTAAATACAATTGCCCTAGCAGAATAAATTTGGAGAATCAGACTTTGAGTTGTGAATTTTTTTATGAGTCAACCCTGGGAACTGCTAAATAATGATTCAGATAATAAGTTCCTGGCCACTGCTAAATAATGATTCAGATAATAAGTTCCTGACCACATTTATAGATCAGTACCGTAATAAATATAAAAAAATGGAGTGTGTTCTTTGACAAAAATTTAATAGCATAAATCTTAGTGTTTGTTTAAAAGGTTATGATGAAATTTTAATGCTAATTATATGACTATTTCCATTATCAATATTAATTGTTGAATGTCTTATGAAAAATTTGAATTTTATTTAAACTTTTCAAATGCATTCAACTGTTGGTTATAGCATAAAGATTAGCACATGGAATGTTTTGAGCAGTTATTCTCTTCACATGGTGCTGATCTGACAATTGACAGTACTAGCATGGGAATCAAATCTGAACCTTTGGATTCATGAATATTGAATTTTAGAGGTGGTGTGTTCTAGCCAAAAAGCAAGTCGGTAGAAATTTTATATACTTATCTATGAGGATCTTGATTTATCAGGGATTTGTCCTAAGAACAAGATTAATGAGTGTTTTCCAAACATGAATTATCACATTGATAAATTGACTTATACTGTTATTTGTCATTGTCATATGAGCAGCTTTGAATTTTAATTTTCTTCTTTGTCCTTTTTTCCTCTTTCTCCAATATTTTTGTTTTTTCTTTTCTAAGCATCAGTTTATGCTCCTTTAATCGCTTTTCAATGAGATTGACTGGTTTCACCAATATACATTCCATATTTGGATGGTATTTCATAGATGGAGATTTTGTTTTTCAGCATTTCAAGTTTACCTTTTGTAAAGGTTAAGATTTTTTGTAATATGCCGTAACTTTGAAATGCTGTTGCGCTGAGATATTGATTGCAGCTTACCTTTAGTTTAATTACAATCCTTGGGATGTGTGGATACACTACATTAACACTAATTGTTAATTTTTTTTTGATGTTTCTTTTTATCTGTTTGTTTTTTCAGGTTAACTGATACCATTCTTCATGAGAGTGTGTTATATGTATATCTTTTTCCAAATCATTGGTTTCTGAACAAACTCACATTATTCATTGAGTTACTGCCGTAATTGGATTAATATTCAAGTATTTTCTGGTGTGCATTTATGATTTGCTTTAAACTGTAGTTTTAATTTTGCCTTGAATAAATGTCCTAAGATCTATTCTGATTCTGTTGTGAATTTAACGGAAAGGGGAAATGCTATTGCTGTGTATCAAGAATATTTGTGTAGTGCTTCACCGTGTTGCCATACAATAAATGTATCATTGACATAGTGAACGTAGACTTTAAGTGGATATGGAGTAGTATTAATGGCTGATGGTTTTAAGTTGTTCCATGTAAATATTAATTGAAGATGGCAGTGTGGTTACTTTATAGCTGTACCTTGATATAGTTAGAAAAAATATGTTATATTAAGAGCATGTTATTATGTAAAGTGTAGTTCTGTTATACTATCAGTAGGAAGAGTTGTTTTGGCTTATATAAGTTATTTTTATTTAATCTTTTTCTTACAAGTCACAGTGCTTCATCACAGGGAACCTTTGTGAATAAGCTTCGATAATAAAGCTTAGCAATATATTAGTTTTTCCAATTTTTATCTTACAGATTAATTTCACTAAGTGCTTACAATCCTTGGCAATAACCTTAAGAAAAAATTTTGGCATGATGAATTTATAAACTAACAATAGATAACCATTTATGAATAAATTCAAAATTATTAACTAGAAAAAAAAATTAAATTCGTTTTTTATTTTTATTTTGTGATAATTATATTTTTTCAACTTCTATTATATTTATGCTATGTTGTTGTTAACTTTATAAAACGTAATATTTTATTTTTGACATCATGCAGTGTTAATGTGAAAATTAAAACATCTTAATCAAATTTATAAACAGTTGATATAGCACATGTGGCAATAAAGCTTTGTAACTAATTCTGGAGATTGTCAACTTTTGGCTGAAACATTAAATGTCATGAGAAAATTTTTCCATCAAAAGAAAAAACACACTGGTTTATCTTCATAGTTTATGATTATTGTATTTGTAAATGGAAAAACATAAGTTTTTTATAGGGGTTTGAATTCAGACTTTCACATGACCCTCAACTATCCACGCTATCTCATACTGATAATGTGTGATCAAGTGTGTCAGCAGTATGAGATAGTGTGGATAGTTGAGGGCTGTGTGAAAGTTTGAATTCAAACCCCCTATATATTACACATTACAATGCAAGTATGAAAAATCCTGTACTGTAGAAAAAAATTCATATAAGTTTTTTTTTAATAGGTAGTGATTTTACTGCATATATATGAAAGCTAATAATTAGCTGGTTAATAGGAGATCGAGTGAATTAAGACCACCAATTAATTCATAATTATCAGTGTATAATAATGATGAACTGTAAATAATGATAAATTTGTTCAATTATTTGCCTTTGTTTCAGATATATATATATGCAGAAATTAATTTTTCTTGTTCAATATGAATTTATATTTTTATTTCTTGATTCCACTAACACACATATGTCTCTTTACTGCAATATGAACTAGTAAATTTGAAATCAACTGCTTACAGAACATATAAAGGTATATTGTGGGTAGCACAAATGTATATAATAATCTGTGCATTCAACTGAAAAGAATGAGAATTGGCATGGTGAAAACAATGTATTTACATATGACAAAACAAAATAACAGTGCATGGAAAAAAAAAAATATTAATGGGATTGAAGATGAGCAAGTTTTTTGTACTTGGAAGATTTAGACTTGCAAAATGTAAACTGAACATGTCGAAGTAATGGCCAATCAGATTAGATTTACTATGCATATGGATTATTATATTGTATAGAGTAAGTTGTCATGACAAAAGATTAAATATTTTGTGTTAAAATAAAGAAAAAGTTTCCAGTAAAAAATATTTAAAAAAAAATCTGATATAAGGAAAATTGTTTTATTGCATTAGCTGAATGGTTTGTGTTTAAAACTAGAGGCTCAAATTTTGAATATTACAGAAATATAACCAAGAAACCAGCCAATGACATTAGGGTTTAGATATGGCCAGCTTTCGTTCTCTTATCTGTAAAGAGAAACAAGGATGGGGATGGAAAAGTATCACATAACTATGAACCCAGAGCCTATTGCTTTTAATATAAAAAAATAATTTATCAAATGTATTTGCATGTTATTATATCATTTAGCTATATCTGTTTAGTTTTTTTCTTCAATTACTGATAACAATTGCAGCATTCACACTCTCCCTTGTATCTAAACTTTGCTACATTTACTTTTGATTTCAATTCATAATTAACATTTATCTATATAAAAACTGTATTTATAATGTTATTTTAAATGTAACTATAAATCACTACCACTTCCTTGAGTTAATTTTTAAAATCTTTATTCTAAGAATTACATAAACATAATATATATGTATTTTTAAAAATGAATAAAATCAATTTTCCCATTTCATCATAACTTTTGAAATCAGGTTTATTATAATGTTCCATAATGAAATATTATTTATGACAACAACTTGGTGTAATCCTTGTCATAACTTGTTTGGTGGCTTGAAATTATAATTATTCAGCTTTGAACGATTCAAAATAGATTTCAAGGAAATATTACATAATGCCTAATCTTATTGAGATGATTCCTGTTCATATATTAAAACTTTTACATAAATATAGATACAGTAATTATATTGGATGGAAGTAATGTTTGAATGGAATATTTTAAAAATATATGTAGAGAGACTAATAATATAGGAACAGCCTGAATATATATATATGTATATTTGTCTTATGCATGCTTCCTAAATATGGTTCTCTTCACTTCCTAATTGGTAGATTTTTAAATTAATTCTACAACTGAATGGACTTATTCCAGTATTTTTATTTTTACATACTTTAATTTCAACCAAGTCATATTTCTTCATCAGAGAAAATTAATAAATAAAGTGTGCTACATTTATACAATATATTTATAATAACATTCATATATATTGTGCCATTACAATTTAGTCATTAGCTAAATTTATCGTAATGTGCATGTAAGAAAATGTAAAACCAAAATCATCATCACATTTTTATATAACAATAAAGGAAGCGTAAGGCATCCAAGTTTAAACCCTACAAGATCCAGTTCTAAAAGCTTTAGACAGAAAGAGAGTGGGTCAACAATTGTATTCTTTATTTGTTTGTGTGTTGATAGAAAGGTAATACACACATTTAAACTATTCAATATTTGATTTTTCTGTTAAAAAGCAGAGTTACACATATATAGGCAAAGCTATTTAATTGTTTTATATTTCAAATATTAAACATTTTAACTTTCTTTAAAACTAACCTATGCTTGATCAATTTTAATATCTTATTCTATACTTCTATTTTTGCTTTTCCATAATTGTAAGTGGGAATTGAAAAAGTTACAGATTTAATTTTAAATATTAGGGTTATAATTTCTAAACTAGCATTCATATTATTTTAATGGATAGTTTATGAATGATTTGAAATGATAAAGTATGTGTGTACATTACATACAGAAATTTACATTTATTATATATTGAAAGGAAGAAGGGTTAAATCTGTCAAATTATTGTTTTTACAATTTTGTGTTGAGGGAGAAAATCTGTTGAATCAGATATCTATTTTTGTAGCAATTTTTTTTTATAAATGATTGTTTGTCATTTTGGGATCTTAAGCTTGGTGGGAACTCTAATTTTGAAATTGTCTCATCTTAAGATTGAAGGAAAGAAACTCCAATTTTAGATATTACAGATATACGTGAGGAGAAAGGATTAAGTCTATTTTTTTTTCTTCAAGACAAAAGTGTCTGAAAAACAGGTGTGTGATTTTTTGAGTTAGTCAAAAATAGAAAGTTACACTATCACTCTAATTGGGTGAGTTGACTCAAAAATTGGATATAAAAGCAGTCTGGAAAATCAGTTGTTATTATGATTATTATTGTGAGAGAGACTTTTTAAAAATTATTGAAACTAAAGCAGACAAACATTTTTAATTCTGCTAGATAACCTTTTTTTTAAAATCATTTTTTTATATCAAGTTTTGAATATTGAAGATATAAGAATGGTGGGGTAGGAAAATATATATTTTCCATCTGTCTACCAGACGCATCATCATCTAGCACATCATATAGGAAAGAAAAGATGTCTTGTCTGAAAAATAATATTCTACACCTTTCAACTGACTGAGAGAAATAAGATGTTTTTAAATAGAAAGAAGAAAGCATCCACCTGCATTTGAAGGCAATCAGGAAAATCTACTGATAAATATTAAATCATCAAGTCAAATTAATTGTTCCAGAAACTGAGTTTGAACCCCAGAAAAATTACAATGGGAAAAGAACTGCTGTATTTCATCCACAACAAGAATCATGCTGAACGGAAAAATTTAAAGTCAGTATAAGAATTTCTAAATTGTCCACTAAAGCAAATAACCGTATTTGAATCATCATTATCAAATAGTTATACACCTCAAGAAAGAGATTGTTACAAAGTAAAATGGAAATGGTAGCTGCAGAAATATAGACATTATACAAGATAAGTTTGACTCATTGGAAGTTTGCCATAAAACAACGGATCGGTAATATGACTTTTTATATCTATTTTCTTTATGATATCAGAGTCTTAATAAACATTTTAGCAATAAAGTGGTATATTTTATTTAAGAACTTTTAACGGCAATTCAGATAGATTAAAAACAATAATTTCTTACCAATAATAACCTTGTGCTTCATAAGTGGTTTTGAATGTATCAAAATTATTTGTTTATTGATTTACAGTTATGAAATATTAATGTGTAAAATAATTTTGTATTATTATTTTGGTTTTAAATAATATTTTGGTTTTTACGGGGTAAACACACACCTACATAATATTTTTCCATGTGTATAATTGTGTGCGAATGTGAAGTAATAAGCAGTATTAAAATATTAAATTATTTTGTTTTAAGAAAGTATAGGTTTCAGCTTAGAAGGGAGGGGGAGAAATGATCTAAAACTTGTTTCTAAAACTTGCTCTTTCCAATTTTACTAACATTTATTTTTGTCATTCTACTTACATGTTAGATTTATAAAGTATGTGTGCCAATGAGTGAATATTTTTTTTTTATGAAATACCTTTCTTGTGGATGGAACATTTTAACAAATCGGTTACCCAATTTAATACAATATACTTTTGAAATACATTTATGGGAAAAGGGGAAGAATTTAAAATTTAATGTTATGATTTTAAAACAGTCGATTATGATTATTATTGTTAATATAAATTTTCATGTAAATATAGAAATTTTTATGTATATATTAGAAATGCAGTAATAAATATTAGTTTATGATATTAAACGAGGCGTATATATATTTCATTAAGAGTAGTCTTTATCAAGTGTGATCATTCATCATCAATGGTTGAATATTAGTTGTTTAAGATATGATTAAATATGCTAAGATTAACAATAATTATGAATTTCTTTATAAAAATTAGGTTTTATGTTTAGGCTTAGTCCTAAAGCTGTGGTTGAAACCATTGTCATTATCGTTATCATTATCGTCATCATCATCAACATTTTAATTAATGAGCTAGTAAAACTTATAAAAAAAAAATATTGAAACACATTCGTTATGCTAAGATCTAAGAAATGATTTATGTCTAATGAATTCCACTTCAGTTTAAAGATGTTTTATGTTACCTAGGTGTTTACTTAAATATTAGTGCATACAGTGTTATGGGTCTAAAATCAAAATCATACATTTTGTAAGAAATAAAGTACCAAAAGGGATTCAAACCCGGTACATGTGAAAAGGTTATTAGATATAACTGTGTCTAGATTCAGATAATCTAGTGGTGCCCTGATAGACCCTATTCACTTGTTGTTCACTTAGACATGCACTTAACATCAAACCAAGAAATGAAAGTGAGTAAAATCTACAATTGGATATACCTGCGAAGATATTTTATTGAGTTACTAGTGTACTCACTCACTTGATTTCCATATACCTGAGTTATAGTAGTCGTTCTTAATAATTTGTTTATAATTATTGATATTGTGATATCTTGAGAAATCTAATTATAGAAATATGTTTAATTTATTCCCACTCATCATTTTAACATTTATGACCTTATGGCTATATAGCTACTATCCAGGAGTATGTTTCATTTAATCCAATGACCCGTAATATGATTGATGACTCAGTCTGATCTTTTGTTTCATAGCCACTACTCAGGTTAAATAATTCTTTTCTCTTTCATATAAAATAAAAGCTACAATTTCTTTTTGTTTATTAAGATAAATATTTATATTTGAATCTTTTCTTAATTATTTAATACATTTGGATCGTTTGATCATCTTTATTAAGTTACAATGAATATTTGAACATTTGAGACTTTAATAATATTTGGATTTTTGACAAATCCAATGATATTTTAATATACAATTGAATTTCTCTTTGATTACTTTATTTAATATACTTGGATCTTATTGATCACTTTAATAATGTTACAATATAGACTTATTTTTTTTTAGCATTCTCTGATGGCAACTGTTAAATGTGTAAAATATTTAAAAATATTAAATTAGCATGAAGAGTTGTTGAATTAATTTCAAACTAAGCATGTTAAATGTTTTAATTATAATAGAACTTATACTCCTATGTTATTATGGAATATATAGCAGGAATGAGCATAACTTTTCTATCTGTGGTCTGTATGGTTCTCCAGCTGACTATATTTTAAAATTTACTTTTCAGTAGATGAGGTAGTGGAAGAAAATATAATCATGCCAGAAACTAAATTTCTCAGCAATTTTTTAAGCACTAAAGCATTTAAAATCTATTGGGAGTAATTTTAGAATATTTGATATTGTGTATATCAGGGGTCCCCAACCCTATACCCATGGGCACCACGGCGCCCGCAGACCATTTTTCGTGTGCCCGCCGCTATCCTAACACGATAAAAAATTATTTATCTGATACAAATAAATTTAATTTTTAAGATTTCTTATAAATTATTGTATTATATTGTAATCAAATTGTAGGGCATATTATACTTTTACAGCGTAAAAAAGTATTATTAACAATATCCAACTATAAATTTACATTGAAAAAATAAATGGTGCTCGTCATCTGGCCGGTATTATTGAATGTGCTCTTAAGTGCAAAAAGGTTGGGGACCGCTGGTGTATATGTATGTTTGTGATTGACTTACAATCTACTGTAGACTATCTAAGTAGATTTAGACTTGTCTCATGCTACCAAATATGTATTGCTTATTTATATAATAAAATTTTAAAAAGAAATCTTATACTTGTGCATGAGTTGCATGCCACACAAATAGTCGTTTATCTATCCTTGTTACAAAGTCCTGGTAATTTAAATAAGTTACTAGGGGATTCTGAATACTTTATATTAATACTTTTAATTTTTTATTTTGTTTATATTTTAGTGTTAAACTAGTACCATTTCATTAGTGATACTGGGAAGTAAAAAGGTACTTTGGTATTATTTCTGCTATGACGTATCACTCTGGTGATGTTTTCGTTCGGTAATATTTATTCAAAGTTTTTGTTTATGATATCATGGCAACCAAGAATCCTGACATGACCAATCCATGTCAAATAAACATTCTTTTCTTTCCATTTTATAAGATATTAAACAGTTCACTCCACCATAATGACTCCCCACATATACATACAATATAATACATCACTCATCATTTTAAGTAATACAGTTTTATATTTAAAAATACATTTACTTTATCTGTTTTGTTTATTTGTTTGTTTTTTTTTAAAAAAATTTAAAATATAACATTAACTTGCAGCAAATGTATCGGATTATTTGTTTTTTTTTGTGCTAAACTTTATATACATTTACAGTTAAAAGTTGTTATATTTGTAGGGAAAAGATAATTAAAATATATGCTTAATCTTACAGTTCGCCATTTTTAGATAAAGATACAACTTTATCTTACATTTCACCGTTTTGTTTTTTTTGTTTTAAGTTAAAAAAATAACGGAAATTTAAAACGTTTTTTTGTTTTTTTTAGATTTGACGTTTGCTTATTGTACTAATGTCGCAAAGCACCATAGTATACCGGGATTGACGACATATAGTGTCATACTAAAACGGTACAACTCACACGCACCTGTTTTATTTAGTATCATCTTTTTTCCTTTTTCCATAATGAATATATGACTCCATTATTTTTTTTTTTTAGATTTGAACTTTCATATTACGATGTTACGATGCATTAGTCCCTGTAACGCATTCTAAGTTTGCAATATGTTTATAATAATGTCTCCACGGAATCTGCGGACGAATTTTATCGATTAAGTTTGTCCGCACATTATTTGGAGGCGTTATTTTAAACTTATCGCAAACTTAGAATAATTAGCAGGGATACTACCAAAGTATCAATAAAAATAATACAGTTCACCTATTGTCAAATTAATGTTGCAATAACACACTTATATTTATGCATCTATTACATGAGTTTACAATCTTTGAGAATAGTTTGTTGGATTTTTAAATAAGTTATTTATTTGCTAAATAAATTATATTTAAAATCAATATCAGTATTTGGTGATCATGTGATGTTATTTGGCAAGTTTTATGTTAGATATAAATAATATGAACTACAAAATATCCTACCTTTTTTAATCATACATTACAAATGTAAATGTTTAAAATATCTTACAGTGTCAATGCAAAGAGATTGAACTTTTTAATTTGTTTTTTACAGAATCTTTTTTTTTTACATATGCAATACATAAAGAAAAATTTGATTTCAGAGATTTGATGAGTTTCTTAGCACAGACTTTGTTGGGAATAATAATTAGTTTATAAACCCCCCTCCCCCGCACACACACCCTTTTCTTGTTGTTTAGAATGCTGTTAACAGCCTGTTTTCTATAGAAAAACTTTGTTTAGAACAGTCCCAGGTAAAATATATGTTTCTTATATGTATTGTTAACCTGCTTTTATAGAAAAATATTTAGACATTTAACATTTATTTGGATTATAAATAGTCAATTATCAGCATTTTGAATAATTTTCCAAAGTTGTCTACTTGAGCTTTT
Organism: Epiperipatus broadwayi; assembly: GCA_028023455.1. Classification (NCBI taxonomy): domain Eukaryota; kingdom Metazoa; phylum Onychophora; class Udeonychophora; order Euonychophora; family Peripatidae; genus Epiperipatus; species Epiperipatus broadwayi. The sequence continues at coordinate 10,630,026 of JAQFVV010000028.1, read as the reverse complement.
AACAAGAGGATGGTAGTGCAAAAGCAAAAAACAGTTTTAGGAAATATATTTATATGCCATTTTTCATAAATATTATATATAATAGAGCAGGGGTCCCCAACCCAGGCCCGCGGGCACCTTGGCGCCCGCAGATCATTTACGTGTGCCCGCCGCTATCCAAACATAATAAAAAATTATTTATCTGATACAAATAAATTTAATTTTTTTAATTTCTTGTAAATTATTGTATTATATTGTAATCAAATTGTAGGGCATACTATACTTTTACAGCGTAAAAATGTAAATGTTAATTATATGTTAAAATTTTATTTTTGAAATAAATATTTTTTTGTACATTATGTCCATTATTAACAATATCCAACTATAAATTTACATTGAAAAAATAAATGGTGCCTGCCATCTGGTTGAGAAAAATAAATGGTGCCCACCACCTGGCCGGTATTATAGAATGTGCTCTAAGTGCAAAAAGGTTGAGTATATATACAAATGGCAATAGCTGTCCTCTCAGCTTGTTTCTTTTTTGCAAATATATCGGCTAATTGTACTATGCTGCTCAGTCTTCTATCATCTTACTGCCATTTCATATAAAAAGCTGATTGAGTTGATCCATTTCTATTTCCAAATGTGTGACATCTATATACAGAGATTTTATTTTGGAATTCCATCTTCAATTTATTCATGAACAAACAAATGATTCTGATGATATATCATTTCAATGTTTGAACTTTAGAATACTCCGCCTTTAGTAAACATATGCCCATTATTTTAACTTTTTATCAGAACTAAAATGATCCTTAAAAATATGGACATTTGCTATCTTCTTATAGTTAGTTACTTGTGTGGCAGGGTTTTGATTCCATTATTTTAATTATGGTTGTGTTAATTGGAAATCTATTGTTTTCCTTTCCTGATGTGCTGCTGTGCATCTTATTAATGTAAACAATCATTTTTATTTTATTTTTTACATCGCCAAAAATTTCTTGTTTTGCCTCAAACTTTAAGTGATTGATGTTTTACTTTTTATTATCATTATTTTTACTTGGATTTGCTCTCGCATAATTTTAAACTTTAACTATCTTACAATAGTTGTAGTCAGCATTCAGATTCAGGTCTTTTACATTTCTGTCCTTTCGTTAGCTTCATGACTATTTTCAAAATAATGGATTTTATCCATTTAATTTTTTTTTCATATTCCCCAACACACCCACACCCTTCTCTTGGAATCCGATAATGGGAACAGATTTTCTCACTTTGCTTTTATATACCCTCCTTTTTTAGGCCACTTTTCCAGCTTGTTGTTAAGATAATCCTGATTATTTGATATTAGTAATTCTTTATTAATCTTATCAGCTTATCACATGTGTGACATCTGCCTCAAGTGTCATAAATATTGAATAAAAGTACTTTAAATATATCTTTTAGAAATTATAAGCTTGGTTTGATTAGACTTTTGCATCCTTCCCTGCATACACCGTCACATTTCAAATATTTTATGAAGGTAAATTTTAAAAAAAAAATCCCTAATAAAATACAGCATATTATTTTTATTAGCTTATAATTTCTAAAATATGAATTGATGTTATTCAATATTTATGTCATTTATCTGTTGGATGTGTCAGCTGTAGTTTTTAGGTTTCAAAATCGCTGTGAGGGCAAACTAAATCGGCACCAGGTTATCTTAAGAGTAAGAATATGTCTCACCATTATGGTTATTAGGATACTATTTATTGCCTAATAATTTTCAATGAAACTCATCACCACTTGATAAAGCTCCTTTTCAAGTTTTCTATTTCAAATCGTCTTCCCCAATAATTTTGTTGTATTGTATTCTTTATTAACTAAAATAGTTTCCAAACATATCAGGCACATTGATTTACTGTTTCTTTCTATTAAAAAATTATGTGTTATTCCATTTTTTTTTAAATGCACAATCTGTGTAGCCATTCTAATTTTAAAAAAGGCAAAATAATATAAAACAAAGTAAAATTTAAGTTTTATTTTACTAGTATATATCCATGAAAATCACTATAAAAACAAACAAAATATCCTCAGTGTCTAGATTAAATCCGTAATCAGATAGAACACACAATTTAATTTGTGACATACTGCATTTCCGATAGAATGAACTACAACTATTGTAAAGGCCGGGGAGATAATAAAAAAAATGTAGTTTGGGAAAATGAATATTTTATTTTACATAACTATTAATTCAATATTTTCGCTGTGCACATATATTTAAATAGAAGTTTTATATAGGGATTCCTTATGTGTTTTTGAAAATGTCCACGGATCATTTTGAGGGCTAGAGCTGGTCCATAAGCTGGAGGTTCTTTATCCCTGACTTTATAACCATTATATAAAATGTACAAAGGAAAAAAAAACTTGTAGCATCAATATAATATCATATTTTATTTTATTAGGTTCTTTAATATAGTTTAAAGATTGTATATTTTTTACATAATCTTTAACTTCATATTTTAAATAATATATATATATATAGCAGATTTATCATCTCTTCTATTAATTGCATTGTTATGTTCTTTAGCTTTTTTATCTAATTATTTCCCTGTATGTCCATAGTAAATAATATGTCAATCTCCATAATTTTCTTTTTTATATTTTAAATTATCTTTTATTTTATATTTACATAATTTGTCTATATTTTTACTATTTGACTATTTTATGCTTATGTTTGTACCTATATAATTATTTTTTATTGTGTATTATAAATTTTGGAAATAAACATATAAAATCAACATAAATAAATATTATTTAATTAGATTTTTGCTGTTGTACATTGAATGCCAAATATTTTATATCTGGTTTCATATTTTGTCATTTTTAATAATGTACATGCTGAATTAGATTCATCTATCATTCTATTTCTTGAACTGTCTTTAAATTTCTGAAAACAATCATTCCCATGCATATATATGTAGAGGAGAAAATTGATAATATCATGGTTGCTAATTTTTTTAAAACAATTAAATGTTCCAGGAATAGCATTCCAGGCAGTCAATAGTTCCTTATCAGCATTCTCTTTACTTACATCCAATTGATTGAAAATTGACTGATTGCATTTTTATATCTCAAATTAAACCACTCAAAAATTTCTAACTTGAGACTATATGTGATATTATGTCTGGGCATAAAATAAATTTTGATATTTCTGAAAATTGTCTGAACTGTGTAAATCTTAAAGAAGATTAATCAATTATCTATTGAATAACAGCACAAAAAACTTGGCAACAATTTTACTTCATCTGGTTTCTCATGAGATTATAAATCATTTAACTTTTTTAGATTTGTAAAATATTTGAAGGTGTAAGAAATAACATCATGGTTGAAAATTGGTAATTTAACTTCAAATGCTTTGATCAAATCAAACATGACAACAATTGTTTTATTATAAACTTGCAGTTTCACATTTAATTCATTTAGATGTACACACATATCAGTAAAAAACATTAATTTTGAAAACCATTAAACATTCATTATATTTTTCAATGATTTTCTCATTACATAAAAACAGTCTAATTTTTTTTAAACATTCAACAAATCATTGAAGTTAACTTTTCCTCAACTTAACCATCGGAAATTGTTGTACATAAGTAAACCCTAGTATGCTGAGTTCACCTCACTCAATGTATAGATATAAAACTGATTAACTTAGTCACGACATTCATAACATCATCCAGTGGCTTAAAGCTAACCTTTGTGCATGAAACCTTTTGATGTATAATGCAATGAACCTTGATAAATAAATTAAGAAAACTTTTTTTTTCAGTCATAAGGACCATGTGTAGTTACTGATACAATTTTGGCAACATCTATGTTGCAAATGTCTACTCCTTTTGTTGTTGTTACTAATGAGGTTAAACTGGTCAATTCTTTGTTGATATTATTCCTAACACAATAGCAAATAAAAACAGACAAACGAGCTGATCCATTTATGTCTACCTTTATCAAGGCAGAGAGAAATTAAACTACATTTTGTACCTCTTTTTTGTTGGTAAGTTATGTTGTTAACTATTTGCAGAATTCTTTCCTTAACTGCATTTCTAGAACAATGATAAATCTTTTATACTCTGAATAATTTTTTGCTTTGTTTTCAAAATCTTCAAAAAGAACTAGTGCAGCTTTCATCCAAGCTTCTTGCTTATATTCTCCATCACTAAAAGGTTTCCCCTGTTTGGCAATTACATTTGAAATAAAAAAAACTAGCAGCAGTTATATTTGAATGATTTTCGATAAATTTCATTATAGATGTAAATATTAATGCTTATTAAGCGCAATGTGAGCATGTAATACTTAACTAAGGCTAAAACCTTATAGTACATGCACCTTGAGTGCTTAATTTATTACAAAAGAGACCTCTACCAATCTAAACACAAGATTTGACTTTATAAAGATAAGAACGGCCCACTCCTATCTTCAATCTATTTTTCTATATATATATAGGCAAATCTAAAACATTATGATTTGAGAGCTGAAGCTAATAAATTCTTCACTGATTAAGTCCACTATTTCTGTTAAACATTAACGATCGCAAAATCTTTCAATTTACAACTTTAAGTTGGTTCAAAATATTTCTAAATTTAAGATCTGACTATTAACTCATAAATCGAAAGATTTTGTGATCATTAATGTTTAACAGAAATAGTGGACTTAATCAGTGAAGAATTTATTAGCTTCACGCTCCCAAATCTAATGCTTTAGATTTGCCTATATATATAGAAAAATAGGTTGAAGATAAGAGTGGGCCGCTCTTATATTTATAAAATCGAATCTTGGATTTAGATTTGTAGAGGTTTCTCTTGTAATAAATTAAGCACTCAAGATGCTTGTACTAAAGTTTTAGCCTTATTTAAGTATTATAGATGTTGATTGAATATTTATATTTTTAAATGGTTGAGCAATATATATTTTTTTGTTCATCTTTTTTCCACAGAGTGATTTATGATTGATTTCATAAAGCCGTTTTACCGATGATGTTCTCAGTACAATTTGTTCCAGAAAATAAAACACATACTACCTTGCTGCCTTTGTTAATCATTCCATACTCATCAGTCCATCAATTTTGAAATTCTCTACTGCTTGATAATTTTTGTTTTTTATTTTCACTAGTCTTATTAATGTAATGGTAACAAATTTATTTAAAAGTTAATTTAAATGAACTTTAATAATTTTATAAATCAAAGATTTATTATTTCACTTTTACAGCAAAACTTCAAGCAAAAAAACAAAACAACTTCATCCAAAAGCAAAATAATGAATTTTCGTGCTGAAATTGTATGGCATATATTTTATTCATAAAACACGTTACAGTGTTGCATTCAGTATTTTGATTATAAACTTAAAATGTGATTAATGAATTTACAGTACTTTATTTAATTTTCATCCAGTGTTTTTACAAGACAATTAGTACTTAATTAATAATATACCCAAAGTATAAAGATTTTCATTGTTAATGATTATAAAAACAAAAAAATAAAAAGGTTCATTCAATACACAAATGCAAATCAACATAGTACTGTAAAATAGAAAATTCATTCAGCATAAAATTAAAAATGTACAGAACATATAGTAGCTAAAATATTCAATCAATTAATTTTGAATTAAAATTTTTGTATCAAATCAAAACTGCTACTATCACTAATTTAAAATATTTTCAATGTAAAAAAAGGGAGCAAAGAGAGTAAAATGGTTTCAGATTTACACAATGAATATCAAAAATTACTAAATATAAATTGAAAATAATACTTTGCTTCCTTGATTTTAAATCATCTGGTAATTCTTTGCAGATATTCAAATCACTGGAAACATCACACGTAAAATAAAAAAATGCCGTACCGAGAAAAAAATTTAAATTTTATTCAACATAAAACTAAAGATAAGTTTTGGTCACATGTATTATCAATATTAAATTTTAATTTGTGTACAGTATAAAGCTAAAATTTCAATCAAATCGAAACTGCCATCCATCATATTTGAATTGCATTTTTGGGAAAAAATGTGAGGATTTTATGCAATTTATAAAAATTATATATGATGAAAATGCAATACAAATAAAGAGAATAAGATTAATGCTTTTAATTTTTACTTAAATAGCCCATAACTCTCCTATCAAAGCATATTGCGAAATTCAACAAATTGCTAAGGCATTTCAAAAACATGGCTACTGCACTTGATAAAATAGTGATATGTCAAGCCTAAAAAACTCTACTACAGCTATTGTATTTATTTAGATCAGCACAGTACATATTGTAACAAAAGCCTTAAATATTGATTACAATATGCAAACTCAGAATGCATTAATTTTTTTTTTTTGCATTTGTTCAATACGTTGAAAATAATATAAAGTTGATTGTCATTAAGTTTTTGTAATGTACCATGTGTTTATTTGGCTCTTGTTAAACTAAAGATAAATAACTCTTTATGGTCAATCAAAAAATTTGTTATTAATAAACATTGCTTTTTTAATTTTAATAATTTTACTTAAATAATATAGTATAATACTGTAGTAAAATTTTAAAAAAGTGAAACTTCGGTGCATAAAGAAAAACATTTGTGCAGAAAAAAAAAACAAAAAATTATTAAATGCTAGTTTAGTTTCCCTTTCTTGGTCTATTTTGCTGTACTTTTTTTGGATATTGAAAACACTTTTTTTTAGAGATTGTTTAAAGTCATCATAGCAACCAATATGACCACGAAAAAATCAAGAAAATCTTTGAGCTTGGAAACTAAAGTGGATGGTGATGATGATTGATGAATTTATAATACATACCTGCATAATATAGTAGTTTATACAAGCATATAATGTACATTAAAGGGTTTTTAATTGTTATACATACTCTTATTTTTTTAATGTAATATTCCCAACTTATAGTGCAATTTTTTAACTGGAGTAACTGGCCAATTTTTCCCACATAGACAACTTTTATAAATGCTTATTTTGCATACAATATTCTTGCTTAACAATGAGTTTTGAGGGACCAATTGCCTTCAATAAATAGGGTAAAGATATATATTCTAAAATTTTGTAAAAATATTATCATTACTCTTAGAAAATAATGTATTATGTGAAATGTAGCTGTATGTGCTTTCAATATAAACTGTAAAAATTTATTAATATATATAATTGTGTGTGATCAGAGGAGGGTGGATATGGCTTAAATATCATATAATTTGTCAATTTTAATGGGTTGTTTTATTTGTTCACTTTTTTTTTTTTTGGATATCATAATTGAAGTCACTTAAGATACAGTATAGTTCACAACTCCATTGTATTTTGTTGATAAGATAGTAATTTCAGCATGTTTTTTTTTTTCTTTTAGGAATCATTTAGAAAAAACTATTCTGGTAACCAAGAAACTGAAAATAAGATTTTTAAAACCTTGCTCTTTACTGGAATTGGATTGGGTGTTCTAGCTGGAATTGTTGCTGCACGGTGAAATCGACTGGTGTAAACTTGTTCCTTTATTATTTTTTTGTTATGCAGTCTCCTGATCTCCATTACTGCATTCTATTCACCATTTTATTTTGGAAACTTTTTTTTTTTTTAAAAAGAAACTTTTATAATGGAGATTTAATTAATTTTATGAAATTTAGTTACTGAAATCATTAAGCTTTTTTTTATTTACTTGTTTATATGTAATGAAAAAAAAATCATAAAAGTAACTAATTTTTTTAGTTACTTAATTTTAAATGTCAATATTTAGTAATATTAAAAATACAATTAATAAATTCTTTGAAATCTGTATGAAAAATTTTTGTTCTTGGTTTTGTAATTTGGGATGTTTAATTCTTTTTTTAATTTAAAAATGTATATATAAATAAAGGTCAGAGCAAATACAGTGGTTAAAATTGGATGTTAGAAATTTTGAATTGTCAGCACGTTGTTTCAAATTTCTCTTGTATATATTACTGCTTTGTAGAAACCTAATTATTTAAATGCAAGAGAAATTTGAAACAACATGCCGACAGTTCAAAATTTTATAACATTCTATTTTAACTGCTATATTTATTTGTTCTGGTTAATGCTGACATTTACTTGTAAATAAGTATATTTTTACATTTAAAAAAAAAAGTAAACATCTTGAATACAAAACCGAGAATAAAATTTTTTTATGCAGATTTCAAAGAACTGTTTTTTAATATTATGAAATATTGGATAGCTGACTATATACATTAAAATCAAGTAACTTTAGGAAAATTAGTTGTTGTTTTTATTACATATAAACAAGTAAAAAAAAAAAAAAGCTTATTGATTTCAATAACTGCATTTTAAAAATATGAAAGTAATATATACATTTTTTTTTCTTCAATCTTATTTGACATGTCTATCAGTGCTTGTGTAAAGTTTTAATATGGTAGAAATGATTTGATATGAATGTACAAATAACATTATTTTTGGACTTTTTTTAATAATATTTATTATAATGTAAATAATTTGTATGTGACAATAAATTTAAAAAAAAAAAAATTGTTTGGCTTCATTTTTAATATTTTCTATAAATTTTTTGTTAATTTTTAATATTTTCTATAATTGATCAATTGTTACAGGTTTGTTTAATATGTATTAAATTTTCAGTCAAATTAGATTGAAGCAAATTGGAGATAATATTTGGCTATTGGTTTGGTTTTTTTTTAAAATTAAAAACTAAAGTATTAGTTGTATAAAGAATATATTAAGTTTAAGTTGTAGCTTTAAAATAGTGATGGCAAGAATAATTTTTAAAGTTCTGACTTTAAGTAAAACGTTTTTAACTTGTAAAAAAGTCAAAATCTTTATTACTGTAATTTATTAAAGCAATCTTCGAATTTTCATAATTACAGAACTTTTATCATATTGAAAATATAATTATAAAGTTTACACTGTTTTTAAACAAAATAAAAGCATTTATTATTTAAATTGTAATTCTAAGAATGTTTAAAATAATGGTAAATTATAATTAATAATTTTTTTTTTTTTATTGGTAAATTAATAGTCACATTTCAAAAATATGATTAAAAAGTTAGAACACTTTACTGCTAATAGATGGCAGATGATTATCTCCCTCTTTTTATTTAATCCTTTAACTGGGCTTTTTTTTTTTTTTTTACCATTTTTTGTTCCAAAAAATTGCTTTTTTTATTGCCATCTACATATTATATAATTGAAATTCGTATGTTTCGAAATATTTGTATTTATGAAATAAATATTTTTTGACATAAAGTAAAAAATATTTTAATATTTCAAAATATAAAGAGAAAAAAGATTAATATTTGATCTAATAAATTATATATAATAGAAATTCTAACACTTAGAAATATTAAACTTATGAAATAATTTATACATATGGAATAAAAAAATAAAGTATCTAAACTGTAAGATGTTATAATATTTCAAAACATGGAAAAAGAGATTAGTAATATATTTGATTAAAAAAAAAGTTAATCAGAATTATAAAATTTACATTGTAAAACAATTTTAAAAATGTTGAAAGTGAAAGCTTTTTCAAAATAAAAACACAGGCTGGATTGTCTTTTTTAAAACTAGAAAGAAAATAGGATTTTTTCACCATATATGCTAATTTAAAAAAACCAAGCGAATAAAGGTTGTTGGTAGAAAACTACTGAAACAACAAGCATTGGTGACCAAATGGTCAGCACAGCCGCCTTATAGGCAGTTGTCCCAGGTTCACTTCCCAACCAATGCTATGACACGTGAAAAAAAAAAACAACAAAGTACTGTGCACCATAATGAATAAATATAAAAGTTTCAGATTTAGGCTAAATATTAGGAAGAAATAGTAAACAATGGTCAATGCTACTAGAAAGTGCTTTTGTTGTATTTATAGAGATGTTAATAGTAAGGTAAAGTAAATTAGTTTGCTGCTAAAAGTGAAATAAATTTTATGTAATAAAAGATTTTTTTCGCTTTCATGCTGATAAATATAAATAAATTAGTTATAAAAATAGTATTTATTACATTCATTATGACAAAAATAAAACAGAAAATTTTTTAAAAATCTATATTGGCGATTTAATAAACAGTGAATTAAAGAAGGCTATTTTATTGAGTCAGTAAAATAAGCTATAAATAATATCAGACTAAATCTGTTTTATACATATATATAATTAATGCAAAACATATAGCAAATGAAAATATTTTATATAGTAGTCAAAATAAATATTTAAAATAATTAAATAGCCAATGCAATTGAAAAAAATAATATAAAGAGTAATAAAATATCAAAATAAAAATTTATCTGAAAAATTAGGAAAAAATAATATAAATGTAATAACTGAAACACAGGCTTGGGTTTTATTCACACACAAAAAACTTAATAATGCTGGGTTAGCCATACCAGTAATTATAAATTAAGTGATTTGTAGAAGGAAAAAAAACAGCTATTCATGTTTGGTATCTTATTAGAGATGAAATGACTGGTAAGAATTTTGCAGAAAGAGAGAGGGGGGGGGGATATTTATTGCTGAACCTTTCAAAGAAAAACTACATTTGTTAAGTATCTAAAAGATTTTGCCTTTGTAATAAGTCTGCAAGCATAAAGTAACTTGGAAAGTAAGGTCTAATAAATCTGTAATAATTAAAATGATTTGGGTCTCATTAAGGGCTTGGCAAGACAAATTTTAAGAGAGTATGAAAGATAATTTTAAGAAATGCAGAGGATTTAGCAAAAAAAAAAAGTAATTTTTATTCATATTTTTTATATATTTTACTGTGAAAATTATTCCATTAATTTTTATACAATAATATTTTACAAAAGTGAAAATAGATCATTAATTAGCCAACATACCCATGTTGTGATATTGTAATAATATTAATATGTAGTAATATATATCTTTTTTAATGTGAAAAATTATAAATGCATATTGGTTGAAGTAGTGTTTATATTTCCCAAAAAAAATTTGTTCTAGAAAGTACTAAAAGCCGTCTTATTTTATTGAATATCAAAAGATTTAATACTATTTTTCTAAAAACAATAATATTCAGACCATGGATTTGCATAGATTAACCTACCATTGCTTTGTTATTTATAAATATTAATCCAAGGGCAGAAATGTAATGTTTATGATTCCAGGACTATGGTTTCTAATCGTAAAGGTAAGGTCATGCAGAAAGAGAAAACTTAATTTTTATGTCAGTTAAAAATAGATTAGTTTAAATGTGATGCCATGAAGGATTGAGTATCAATTTTGAATTATGGAAGGGATAAATTCTAGTCCCTCCAAAGTGCATAAATATATCTCAACCAGCAGATAAATGTATAATTTATGTGGACTTAAAAAATATAGAGACACTATGGAAATAAAGTAGCTGTTCACTTAGCTTAAGCATAATCAAATATTAGTGCCAGACTATGACTATATTGTAACCCATGCTGAAATGGGTCACATAGTCAAGTTTGTAAAAAATAACATTTTTTTTCCTTCTGTTGTATCAAAGAATATTTATTGATTAAAGATAATATTTATTTAGGGATAAAGTCAGGTTAATGTAATTTTTTGTTTTAATGTAACCAGAATTAAAAGTAAAATTAATTAAACAATAAACCATAAATGTTTATGACTGTATCTTAGTGATTAAATATCTTTCAAAGAGCAATGACTGTACCTAGATATTTAAGAAAGGATTAAAATTTATTTTTCCAAAGTTAAAGCAAAGAAAGTGTCTACAATAAGGGACAATCACCACCACTACTGCTGTTTGAATACGTTCACCATGCATTGCTAAATTAAAAGTGTGGTCATTCTAGTCTTTCATTACATGCATAAAAAAATTATACTATATATAGCAAGAGCCCAAATTAAGCAAACCATTATTGAAAGATTTATTACAAGTCTTTTGTATTGTACAGTCATATATATCTTTACTGAAAAATTATTAGCATTAATCAAATATATAATCACAGAAAACGACATATATTAATATCAGCATAGGAATCCATCTATTTGAACTATATTAAAGCTTCAAACCAGGATCCCTCTAATTATCTGCCTTGAAAATCTTGTTGGGCTCAACTATGAATTATTCAACTAAAAAAAGTAAATCATTTATAATTCTTAAGATAATTTAAATATTGCATACTTAGTGTTTTCCTGAAGGTTTATGATGATAGTATTTTAGTTTTTGAATATTGGACTATTTCCATCATCTAATATAAGAATTGAATGTCTTTGGAAAACAGGTAACTTTATTGAAATATTCCAAATACATTCAACTGTTAGTAAATAGCACACAGGTTAGTATATGGCCAACATTTTGAGAGCTATTCTTCAGGTTTTGCTGCTGTGATCAATGATAGTATTAGCATGGGGAAATCTGCAATCATTATAACATCAGGACAGCTTTACAGAGCTATAGCACACTGGGGAATTCTTACATCTATAAAGCCTAAACTTGAAAAACACTATGAAATACCATGTGGATAAATATATATTGGTGAGTGCAGTCCCCTATTGAAAAGTGATTGCAAGAGCACATTAGAAGAGAAAAGAGCTGTGTAAAGTAGTAGACCATGTATGTACCAATGAATATATTTTCAGTTGGGAAAGTATTGGATAGATAGGAAAATACAAAGAAGCTTCTTACATGAATGGCAAATAACCCCATGGGTCAACTTAGTTTGATTATACATAATGTATAGAATCTACTAATCAATTTTGCTCTTATGAAAAAGTGAAGTCAGGAGGAACCTCAGATAAGTATATGAAATTTCTATTGATTGTTATCTTTGGCAGAATTAGAGTTACCTTAAAATTAAAGAATCTAAGGTCCGTGTCCGATTCCCATGCTGTACTGTCACTGGTCAGGTTAACAACACCTGAGGATATCTCAAAAATGTGCATATATTAACCTGTATATTTATTTCAAAAATAAAATTTTAACATTTGATTACAATATAATACAATAATTTACAAGAAATTTTAAAAATTAAATTTATTTGTATCAGATAAATAATTTTTTATTGCGTTCAGATAGCGGCGGGCACACATAAAATGGTCTGCGGGCATAGGGTTGGGGACCCCTGTATTAGATGATGGAAGTAGTCCAATATATAAATACAAAATAATTCAAATGCTTGAAAAGAAAAAGTAGAGAAACTTCTTTTTATTTCATATATTGATAGGTTGTTTTTTTTTTTGTAAAAATCTAAGAGTGTAATTTTACTTATCTTAATTTTTTGATTATTATTGTTATTTATAATAATGTACAAAAAAGAATATTAGCTTAATAAAAATTATTTTATGTTAATATTCTGATAATAGTTACCAAAATCTTGATATTCCAATCACTTTTTTATTACCATGTTATTTATGTTGTATGAAAGTGTTCAATATTGATTAGTTTTTTTTTTAAACATGCTGAATGGTAAAGTAAAGGGTATAAAAGTTGCCTCTATTTAACTAAACATATCTTCACTTAAATTTAGAGTTTATGGGTATTTGTCATATAATGAGTTGACATCTAGACAATTGACGATCTACAAATTGTATTTGTGGAATGGATGACTGTAATGAAATATGACTGGTGTTTACATTAAATTCTATAGCTAATGAGAACAATCTAATCAACATTGAAATAATTATAATATAGTCTATTATTTGCACTCGTTTTTAGATGGGTAATCACCATATGGTAAACTAAACTCCAGTATAAACCATTACACTTCACACCTACAACACGAGGTCATTGATTAAATAACGTAATTATTTAAATTAATAAAACAGAGATCTTGAGATGAAAGAAGTTAATGGTAGAATTTTTTTTTTTTTTTTTTACGATTTCAATCATCTTTATATATTTAAGAGATTTTTTTGAAAAATTGCTACATGGGCGATTTTTTGTATTTTGTTTATTAAATTTTTTAAAATCAATTTTCCTATCAGATTCAATATATGTTAATAGTACAAATGTCTTAGTAATTGCATACCATTTTACAAACGAAAATAAAAACTCGTGTAATATGGTTTATAAAATGCTAGTGTGTATATATATGTATAAAGGCCACACAAAACAGATACAGATAGGAATAAAATAAAGATCACTTTTTTTTTTTAAGAAAAGGAAATATATAATACAATGACACTGAATAACAATAGGCAAAAATAGGGTTGTAGACAAATTTAAAAGGAATGGGTGGAAGTGTCTTTGCAAGTACGCTAAGAATAAATAAATAAATAGAAAAAGAATATATGCAAAAACTATAATAGAAAATTTGATTACCAGGTTAAAGTAAAAATGCAAGCACAAAAAAAAAAGGAAATAAAAAATGTTTTATATCGTATCGATAAAACCTGAAACCGCCGTAAATTCACAGAAACCAATTATAAACGATCTAGAAATGTTACATAAATTGTTGGAGAGCCAGATGGAGAATGTTACTGGAAACAAGTCAAAACCAATTGAGAAAATAAATTGCAAAAAGGATAATGGGGGAGTATGTTTAAATAAAGCCAATAAGATATAAGGTTCAATAATATAAGGAAGAACAAGATTAAAAAATATTTTCATAAAGTAGAAGTGAAAACAATGACCCAAGTTCATGAGGAAATGAATAACTTAGTCAAGCAGATTAAGAAGATATTAGAATAGAGAAAACCAGGATGGTTGTATTTAAGTTAGATAGCTGGAGTAAAAGGCATTTTCATGTCCGAAAACTTCAGAGTTTCTACTTAAATATTACATATAAAATAAGTACCGGGTTTTGAGTCTATATTTTAGATCTAGTGTCTGAATATTCTAGCTCCTCACTGAGGTGATCCATAAGCTCGAAAACAATTGTTCTGGGGATAAGAGTATTTCAGATAATTGTCAAGCTGATTAAGAAGATACCAGAAGCAAAGTGAGAGAAGCTGGTTGTAATTCAGAAATAACTTCAAATATAAAAGGAATGTGTTCCGCATGAGGTAGAAAAAAAATCTGGATAGGCATACATGCTGCAATCATGCATCTGGTATAATAAATCAATTCTTAAAAATATTTGAATAGCAATAGAAATATTAATAGCTTGGAAAGATTTTAATTTAAGTTATTTGGCTAAAGAAGTAAAAATTATTATAGCTTGCTATCATTTACAAGGTGGATTCCAGGCTTTGTGGGATTTACATTTAATATGATTTATAATTTTGAATAGTTTAAGCAGACTTAAATTGCTATTATAGCGAGGAATACCGGGAGGGCATCAAACCAGATATTCAGAAAATAAACTTGTAGAGGCACACATACATCATTCTTTAGAAGCAAGTAACTAGGCTAAAAGCAGTAATAACATCCATTATCTGAAAACCAGATTATTAGAATAATAAGGCATTATTTTCTGAGCCATCCTATTGAACAAATGCTCATTGGCACTGGCAGAAAAACTAAAGTGGCCAAATTATTAAATGTTTAGCAAGAAAGAAAAATATTTAAACTCCAATTGAAAGGACCCTAAGAATGAACCCTATGTAAATATTTAATATTAAAAAAAAATCAAAGGATATACCACCATAAGTGGAGGAAAAGATCAAGTAGCAAAATAGGACATGTTATTTGATACACTGGAAATGGATCTTACAAAAAATAAAAAAGATAAACCTCAATTTATAGTGGGACTAGCTATACTCAATACTGATGCAAAAAAGGATAGTACTGACTGGTGATGTAGCTGTATTGCCAATATTAATGATGGATGGAGAATTTTGTAATTGACTTAAGGATCCAATGTTTTCATAAACTCAATGTTTCTATATTAGGCACTGTACCACCCCATCAGAAAGGAGTTTTGCTATTAACTGAAAGGAGACCCTTTGATTCCTCTTGGAGGCCTTAAAGGAACCGAGCAGGGCAAATTCCTAATGTCCACTCCATACGTTCTTGTCGTTGCAGTTGTTATTACTATGTGATTATTCATATAGTATACGAACATGGATGGGCTGCTCACCAACACCATTAGCCAGCGTGGTGAGTTTATTGGCTTTTTACCTCTGAGTTTAAGATCAAGAAATACCATGGTCTTTCTTCTCAGTGCCTGATAAGGCAGAATGAATGTTTGTGTAAAGGATAAATATTTTCCCAATACATATATACAATTATGACAGACAAAAATAAAGCATGGCCCTTATTCCCAGGAGGCTGTAAAGTCACCAACCAAGGCAGCGGTTGGTGGCCGAAGGCGGAGGGTGCTAAGAATCCCCTGATTGCGGACCCAGGCTGCCATTTGATGACGACTTTTTATTTAGGTACTTACAACTGCAGATCACTTTCAAGTGAAGGAAGATTGCAAGAATTAGAAGAAGAACTCTCTTATATTAAATGGGACATTATTGGACTTTGTGAAGTTAGAAGAAAAGGTGAAGAGACAATTGATTTAAAAAGTGGACATATACTCTATTATAAAGGCACAAATATTGGAAATACAAGTGGAGTAGGATTCATTATAAATAAAAAGTGGAAGAACAATATTGTGGAGATTGATGGTGTATTGGACAGAGTGGCAAGATTAGTTATACAACTTAATAGCAGATACCAAATGCAGATAATTCAGGTTTATGCCCCAACAAGTTCTCATAGTGATGAAGTAGTAGAAGATTTTTATATGGATGTACAAAAGGCTTTTGATCAGAGTAAACACCATTTTAAAATTGTTATGGGAGACTTTAATGCTAGAATTGGTAAAAAAATGAAAGATGAAAGTGCTGTGGGTAATTTTGGTTATGGTAATAGAAATGAGAGAGGACATAGACTTGTGGAGTTTGCAGAAAAAGAAAAACTTTATATTATGAATTATTTTTTTTGAGAAAAATGTTAAAAGGAAATGGACATGGAAGCATCCAAATGAAGGTACAGCAGAATTGGATTATATTTTGACTAACAGGAAATACATATTTCAAGATTGTAATGTTCTTAATAAATTTAACACAGGAAGTGATCATCGATTAGTAAGGTGTAAGATACGTGTTAATGTAAAACTAGAGAGACAAAAATTATTAAGAAAAACAATATTTACAGTTGATATTCCTAATCTTCAGAAACATTCTAATGAATTTAAATTAGAACTTACAAATCGGTTTCAAGTATTAGTAGATTTTGAACATGATTCAGATTTGAATGAAATTAATATGAAAATAACTGATACACTTTTGAAAACTGCAACAAAGATAGCTGGTAGAAAGAAACAGCAATTGACCAATAAAATTTCTACTGAGACTAGAGGATTTATGAAGAAAAGAAGGAATATGAAGATATACAAAAATGATGCATTAAAAAGAATTGAATATCTCGAATTTTGTAAAATGGTGCGGAAAAGAGTTGAAAATGATATAAGAAAGTATAACTGTGAACTAGCAAGGAAAGCTGTAGAAGAAAATAAAAGTCTTAAGAATGTAAAACAACATTTTGGTATTGGTAGGAAATTTATATCTGCAATAAGAAAAAAGATGGAATTATTACTAAAAGGAGAGATGACATCATGAAATTGGTAGAAGATTTTTATCAAGAATTATATAGTAATAAAGAACAAGTACCTCCTATATCTATTACATCTTCCAAATTGCCCAGAATTTTAAATGAAGAAGTGAGACATGCAATTAAATGTATGAAGAAAGGAAAGGCTCCAGGTAATGATGGAATTATAATTGATATATTAAAAGAAGCAGGTGAAGAAATAGAAAAATTTTTAGCAAAGTTATATACCAAATGTCTAAATGATAAAGATGTACCGGATGATTGGAAGAATGCAGTAATAATATTAATATTTAAAAAAGGTGATAAAGAAGATATTAGAAATTACAGACCTATCAGCCTTTTATCAGTTTTATATAAAATTTTTACCAAGATAATTACTACTCGTCTACAGAGAACATTGGATTTCCACCAACCAAGAGAACAAGCCGGATTTAAAAGTGGTTTTAGTACAGTAGATCATATCCAGGTATTGAGAGAAGTTATAGAAAGGACAAATGAATATGAGTTGCCATTATGCTTAGGATTTGTAGATTATGAAAAGGCATTTGATTCTATAAACATTTCTTCAGTGATTAAAGCATTAGATCATCAAGGTATAGATCCAGGATATTGTCATATTTTAAAGAATATTTATAAAAATGCAACAGCAACAATT
This sequence comes from Epiperipatus broadwayi, assembly GCA_028023455.1. Classification (NCBI taxonomy): domain Eukaryota; kingdom Metazoa; phylum Onychophora; class Udeonychophora; order Euonychophora; family Peripatidae; genus Epiperipatus; species Epiperipatus broadwayi. The sequence continues at coordinate 10,611,916 of JAQFVV010000028.1, read as the reverse complement.
AGATTACATAATGACACTGGGAAAGTCAACATTGAGAAAGGTGTAAGACACGGTGCTCTTCCGATCTCCAAAACTTTTTACAGCAGTGCTGCATGAAGTATTTTGTGGATTAAAATGGGAAACTAAAGGAGTGAAAGTAAATGGTGATTATTTAAGTCATTTAGATTTCGCAGATGATGTAGTTGTTTTTGCAAATAATGCTTCAGATCTGCAGGAAATGTTGCAGGAATTATCAGAGAGTAGGAAAGTAGGACTAAAGATAAATGTTAAAAAGACTAAAGTAATGTTTAATCGATTTGCTCAAAATATGAAAATAAAGATTGATTATGATGAATTAGAAGAAGTTAACAGTTACAAATACCTTGGTCAGATTATTAATACAGATGGAAACATAATGGAGGAAATTAATCATAGAATTAAACTAGGTTGGAGTGCTTTTGGTAGAAATAACTTGATACTAAAAGGAAATATGCCTATGTGTTTGAAAAGGAAGGTTTTTAACAAATGTGTTTTACCAGTTCTTACTTATGGATCTGAGACTTGGACACTTAATAGAAGAGCAATTCAGAGACTTCAGACCACTCAAAGAAGTATGGAGAGATGTATGTTGGGAGTAACAAGAAGAGATCGTAAACGCAATGTATGGGTAAGAGAACAAACAGGTGTTACTGACCTCATTGAAAAAATTAAAAGATTGAAGTGGAGTTGGGCTGAACATATTGTTAGAAGAGATGATAATAGATGGACAATTGAAATTTTAAACTGGATTCCAAGAGATTGTAAAAGACCCAGAAAGAGACCACATGTGAGATGGATGGATGAAATAAGAAAGTGTGCAGGGGTGACGTGGAGAAGAGAAGCTAAATATCAGAGAAGATGGATAAAACTTGGAGAGACCTTCATCCTGCAGTGGATACATAATGGTTGATAATGATGATGATGATGACCACCCCATCTTCATGGCTTTATATGTACAAGCCTCTGAGTCTCAAAAAGAATGAGACATAACCCCTGTTTTTATTTATAATTACTTTTCATGAACAGTTAGTTAATGTAGACCTGTCCTATGAAGCCTAGCCTGTAAGTTTTACAAATTCCCCATGAGAAAGATTTCAGCTTGCAAAGATTTTATATTTAGAATTCTAAAATTGCTGATAATGCTTAAAATGAAATAGCCCTTTTGGAATTCATGTTGCACTGTGTATTTATTGTCTAATGGTTGGATTTTTTTTAATCCAGAATTTTGTGGTCATTAATCAAATTGTTAAATGTGACTCAAATCTTTTAAAAAAAATTGTTTAGTTGAAATATAGTCATTAGTGATGATTAAAGGTAGGTGTAAGTAAAGATTTTATGGCTTAGAAAATGCCATCAGTATGTGTGAAATTGTAAGGAAAGATGTGATTCAAGTATTTTCTTCCCAATATGAGAGGGGATGATATAAATGGGTCATAAAAAAAACAGTTTTTGGAGAAAAATTGATTGGTTAACATAGCCAGCAATATATATATTGGGGGGGGGGGACTCCACATAATCACTTATTATGTTTACTTAAACTGTTGAAACAATAGCAACTGCCAACCAGTGCAAAACAGTAAATCAATGGATACCAGAAAATTTGCACCAAAATCACTATCTAGTACCTACACATTCAATATTCGACTGGGTGATTCTACTATATGGAGAGAGTTGCGACTTTTTTTTTTAAAAGTAATTATGCTGAAAAAATTAATTTTTTATGGTATCAAAGAATATATCATTGATGAAAGGTAATAAAATTTAATTAGTAATGAAATCAGATTATTGTATGATTATTTTGTTTTCAATGTAACCAGAAATAGAAACAAATTTAATTAACAAGCCAGGAATGTATATCGATGGAGGATTATGTCAGTGATTAAATAATATTTATTAAGGCAATAAACCTAAAGCTTGTGCGGTTGAACGAAGGTAGGGACCTCCACAGATCTTATCTTTCAAAGAACAATGGCAATCAATAGACATAAAAGGACAGCTTAAAATTTTAAAGAATATTTTTTGTCTAAGTAAAAGCATATAAAGTGGATACAATGAAGGCAAAACTGGAATACATTAGACAGTACTTGTTAGTAGTTTCTGTCACAAACCACCACTGCTAATGTTTAAATATATTTATGTGATGTTAAAAATGTTTAGTACTTTACTATAGCAATATTCAAATTCAGATCTACAATTACTGAAAGATATGCCGCTAAAATCATTTGTATTCGTTGTTGAGAAATAAATAACGAATTTACAAGAGGCAGTTTACTCCAGAAGTTTTCGCGTATTTAGTTGAAAGTAAAAATAATTATAATGGAAAATAATTATAGTTGAAAACAAGCTGTGGGGATTTATTTTTAATTGAAAATAAAAATAACTAATTATAATGGAAATAATTATAATTAAAAACAAGTTGTGGGGATTATTTTTATCAGAGATAAAAATAACTAATTAAAGTTAAGAACAATCAAAACGGAGTTGGAAAACACGTGATTAAGATTTTGGAATGTAGCTGATAAGACTTAACAAAAGAACTCAAAGGGATATATAAACTGCTAGAGAAAAATATCGCGCACTTGTTACAGTTTTGTTAACAGAAGAAGTTTGATACATAAAGCTATTAAGAGCTACTTGCGGCACAACGGTTAAGAGTTGTTGCAGCCGAGTTTTCATATATTTTAGCTATAGTTCTTTGTACTCGTTTATGTTATCAATCGAATTGTAAGTGCTTTTCTACCCCTCTGAAAAACTTAGGGGTGAAGACATTACAAGATTGGCGCAGTCTAAAGTTTCAAACCTAGTGAAACTTGAAAGAATAAGCCAGACAAGAAAGTCAACTGATACTATTGGAAACAAGTAAAATGTCGTTAGGATAAAGCAGTATTCCTGAATTTAGTATGGAAAATGCCGAGGAATGGCCTCTCTATATAATGCAACTAGAATTTTTATGTTTAGCTGGACGAAACGTTATTGGGATGGAAGTTTTCAATAAAATACAAATGTGGCTTAATAAAAATTTTGACTCCTGGAATTGTACACCCAATAAAAATAAGCCCAGGAAAATATGATGATCCAATGAACATTTCTATCTTTTAAATCTATAATTTATTCTTGCTGAGGTTGAGAATGAAGGATTGCATTTTCTTAAGAATTCATTGGTAAATTATTTGTGCATGTTTCTGATTGCATTTGGCAATAAAGAGTTATGCAAGTTAGTTCAACCCCAAGTAAATTACCAGGTATAATGCTTTATACCTGGTCTTATGAAGAAAATATACTATCAAATGTTCTGTGTTGATATTAAACCAAATGTGTAATTTTTGATTTTCAGTTGTTGCTATTTTGCCAGAAATTAAAAATGGGTTTGTAAGTAATTATTAAAAAAGCCAGTCAACACTTAGACAATCCCAATATCAATCAACAAGTTCAAACTGTTGTCAAGGCAACCTCCTTTTTTCCACATTATTGTTAAAAAGGAAGTTGCCTTGACAACAGTTTGAAATTGTTGATTGTTATTGATATTGGGATTATCTAAGTATTGACTGACTTTTAATGATATATATATATATATAAGGAACTTGAACTCAGATTTTAAACTCCCCACAGCTATCTAATCCATCTTATAAAACTGATACACATTATCATATACATGTAAAAAAGATAAATGATCTCCAATTTACACATTTTGTGCTGAACCAGCACTCATCAGTTGGTCCAGATCATCCCTACACATATATACAATCACTGCTGAGTTTATATTAAGATAGTAAATTTTCAAACTTTGATGGACAAGCTTCAATCTTCTCCACTCTTCAACCCTCCATATCATTGAAAATCCGAGGATTTAAATATTTATATATTATATATATAACAAACATGTTTGTTTATGAGCAATATAAGATCATTGTTCATTTAAATTTCATGCTCTTTGATTGAATAAATCCATTTTTCAATATTTAATACTATAGCACTTTCCCAGTTCAGAGATATCTTTTTTTTTAACAGTTTGAAATGCAGACTTTTATATATTTATTCACAGAGAGCTTAGCTGAAATTTCTTAGTGTTTGAGAGTGATTTGATATGTATATATGAATGTTTGGTTAAATTATCAGATGATCTCATTGCATTTTATTTATTTGACTATTCTTGGTAATCCATTCATGATCATAAAATGCCAGACTGGATTAGTAGACATATACTAGAGATAATAACTCAGAAACATTTCAAGAGAAGATGCTTTCACCAGACCATCAACATCTTCACATTTGACTTTTCCAATTATAAAGATAGAACATAATCTATTAAGCTAGATAGAGAAGTAAATATTAAAAATAAGATCGGTATAGATTAAGCCCAGAAAAGGAGTGCATGATGAAATATACACCATATTGTGATGAGATGGAATAGAGGGGACCTTACTTGCTTTATAATAAAAGTGTTTTAAAATATGAACAATTATTAAGCTATAAATCCTAATTAATATAGAATTTTAACTTTAATAGTATTAATAAAAATTTAAATGGGAAAGATTAAACCCTTTTAGAAAAATGTTATTAAGATTTAGACTGAAGGGATGATGGATGAACTTGAATTTTATTCTCTCATTCTATTAAGAAGATGCCTTTTAAAAAAAAAAAACAGAAGGAAAAAATGATGATACTATTAAAGCTAGCAATATTAATAGCATTAGGATAGAATCATGGAAACACTAATAGAAAAGCAAAAGAGATGAACAAATCAAATGAAACTTTGTAGACATAATAAAAAGACAACAAGAAATGAAACAATAATTTAAAAATATGATATAATATGTGATGTAGAATTAAGACCCCTCATTTATTGATAAATGAAACTAGCTGCTTAGGCCATATTTAGATGGCTTGGACTTTCTTTCCATTAAAAGAAAGATATATCAACATTTGTTGTTCAAAATGCTGTTTTTATTTATTGTGAGGCAGATGGAGTCTAAAGTACAAAAAAATATTTAATTTTTATGGAACAGGAAATTATTGATACATGTAATTCAGTTATGAATATCCAAAACTAATGACATTTAATACATTGAAGTCCAAAAGATAGGAATGACATTTTGAGCTAGGCATTTTATAATCACATATGGACTTATACGCTCCAAAACATTTTAATGGATGACAAATGATATTGAAATGATTTTCTGTATAGGAATGCTTGAATATAAAATATCCCAGCTGTTAGAATTAGCATAATCATAGCATTATATTAGAAATTTCTAATTTTATTTTAAATTATGAGTAAGAAAAATCAAAATGCTATTATTAGAAAAAATATAGTCATTAAAAGAATATATAATATTCAAAGTCTAATAATATACACCCAAGTAATAAAGTAATACAAGATGAGTAAATCCATACACACTATAAAGTTATGAAAGCAGAAATTAATGTAGAAGAATACACCTGCAAGAATGAATAGCACAGGAATAGAATGTAGGTAGGTATTTTAGGGTAGTTTTTTTTTTTTTGATAAAGTTGGGATTAAAAAAACCCACTAGAGAACAATATCAGACTAATTCAGTTTTAAAAATAGTCACTTCATAAATCATACTGCTGTCATGCATATATATATATGAGATGATAATAGATAGACAATTGAAAATTTAAACTGGATTCCAAGAGATTGTAAAAGACCCAGAAAAAGACCACATGTGAGATAGATGGATGAAATAAGAAAGTGTGCAGGGTGATGTGGAGAAGAGAAACTAAAGATAGGAAAAGATGAATTATTGGAGAGACCTTCATCCTGCAGTGGACTGATAATAGTTGATGATATATATATATATAAGACTTTTTTTACCAGATAAAGTATAAACCTTCATTCTAACCATTGAAAGAACATTTATATATAAAATGATTAAAAATGTGGATATAAAGGAGAATATTTAATACATATGGAATAAATTATTTTCCCTTTATATCAAAATAATTTAAGAATTGATAAATGCACTAGAAAACTATATTAATATTTTATATAAAGAATTTGGATAGATCAAAATATAAAATACCAAAAACTAAACTAATAGACCAAAAATAGCAAAAATCAAATTAAAAATTAATTGATAGTGAATTTTTAATTTGATTTTGTTAATGGTTTAATTGTGAATTGGTGTACTTGGTTCAAAATACAAATGTATCACTATAAAAAAGAAAAATATGTAAATTCATTGGTTTTATTCACAAAAGAAAAAAAAATCTAAAGTTTAATGAATACTGACTTACATCACATGATCAGCATTTCTTATGCTTTTTCAAGCTGTTAAAACAGGCAAAATTCTCCATACAATAGTGCCATTCAGTGCAAGCCAGAGTAATCAATGGGTGCCAGAAGGCTTGTGCATAAAATCCTTACCTAGTGCCTACTCATCCAATATCCCCAGACTAGTTTCTAGTTTGTGATTTTCATCAGTGAGGAGCCTTGGATATGAGCACTGCATCTAGTTACTAGGATCTAATGCAACTCTCCAGCAACCATCTTTTATTTCTACTTAACTACAAAACTATAAGTCTAAAATTGAAAACATAATAATATTTGCAATCCAAGCTTATTAGCTTATATAGTCATATAGGTCTGAACACAATTCAGTACCCATACATTTTGTGATGTTAGTGGTTTAATATCACCCCTGCCTAATAGGATAGTGGTGGCTATGGTTTTTAAAGAACCAAAGACACCAAAATGTAAGAGTATTAAACTGAGTTTAGACCTATATGACTATATAAGCTAATGAACTTGGATTGAAAATATTATATTTTCAGTTTTAGACTTAAGTAGAGATAATAGGTCACTTCTGGAGAATTGCATTAAATCTTAGGATTTAGGTGCAGTGCTCTCAGATCCAAGGCTCCTCACTGATGAAAGTCACAAACTAGAAACTAGTCTGTGGATATTGGATGAGTAAATACTAGATAAGGACTTTATGACAAGCCTTCTGGCATCCATTGATTACTCCATCTTGCACTGAGTGGCATTACTGTATGGAGAGTTTTGCCTGTTTGAATACTGACTTAGAGATACCAGTATTAATATATATTACTAATTGTTTTTTGTGTGATCTGCGCAGAAAAATTAAAAAAAAAAATATGGTATTTTATTAGAGATGATCTTCAATCAGATTTGTTAAATAATAAAAAGGATTTTATCTTCACTACAATAAATTAAGCACAAAGATCGAGTAAGTAATAAGTAAAATATTTATTGAAACATCGATTTGAATCTTATGGAAGACTTGGTGAAAACAAAAAATACTGGAAAATTAAGTAAAAAAAAAAAAAAAAGAAAGATACAGAGAAGTTGAAGACCCAAAACTATAAAGTTTTGGTTCTTTATTTTTTACATATTTTGCTATCAATAATATCTTATAAACATAAGAAGGAAAAAAAAATGATATTTGTAAATTGATTACATCATTTATAAGTTTATAATTTTTTGTTATTGCTTAATTTCAATAACAATATCTTTAAAAAAAATTGAAATACACCTTTACCAGGTTAGCGACAGACCTTTATGTAAGGATTCACTATAGCAATCATCATCAATTAGTACCCACCATTTTTACAATTGATTATTGTTATATACAGGGATAAGATTTATGTTTACCAGCTGTATATACATCTGCAATAATTAATAAGACAACATTAACTAAAAATAATAAAAAAGTTTATTCATTTGCTAATAATCAGAATATAATAAAATAATATGAGTGAATTCACTTTAACTTCTTAAGGAATTGGCTGCATGATAACTGTTTGTATGCACAAATATTATATACAAGTCCAGATCTGTGTGTATCTATTTACTTCCATTTTGGCAAAGATATTCTAATCCTATTTCTAATATCAGTCTAACCATTTTACTGGTTTCTTCAATGATTAGTGCAGACATTACACTTTTTTGCCTACAAGGTTGCACAATTGCTGGTCACACACTTGTATAAAATGCTAGTCTGCCCTCATTAAAACCTCTCTTTATATTTATATAATTCATATTACATAGTAATGCTCATTTACATATACTATATTGACTTTACTCAATATTACATCCGGATTTTTAGCGTTATGCTAATTTTCTAGAGTGCAATTGTATATAGCTGTACACAAAGTACAAGATTTTAATTAAAATTTATTTACATCGAGTATATATGCACTCAATGCAATTATTTACTATTATGATTTTTTTTTAAAAATTGAAATTTTTTATTTAAAAACAACCACTATTTTATCAAAATGGTGGCCATTTTATAAGATTGATGATGTCATAGGATAACATCTGAAAACTGAATGGCGGCTTTAGTGATATAAATGTACAATACAGTAGAGTTTATTCATTATACAATATCCAATATTATGTTTTTATTATAGAATTAAAATAAAATTTGCTAGACAATCAAATATTTTTATTGATAATGATTACAAAAGCAAAAAAAAAAATGTTAATTTCATTTAGTTCGCATTACATTAGATAAAGTATATTCAGTCAATATTATGGATTACAATTTTTATGAACGTGATTTTGCTTGTGGCAAAAATATGTTAATCATAATTGCAAAATGTTACACTCATTGTAATTATCAATTATTTTGAGAGGAACAAAAAAAACTTTTGTACATTATGCAGTTAATCATCTTTATATTATCAGAGGTTAAAATGATGATCATATGATGATTATCAAAGATTACTAATCGTAAATTAAAAATATCATTTATGTGCTTACTTTTAAATTAATAAACTCATAATTTGTTTCTGATATTCAAGATAATGGCAGCTGTTTTAAAAATGTATTTTTACAATATCTGCACACACAAAAAACATTTAATTATTTAGATTATTAAAACTTCAGCAATGAACTGTACATTTGTATCAAATTTTTATTTAATTTCACTGCATTTATGTAAAATAAATACAATTTACGAAGTTCTTTATAAAAAAATAATAGCAGTGACAAAAAGAATTCAAAATTTTATTGATTAGACTTTGATAATAAAACATAAAGTGCATCAAAAATAAATTTTAAAATATATTATAGTTAGTTGATTCTCTTTCCTTCATGCTTTATTTTAATTTAAGAAATTGCGAATTAGGAAATATTCTCTCACTATGTAAGAAACAAAATGGTGGACCAATAAAAAAAATATATAGCTACTAAAATGTTTTTGTACAGCATATTTACCCATAAATTAATATTTTTTTTTATAATAATATACTAAGTAAAATATTTATTCATTAATTAACACTTTTTCAATTTAAGTTTTATTATTTTAATTGAATATTCATAAATTTTGAATTTAAAATAGCACTTTTTTTTTTTTTACTACAGGAACTCATTACAATTGCTTATTTTTTTATGCGAGTTATACATTTTGAAATGCCAATTGTTCTCGCTAATTGGAATAAAAGTGTATATCTATTTGTAGTGATAAAGCTGATTTTCCATAGAGTGAGATTGATGTGTAAATTCAAATCACATCACAAGCAGTCCACACTTATCAACACCAAGAATCTTTTTTTTTTCATATGTCATAGCATCGGCCGGGACACGAACCCACACCTCTCGGCTAACAACGCAAGACAACACCAAGAATCTTTAATCTGCTATTGAGACAATCTTATGAAATTAAAGGTTACCTATATTGAAGATTTTTGGCATTGATAAGTGTAAACAGCTTTCATGTAAATGATTGCAGAAAATTTTTTATTCATATTTACAAAAAAAGAATATATATAAAATAGAAGTATAATGACTGAGCATCAGTTTTGATGATTGTGAGAAATCTTAAAATGTATGCATTTTAAAAGTTTTAAAAAAAGCTTGCTTAAAATGGTATTAAATAAATATATTTATTAAAAATATATATTCATATATAGTCTCATTTTGATGTCTATTTTATTTCAGTACTTGGAACAATTGTTGGACCATGATTGCTGGTTTAGCATGAAATATCTATATTGGTGATTATTTATCTTTTCAATATATATGTGGTCAAGTGTATCAGTGATATGAGATAGAGTGGTGGGTCGTGTGAAAGTCTGTGCTCATACAACCTATATATTACATATATTGATACAGGTGTATAATGACTCTGTATTTCATTTGTTACATGTTAGAGATGTCTGCTTATACTTTGTGTATGTATTAAATGGATTGTGCCCTGTACATGAGGGGTCAGCCTATATGGGTGCTCTTATAAAGTATTACATTCTGAATTGTATTAAATATCAAAATAGATGTACACATATCAAAAAGGGATTTGATATCAATATTGTTCCAAGAACAAAATAAATATCCCAATGATGAATTTGGGTAATTCTTAATAAAAAAATATGATTCTCTGTCATTGTTTTTCATTTTTGAACAAAAATAACAAGCAACTATTGATGAAAAGTAAGCAAAAATAAAAATATCATTTTAGATATCTAGTATGCTTTCAAGACTTTCATGTCATATTCATGGTCATTATTAAACTTTAATAAGACCTGTAAGTGTTAAAAGCATGTTAAATATCATGGTGAAATATACTACAGATTCTGCAATTAAACAAATAATAATTATATATGTATAACTGACGTATTTTAGAATTACCAGAAAAATATATTCAGACATTTTAAAAATTGGCAATCGGCATTGAAAGTCCCATTTAGCTGGAAATATAGGTTTGACCAAATCCTCAAAAGTTAAAGCTAAGAATTCTGAAATATTAATAAAACAGAAATAAATAAAACATGGTACAGAAATATTGAAACCAAATCCGTGATTTTTAAAACAAAATAAAAATAATTATTATCTCAAAATAAGATGAATCAATATAATGGTGAAGATAGTAGAAATAAAGTTGAGTATTTATATGTAAAGTTTTACAAATATAGTGGTAAAGAATACTTTTTAGGAAGTTTAATAAATGTAAAGTTTTTATTTAGTGTACTTTTCTCTTGTTATGCCATTAATATATCACTTCTGAACTTTCTCTTAGACTTTTTTAATTTACTGGGTACAGTATAATAGACCTTTACATCAAGAGATTTCTAATGAAAAAAATGTTACCAAGCCAGTGGTATCTCACTCTGCTGAGAGGCATTCCACATGCAAACTACAGCTGAAAAAAATCAAACTACTTTTTAGACTAGCGGCTGATCTTTCAGATTAAATTTTAATAAGTTCACTATGTAAATACATACTTTAAAAAACATTAAATTGGGTGATATTCAAAACCTTACCCAAGTGGAAACTTTTACAAAGGTATTTAAATCCAGTGGAAAAAAACTAAGAATCCGGACTCAGTGGAAGATGGTCCATAAGCAATGCAGCAGGGCAGCATCCCAAGAATAAAAATTAATTATTAAATTTATGTTTGAAAATATCAATAATATAACAATCATTCAATATTTTGCATAAATATTATGCAAATACAACTAATTAACTGATTTTTAAAAAAATTATTTTAAGCAATGCTTGAGATTCTATTCAAAAATGCTGCTACTTATGGCAGTGTCAGAAACATCATGTTAAATGAATTTTAGAAAGTTTTGCTGTCATGTGTTTGCATTTATCAACATGTGTAATAAGAACCACTGGAGCTGCTCACTGAGCAGCACCGATAGTCGTTTGAACATGGAATGCTTATCTATTCTGGTTTCTCTTCAGAGTGAATAAATTTTTATTGCTTTCATTTAGGATGAGCAATAAAATAATCCATTTCTTCTTGTAAATAATATTTATAATACAGAAAAATATAACAAAATAGTAAAAGAAATATTATTTTAAATATTTATCACAATGACTATTAATGTTGAATATATAAAAAAAATTACATTTTCCCAGTCGACATTAAAAAAAAAATTGAATAAAAAGTAAAATTCAATCTACTCTAGACATTATTATTTGTCAAATAAAAACAAAAAATACATTAGATCTTTTAACAATGATTGGTATGAAAAAATAATATGGTTGGGTAGTTGTGAAATTAGAAATACTCTGTTTTGTTTCCTTGCTTATGTTTTAGTAAAATATTATAATAAACCATCCCTGCTTAAAAATTCATGGGCCTCCACTTGCTGTTCCCCAATCTCTAAATTAAAAAATGTTTTTATAACTACCTACATAAAGACATGCAGATATCTAGCCGCCACTTATAAACGAGTCTGGCCATTACAACTGCAAGGAAAATATTTTTAAAATGCTCTAGAAATGAGTTCCACGATTGAACAAATCATTCTGGGAAAAACAAATATGTCTACATATAAAACATGCTGAATTCATTTTTCTGTTTATCTGATATTTTGCTATCATCATCATTAACCATTATCAATCCACTGCAGAATGAAGGTCTCTCCAAGTTCAATCCATCTTCTCCAATCTTTAGCTTCTCTTCTCCACTCACACCTGCACACTTTCTTATTTCATCCATCCATGTTACATGTGGTCTTTTTCTGGGTCTTTTACAATGTCTTGGAATCCAGTTTAAGATTTGAATTGTTCATCTATTATCATCTCTTCTAGCAATATGTTCAGCCCAATTCCACTTCAGCCTTTTAATTTTTTCAATGAGGTCAGTATCACCTGTTCATTCTTACCCATATATTGTTTTCGATTTCTTCTTGTTACTCCCAACATGAATCTCTCCATACTTCTTTAAGTTGTATGAAATCACTATACTGTTTCTTAACTTCATCAGCAGAAAACATTTGTCTAATTTTCTGCAATGTGTTCTATTCTCTGCCGTATCTGGACAATAAAGACAGCCAATATTGCACTAATTTTAGAATATTTTTGAGTTAATTCTTATTATGTAGGAGTCTAACCTCTTCCATGAAAACTATGCTTAACTTCTCCCTAAAACAGTCTTTTAGTTTAGGCAGTCTTCTTGTGTTGTTTGTTCACTTTAAGTCCGATCTAATGAAGATATGATTTGCAATAATGGATTCTATAATATCATATCTAACAAGTTGAAAAATATATCAACTGGTTTTATGATCTTGTCATTGTACTTTTAGAATTTAATGGAACATCTTTAAATGAAACTTTTCTAATGATTTTATAATGCATCGATAGAATATCCAAGTCTCACTTCCATACAATAAATTAGGTAAAATTATAGCTTTATATACAGTTTACTTATTTGAAGTTTTAATTATAAATTTATTAAACGCACATTCTTTACGTAAGTAATATTTACTGAGGCTATAACCTCGAGAATATGCGTATAAAAATGCGTAGAGGTCCCTACTATCGCATTTTTACATGCATATTCTCGAGGTTATAGCCTCAATAAATATTACTTATTTGAAGTTTGTGTTGTATCTCAACATTTAAGACCATATTTCTATCTATAAAACAATCAAGATATTTAAATTAGTTTACATTATCAAATAATAAAGAACTTGTGGATTTTAATATTGATTATTAAACCAAAGTTTTTAAATGTTGCATTCAATTCAAAATATTAAGTATATTTTGAAAATTGTTTTTTGAATTGACAAAAATAGCATAATCAGCAATATATACTATTAAGTTCCGAATCCAAAATGACGAAGTCCTTGATTTTGCTTGTAATCGATTGGCATTAAAAATTCCAGCATAAAAACAACTGTCATAAAATTGAAAATAATGTTGGAGCGAGTATATTTCCTTTATTTAACATCAGTTTTCATTTCAAATACTTCAGATTTTCGACCTGTAGTAACAATCTTAATGTATATCAAATATTTTACTCATCAAAAGTCTTCATATTTAAAGGTAAAAAGGGCTAAGCTAATTCATACACTCAAATGTTTGTTGGACAGATAGTATTACTAAGAAAAAAGAAGAAAAGTTCAGGTTATAAAATTGTAATTTAATAATTTTCCCTAGAAATTGAATCGTATTGTAAATAAAAAATTAAAATAATAATAATTATTATAGCTTCTAATACCGGAAATAATGGCCTAATTTTACTTTGTCAGTTTTAATTATATATATATCTGACTTATTATCACCGCTAATAAACTTTTTAACAACCGCAATAAGAAACCTCCTTTTTTCTTTAAAATACGTCTTTTAAACTATAATGTTTTTTTCATTGAATCCAATTAAATTATATACACCCCTCCTTTTCTTTTTAAAAACTTTATTTCTTCTCATCAACCATATATACATATTCACATCTTTAACATCCAACGTTCCGACAACTTTTTTTCTGTAGTCATTTTCAAAGATCTATAAAATTATACATATTTATATCATTATTATTACTAATATAAAAATGTATATCCCCTTATCATATAAAACAACAGCATTTATCTTTTATCTATCAATACATCTTTTTTACATATACAGTATATTACATTATATAATCTATATTTACCTATTTCTTTTTTTAATGAAAAGGCCCTAGGCGTAATTGATTTGCACGTGTTATGAAACAGTAGTATTCTTTAATTAAAATCAGTTCTTAAATTTTGTTTATTGGAGGCAAGAAATGGGAAAAACAAGTTTTACATAAACAACCAAAAATAAATTAACATTTCGTTCACTTGTTATTTAATTCATTTGCTCTTTCCTTTTTTTTAAATTGTTAAACTCCCTGTCAATTGTTTTTCAAGCATTTAATAATTACTGTATGATATAGCGGTCCCATGGGTGTCCACGTGGTTAAGAATCACTGCTACAAATAAAAAGATGACGTAATTTATTGGAAATTTATAGAAATAAACTTTAGTACTATAATAAAGAATAAAAAATCTATTGACCGAGTAAGTTTTAAACCAATAGATATTCCATTGAAATGTTGTTGGGATCATAGCTGAATTAAATTTATACTTTACCAAATTCTAAGAACTACAGTGAAAATGTCTGGCAGACTTATAGCGAAAAATAATGCTTTGTAAGTAATTTATGGAGGTACATAAGAAGTATCTCTGCTCTGTATATGATAATTGTTACTGATAAGATGATAATTAATTATTTTGTATTATTTACATTACAAATGTGTGGGTATAGAATATTTTACTTTCAAAATATTTTTAAACCTAAAACTTATTTGAGAACATTTTTTTTATATATATGAAGGAAATTATTATCAAAATGCTTATAGTATATTAGGCTTCCATGACGGAATTAATTTAACGGATAACTTTTTTTTTTATTTATTGCAGAGAATTTCGTTATAAAAAAAATAAATTTTACAATATGTTGTAGTTTTTTAAATAGGGTACCGTACAATATTTTGGAGGAACCGAAGATTATTTCATGCAAACAAACATTCATTGATGAAATAAAAAGAATGAAATTTATATAATTCATCATAAGAAGTAGGTATGTATATATTGTAGGTATGTGTATTAACTGAAATAACCAAGATTTCTAATATTGTATGAAATTCAGTATCAAGTGCAAATTAAGAACTTGCTCTATAGAAATGAAATCGAAAATATATCATTTGAAAGGTAGGATGGGATCTAAATTTATAAAACAGAGGTGGTGGTCATGTGATGTTTATTGATCTAAATTTATACCTAACAATATCAAGCTGCAGAAATTACAACGCTTACGACTATAGCAATAGAAACAATCTCTACCGAAGAAGATGAACAAAAATATAAATTTAGCATTGGAGATAATAGGGGGTAGATGGTGTACATCTATCTGCCTATAACATTGGCGGTAAATGGATATTTATAATCTTTTAGAGTATAGAAAACCACTCAAATCTGGCAATTAATAAGCTTGATAAACATTGCCTTTTCCTTCACCATTCTTCTGTAAGGAGCCGTCCTACAATGGTCGTTTTTTTTAAAAAAAAACAACAACTTATTATACCTTACCTTTTACCTATATCTTCGTTTAATAGCATTGTTGTGCGTAAAATGATGACTGAAGTTAAAACAGTAGTAAAGCTTTAATCCTAAATGTACTTTCACATGACTACAGTTGAAATATATAACAAATATTGTATTTATTTGTGTATACCCCCCCCCCCCCCAACAACTATCCCACTGTAAGATAAATTTTCGAAGTCGAAATCAGGAGATGAATTCACTTATTGCTTTATTAAATCCATACATTCTAAAATTGTAAGTATAAAAAGTGTTTCATAGTTGTTTTATCACATCTGCATAATTCAGAAACTCTAGCAAATATGCACAAACATTGGGTGTTCCTAAATCTATTTATGAGATTTCATTAATATTGAGATAAAATTTCCGTTGATCTTCATTTTTGAATTTGAATAAAACAGATTAGGATCTCAGAGTAATATTTAATTACATACATAAAATTTGACATCAGTACTTTTTCTCAAACAAGATCACAGTATCACATGATTACCATTAGGCAGGATTGGTATTAATCCACTATTTCTTATTCTTGCTCATAACTTATTAAAACAGCCACAAGCTAGAAACTAGTGGGAGGATATTGGATAAGTATGCTCTAGATAGGGATTTTATGCACAAGCCTGGCATTCATTCATTACTCTGGTTTGCACTGAGTGGCACTATTATATGGAGAGTTTTGCCTGTTTAAATAATGTTACAGTATTCTAAACATGGTGACACTAAGAAAGCAGTTCTTGCACCTACTTTCTGTTAGCGTCAATTAACATTCCCTAAAAAATATTGTTTTAAATCCAATCTTTGATAAATGAATAAAATTAGTTTGGGTATAGTACATGTGGAAATCATTCTGAGATATTTTATTGCAGACTATGTTTGATTTACGAGTTCTACTATGTTATTGAGATGGAGTAATGAACACACGGGATGAGGAATAATGCCGTATTTGTACATCTGTGAAGCCAGAATTGATGAATATACCAAATGTAGTTGAGAGAACCACAATCTATGGAAGGCTATTATAATATAACTTTTTTTTTTTTTACTGAAAAACATATTTTAAAAATAATTTAATAGTTTTTTTAAAAGAATTATTTCATAAAGTTGTAAGCTGAGATTATATTGATAGTGTATTTGTTTTTTTTAAAGCTGATTTTAATATTAGCAAACAGGCAAAAACTCTCCATATAGTAGTGCCAACTTGTGCTAACCAGAGTAATCAATGGATGCCAGAAGGCTTGTGCATAAAATTCCTATCTAGTGCCTACTTATCCAATATCCCCAGACTAGTTTTTGATTACTCTGGTTAGCACAAGGTGGCACTATTATATGGAGAGTTATTGCCTGTTTACTAACAGTCATGTGCTAGCATGAGATGCTGATCATGTGATGTTTAGTGGTTTAACTGATTTAATATATGAAATTTCTTCATATCAACTTCATCCTGGCTTGAATCCAGATTGCTTTGAAAATGTATAAATTTCAACTATGTAATTCTTGTTAAGATTACATTTTCAAAATTATATATTGGTTTTGAGATTTAAGTTTTATCGAAACTTGAAAGATATTATTGTTTGGGATGATCAAAAGCAAATTCAGCAATATCTGTTTTGATCCAAGGTAGAATAATATTGTAAAAAAGAATCTTATAGTTTTTTGCTTTAATGATTCTGTAAATCTGACAGTCTTGTAATCTCATTATCAGTAACAATTCTTTAAAAAATGATTCTATATTTTTGAGTCTGCTTAGAAGATATTAGGCCTTTTCACTGTTTATTGTAAAGTTCTCTTTATCTTTCTTATCAAGACATAACTGTTATCAATATTTGAATTTTTGGTATATACATATAAATGATATATTTTGTGGATTCATTCATGTACCTATTATTTTGATTATAAATATATTTATAATTTGTAATCGAATCATACATAGATGAACCTGCAAAGTATATAATTTATATCTGTAAGCCATGAAAAACTTTGTACCATTATATATATTGAAATATCTATTACAGTATATTTTATATTAGAAGAATTACCTTCATGTGTTAATAGACAGTAATCAATGAAGATAATAAACTGTAAGCATTCCCAACATTCAAAAGGAATATCTCTTCTAAATGCAATCTCCTGATATTGTGTAGAGACTAAAGCGCTATTTTATTTATGTATGGTTTATGTAAAGAAAGTTAACAATTTATCACACATCTCTTAGAAATAATAGACTGTTCCACTGATCAGTATTAATTTATAACTTTAAAACATAAATAAACATTGCAACACTTTAGTCTCTATATAATATCAGGAGATTGCATTTAGAAGTACTTCTTTTGAATGCTGGGAGCATTTAGTTTATTATTTTCATTGATTAATGCCTATTAACATCTGATGGCAATTTTTCTAATATGAAAATATAACAGATGTTTCCACCTAATCTGTTAAAAATTAATAATTTATAATATATATTGTAGCACTATATTTTAATGTCTAAATTAATAATCATAACTATAAACTCTAAAAAAAATATTGGCTTATCAAGTAAAGCAAATATTGATTTTTTTTGTTCATATGGCCTTTCATGAGAATTAGTACCTTGTACTCATGGTTATCATGCAATTCATGTATTACCTTCTATACGGTTACCTAATTCTCGTCACATGTTATTGCATGTGTGATATAATTAAGGTGACAATAAATGCAGACAAATTTTTAGGGTTTATAGTTATGATTATTAATTTAGACATTAAAATGTAGTGTTATAATAAATATTAATTTGAAAAGGTATTGCTGTTTTTGTTCTAATATGGATTAAATTATTTTCTTAGAAAAAAGAAGTCTTTGGCAGGAAAGTAAAAGAAGTGGTTGAAATTCTATTAATATTCCGTTCAGGATATCTCACTTAACATCTAAGAATTGGATTTACATTGTTTATGAAGAAAAGGATTCATTACTAATAGAGACTTAAGTGTATTAGTAGATTATCTGGCAATACTCAACTGTTGTTTTTCTACTGGGCATAAAAGTAATGATAGTGTCTGATTTCTAACTTGATTGAAATGTTTTTACCTACTTGGTATTGTAGAATATATTCATGATACTTAAAACTATCCATTCTAAAAGTTAGAGAACCCGCTTATGATTAGTTTTATATGCCCAAAGGCTATTTAGGGGATGGAAAGCTCATGCAAATAAGGAACATCTGGAAGAGAATGGTAGAATCTGCTTTGTTGGGAAATTTATAAACTTGAGGTATTAAATATCTATTTGAATAATGACTGCTATTTAAATAAACTATTTTCAATAAATGTCATTTGTTTTTCTAGATGGGTTTGATAACTTTTCATTTCAAATAACATAGAATTTTAAAATATAGCATTACTATTATATAAATTATTCTTTCATTAAGATTATTTATATTAACAATTCTCTCCACTCTATTATAAAGTAAATATTTGAAATAACAGGCACTCTTCACATACCTGGAGCCTAATTGTAAATATTGGGGATTTGAACTCAGACTTTCAAGCACCTTTCAACTATCAATACTATTTCATACCACTGATACACATAATCATATACATGTAGAAAAGATAAATAATCACAAATATATATATTTCATACTAAACCAGCATTCATCAGCTGATCCAGATATATATGTGTGGGAGATGAAAATCTGGATCAACTGATGAATGCTGGTTTAGTGTGAAATACAATTATTGGTGATTATTTATCTTTTCTATATGTATGTGATCATGTGTATCAGTGGTCTGAAATAATATGGATAGTTAAAGGGTGCTTGAAAGTCTGGGTTTAAATCCCCAATATATATATTATAAAGTTGAGTAATTATTGATAACCAGATGATATCATTAATTTCAACCATTATTGATCTGAAGGATGAGGGTCTTTCCGTGCATAATCCAATTTCTCTGATTCATAATTGTTCTCCATTAGCAAACTTTTTTATTTCATCTGTCTATCTCATGTTGTCTTTTTCTATGTCTTTTACAATCAACTGCTCATCTATTATCATTTCTCCTAGAAATAGATTCAGCTAGGATCCATTTTTCTTGCCTCCATTTTTCTATTTCTTTCAATGATATCAGTGATACTTCCTTTGCCCATGATTTTTATTTGATATAATGCTATAATATTCCCAGATTAGTAACTGACTTTTACCTTCATCAAAGAATTTAAAATTAAAATCAATGCACTTATACATATAAAAAAAACCATAAGAATTTAAATCCAGGATAACTCACTTGCATAGTTATATAAATCAGATATTGTCAGTTTCTATACATTTTAGAGACTATATTATGAGGTATGTTTATATTGGTATTTAAACATATCAAATACATTAATATTTGTATACACAGGAATTGCCATAATTATACATAAATTTAGAAAGATTAAGCTTAACAAATCAAATAAAAAATGTTCATCATTAACCATCATGATATTACATTAAAAACATGAATTAAAAATATATCCAAAAAAATTGATAAAGGGAAATATATAAAAAGAATTATAGAATTTAATATATCAACCACACAGTTCTTCTTTCCAAAATAGTTCATAAATATCCAATATATAAATAAACAAACTCCTTTTAAAATCTTGATTTTTATATGACTATAATCATCAATAAAAAATCTAACATTTCAACTATTCTATGTAGTCTTTTTCAAGGCACACTAAAATATATATATAATAAATGTCACATATTCCCAAAAAAAAAAAAAAAACTATAATCATCAATAAAAAATCCAACGTTTGGACTATTTTATATAGTCTTTTTCAAGGCATACTAATATATATATATAATATCACATATTCCCCCCAAAAAAATAAAAAATTTTATTTTTATTTTTAGGAATATGTGATATTTATTATATATATTAGTATGCCTTGAAAAAGACTATATAGAATAGTAGCAACATTGAATTTTTTATTGATGATTATAGTCATATAAAAAGCAAGTTTTTAAAAGAAGGAGTTTGTTTATTTATATATAAAAAGAAATATAAACTAATAGATGCAGTGGCAATTATGAAAGAAGTTAAAGATAATCAAATTTAGATAAAAAGATCAATTTAAAATCAGCCGAGAAATCAATAAGTAATGAAGACTTCTAAATTCAACACATTCCTTAAAACATATGGATATATAGAGATGAGAAAAACATGCATTTCAGCAGAAATTGCTGTCTTCAATTGGCTCAGATTTTTGTCCTCATAGGTCTTTATCATCATAGCTTAATATTTATCCATAGAAAATAATTAGATTTCAATTCACAGTGGAGATTCCACTTAAATGCATTCATTTTGATATTGTCTAGAATAATAATGATTATTTATTAATCATTTTTATAAGGCTATAAATTATTATTTTTCTGTTGAAATATAAACTTTAAATACAATTAAAGATTAGCATATTAATCATTAAATCCAGCCTAAAAGTACACTTTTTACTTCCTGTGAGGAAGAATCATGTGCTAAATGAGATAGTGAGTCAAAGGAAAATTGAAACTCTGCATAGGTTAGAGCAATGATAACATACCAAAGTCTTGAATGTAAGACCCTAGTACGGATTTTAGTTCTGGCATTTTCTGCACTCAAACTTCTTAGTACTTCCAAGAAATAACGCCGTGATTATTTGCCCTCTGCAGTTCAGGGCAATGATAGAATGTCAGATTTCGGTATATAGGGTCCTAGGTTTGATTCCAGAGCTGGTGCTCAAATTTCTTATGAACTTTTGCACAATAATGTCATTCAAATATTATTGCTCTGCAGGATGTAACGCAATGATACAATGTCAGACTCAGAAATATAAGGCTCTTTGATTGATTCCGTTTATGGCACTTCTAGGCTCAAACTTATGAATTCTTGAGTAATAAAGCCATTCTTATTTTTTTTTATTTTAAGAAATTGAAAATTAGATATAAAAAAACTATTTGAATTGCTAAATATCTTTTAATACTGTTCAAGAATGACAAACAATAATCATTAATATTTAAAAATAAAAAAAAATTCTAGAAGCTTATTATTGATAGAAACATACTGTGTGCTGTCATAAATAAATAAAATATTTTATTTCTCCCGTACAAACACACATTTTTTATGTTTAATTACCAGATAAATATGAACGTTCTCATTGGTTATATTATGTTTATATGCAGTTAATAAAATTATATGCTTAATCTAAATTATCTCATTATTTTTGTATCAAATATTTATAACTGTAGCTTAATCCATTGCACATGTGCTTTACAGATCGAACGCTAATTATAATGAATACTCTCCTTTCCAATCACAAGATAGTCTTTTTAAAAGATAGAATGGATCTACTCTATCCTTTTCACCCAAACTATATGTATAGGCAAATCTGAAGCATTTGGAACTGAGAGTGTGAAGATTTAATTAATCACTTTTATTTATCTTTTCGACATGTATGTGTTCAAGTGTATCAGTTATGAGATAAGAGTGGCGAGTCGTGTGAAAGTCTGTGTTCATATACCCTATATATTACATATATTGGTACAGGTATATAATAAGCCTGTATTTAAGTTATTGATCCCTTTAAATTGCTTATAAAGTGATTTTTGTTGATGATGTTTGCAAAATGTTTACTATTTATGATACTCATTATTAATTGAAAACTTTGTAAAATTAAACTTTCTAGATATCATATAATTCAAAATAATGGCATTCTCCATTTTCCAAGTATGGACTTTCTGATCTACTATAAAATAGGCTTATTTATTAGTTATTTTTTAAACTATTATCTCTAATAGTTTCTATCAGTCATTCAATTAATTTATTTTAAAAAATGTTAGAACATCACTTATCAATGGATACTAGATTGAGAATTGGATAGGCATTTCATATGTCATTAGGCAATCAATTTTTATTATATTAGTAGTGTTTTTTTAATTTTATGGAGAAATAATTCCCCATTTTCTTCATTTAGTTCTTTCAGATATAAATTTAAAAAAATATATATAAGCACAATATCTATAACTGCAAAATATATCCCCCCCCCCTCAGCTAAGATAACTGGATATTCAGTTAATGATCAATAATAAAGGATCACATAAGTGGTCTAGAAGCCAATTTCTTGAAAATCTTCAATTTTAGTCCACATTTGAACTCCTAGGTCATAGACATGAAATTAATTTCTATATCAGAGATGAGAAAATAATTGATCATAATCCACTTATCAATGTGTTTACCATTCAACTAACATACAATGGTTTTCAGATCTGATCATAATATCTTAACTTTAATGCATTCATTCACTATGAATAACTCAATTTTTATTCTGATCAACTTTGTTTTTTTAACTTCATGTTCTGTGTATTAAATCATTTTCAGAAATCTATCTTTTCTTCAAATTTATCCACAAAAAATAGGAACTGATGATTAGATGGTGATAATTTACTTCATCAGGCTGCATAATAATAAATAATTTATAATAATGTAGGAACAAAGGATTTATTGAGATAAACTATTTTAGTCTCTTAGATTGAAATGAAAATAAGAAAGTTTGGCTTATATGTGTGCGTGCATGTAGCTTTCATATACTGTAGCAGTTAGTGAGAGTTTGTTTAAAAAAAAAAAAAGTAACAATTCAGGAACATGTTAAACATGACATATGATAAACTACTTAATAATAAAAGATACTTATGTATTAAATATGCTGCCCGTGTTTGCAATAGCAGAATGCTGTAGTAAAAAGTTGCAACTATGGCTTTTGGCCATTTCAACCATCCCTCCATTGGAGAAAGGTACCTTTGTACTCATCAGTCCACTAATTTTGACATTCTTTACTGCTTGATAATTTTTATTTTCACTAGTCATATTAATATAATGGTAACAAATTTATTTAAAAGTAAATTTAAATGAGCTTTAATAATTTTATAAATCAAAGATTTACTATATATTAAAATACATTATTATCCAAAAGTAAATTTAAATGAGCTTTAATAATTTTATAAATCAAAGATTTACTATATATTAAAATACATTATTATCCTTACATTTTACTTTTACAGCAAAACTATAAGCAAAAAAAAAAAAAAAAACATCATTTGATGGCCTTGATTACATATTTTGTTCATTTGTTCGCAATTTTGATTACATTAAAAAAATGAATGGTGTCAACACATTTAGATCAAAAAAGATTAGAACAGAAAAACATTTTATTACTTTTACTTTAGACTTGAAAAAATTTACTTCAAAAAGTTATAAAATATTTTACTGGGTTTACTTTCTAGTTTTATTGAAATCATTTGACAGGTTTATAGAATATGATACCATAGTATATTGTCACTATTTTATTTGATATAAAATATCTTAATTTATTGCTTCTAATCAGAGTTCAATTGTAAATTGAATTCTAATATAATATTATATTTATTTATTTTACTTTTAGTTTACAGTAAATTTTTATTAGTAGATTTTAGCAACAAAAAAAATATTGAAAAAAAATTATGCTATATAAATAGTTCCTGTGCCATAGGTTTGCCATCACTATATCAGACTAGTAATAAAAGGGAGATTCCACCTTTATTGTTAAAAGGAAGTTGCCTTGACAATAATTTGAAATTGTTGATTGTTATTGTCTAAATGTTGATTGGCTTTTATACACATTTATTCTTTAAAACTTCTATTTCTATATATATATTAGACCCTCATGTTAGCAAAAAATGAATAATGCTCCATGTGTTTTAGTGCAGTGTTAGAAGATTTTTGAATCAATTCCAGTTCTGCACACCTGGTGCTCAAACTTTTTATGAATTCCTGAGAAATAAAACCATTCAATTGTTTTATTTAAAACTGAATCATGATCAAGATGTATTTCTGCCAAGAAAACACTCTTTAAATGATTTTGACCAGTGGTTCCCAAACTTCATATACCCATAACCCCTTCTTATAGCAAAAACCTAAGCATGATCCCCCAAATTAAATAATTCAACATAACTGCTTAATATAAAAATTACAAAATTAACTTTGATGTCTTGAATGGTAAATGGTGACATATAAATAAAACATTTTGATATTTAAAGTAGTTTTATTGAAATTAGAACTTTTTATTTTAAATTACAAAAACACATATTTTTTTCAATGAGATGGGTGAACCTGATGGAATATGAGATTTATGTTCAGCTCTATGTTTGTGAGTAACATTCGTAAGACTCCACAAGTACTAATTTCCTGTTTGTTCTTTTTTTCATGATGAGGCCATAACTGCACTAAATCCACATTCTATTAAATAGGAAGACAGGAAAGCAATCAACAGCTTCTGTACAGTGACCCATAATGCATATAAAATTGGTATTTGTTTTTGTAGCCAGAATTTATGGTATCCTTGTTTAAACATTGGTTTTAATTCCTCATTTGTGGATAATTCAATAAGTTACTCCTCTATTAGCATGGATTCATTTGAGTTTGTGGGTCTACTTGCAAAATGGTCCAATACCCAATCAGGGATAACCAAGTGAAGAATGTTTTCAAATCTTTGATTGAGGTCAGAATGAAAATTGTTGACAATAAGCAAGCAAATCATCTCATTTTTGCAATTTTGAAAGATTTGGCAACTGAGAGCATTCTTCTCTCCCCAAGTTTTGTTTATATAGCATAATTTTTGCAACAAATGCAGATATTATACTTTTACTTTTGATTAAATTTAATTGATCACCTTGTAGTTTCAAATTGGTTTCATTAAATTTGGCAAATAAGTCAGTCATATAAGGTATGTCATTTTTTGAATTAATTAAATCGAGACATAAATCACTGTCTTTACTTTCCAGGAATTACAACACTGAATCATAGAGTGCATAAAATTGATCCAAACATGCACTTATACATAACCAATGAATTTACATGTTAAGTAGTAAATAATTATAATATTCATCATTTTCTATCCAAAGTTGAGCAAATAATCTCTCATTTAAGATATTCTTTTTGATTGTATTAACTACTCTAATGAATTAATCTAATGAGCTATACAAGCATTCACTAAGATTTTTGGTGACTAAATGCTGTCGTTGAATGACACAATGTACAAATAATACATTCAGTATAACTTGTTTTAAGTACACCAGAAAGCCTGTATCATACATCAATAACAACGGAGAGGATATTACTTAAGGGTATAGCTTTTATATCGAAAAATCTTTTTAATTTATTAAATATTATTTCATCTTTCATATCAGTTTCGAAACACTTGGCAAATAACAATTCTTGGGAATTTTTTTATTCTTTTACAAATCTCATATAGGCTAAAAATAAAGCTTCATTTCCTGGCAAAGTTGATTTGTCAAAGTAAAGCTTCATTTCCTGGCAAAGTTGATTTGTCAACTGTATAGACAATTTAGATGTTTGTAAGTACTCAAATAAAGAATTATCTATGCACTGAGCCATTTCGTCAATCCTTTTTTCTTATAATATCAAAATCTGGTTTATGCAGCATGGTGTATATTACCTCACGTATAGCTGGTACAATAAATTCTTCACCAATGGTGTGTGGCTTCCTGGACTTTGCAATCAGTAAAAAAATGTTATAAGAAGCATGTGGTCCATCATCATCTCACTCAGATGTTGTCACTAAGAATTGTCGCAATAACGATGTTTTCAAATATCTTTATTTGGCTGTTTTATCTTTATCTTTTTTGTCACTACGAACTTTTGTCAAATGTTCCTTTAGCTTAGAAGATTTTATTGATTCCTTTGACAAAGTTTTATTGCATAAAAGGCACATAAGTAAAGTACTATTTTCTGGTAATGAAATGAAACCATATTTTAAATATTCAACACTATGTTGCCTGCATTTTTTCTTTGTCTCACTCATACAAATTTAAGATATAAGAAATTAAACAAAAAATTTCTTTGCAAAAAAACACTATTTATTAATATTTTGTTTTATTTTGAAAATGAATGCCACAATGAAATGCTCACATTGATTAATTATTTAAGATATAAGGATAAAATTTCAAATAAGTTTCACAAATTATATGGGTATGCATTTATTACTAATTTTATTATTTATTTTTCAAGAAAAACAAATAATTTAATTATTATCAAACAAATTAATATATAACAAAATGTAATATTGATAAATATTATATAAACAGAGCAAAACTCTCCATACAGTATTGCCACCTGTGCTAAACAGAGTAATCAATGGATGCCAGAAGGCTTGTGCATAAAATCCCTGTCTAATGCCTACTCATCCAATATCCCCAGACTAGTTTCTGGCTTGTGGCCTTCGTCAGTGAGGAGCTTTGGATCTGAGAGCACTGCATCTAGATCTTAGGATCCAATGCAACCCTCTAGCAACCACCTTTTATCTCTACTTAACTACTAAACTATGAGAATGAAATTGAAAACACAAAAAATATTTTCAATCTAAGCTCAATAGCTTATATAGTCATATGGGTCTGAACTCAGTTCAGCACCCATACATTTTGGTGTCTTTGGCTCTTTTACAACCATAGCCACCACTATCCTATTAGGCAGGATTGGTGTTAAACCATTAAGCATCACATGATCACATTTTCTATACTAGCACATTAATTGTTGATAAACAGAGCAAAACTCTCCATACAGTATTGCCACCTGTGCTAAACAGAGTAATCAATGGATGCCAGAAGGCTTGTGCATAAAATCCCTATCTAATGCCTACTCATTCAATATCCCCAGACTAGTTTCTGGCTTGTGGCCTTCATCAGTGAGGAGCTTTGGATCTGAGAGCACTGCATCTTGATCTTAGGATCCAATGCAACCCTCTAGCAACCACCTTTTATCTCTACTTAACTACTAAACTATGAGAATGAAATTGAAAGCACAAAAAATATTTTCAATCTAAGCTCAATAGCTTATATTGATTACTCTGTTTAGCACAGGTGGCAATACTGTATGGAGAGTTTTGCTCTGTTTATCAACAATTAATGTACTAGTATAGAAAATGTGATCATGTGATGCTTAATGGTTTAACACCAATACTGCCTAATAGGATAGTGGTGGCTATGGTTGTAAAAGAGCCAAAGACACCAAAATGTATGGGTGCTGAACTGAGTTCAGACGCATATGACTATATAAGCTATTGAGCATAGATTGAAAATATTTTTTGTGTTTTCAATTTCATTCTCATAGTTTAGTAGTTAAGTAGAGATAAAAGGTGGTTGCTAGAGGGTTGCATTGGATCCTAAGATAGCTCCTCACTGACGAAGGCCACAAGCCAGAAACTAGTCTGGGGATATTGGATGAGTAGGCATTAGATAGGGATTTTATGCACAAGCCTTCTGGCATCCATTGATTACTCTGTTTAGCACAGGTGGCAATACTGTATGGAGAGTTTTGCTCTGTTTATCAACAATTAATGTGCTAGTATAGAAAATGTGGTCATGTGATGCTTAATGGTTTAAATATTATATAATAAAACTAGTGTATTAATTAACTTTTAACTTAAGTATAACTTTGCGTAAATAAATTCAATAAAATAAATCTTATGTTAACTGCATTGTACAGTGTAAATTAAGGAGTATATGGTATATTATAGTATAAATTCAATATACATGAAGGTATCAATTGTATTTAACATACTTAGGTAACGTATGCTATCTTCATATCAATACAAAAAATGGTACTGCTTTTTGATCAAAACTAGGAAAAATTGTTGTATGCATTTCACATCATGCATAAATCAGAACTAAATTGTTGATGAGTGGTTCTTTTTTTGCACTATATTTAGACAATGATGTAAAAATGGCTACCAGTTTATTTATTGCTATTTATCTTAACTCTCATAATAATAAAAAGTCACTTTTTTTTTACTTTATAATAAGCCTTTCTCTCACCCCCGAAGTTAAACCCAAATTTATTTTTATTTGACACAGACTTCGTCAGTGGTCATAAGAACCCCTGGGGTTTGTAGGAACCGAATTTGGGAACCATTAGTCTGGACCATATTTATCATTGCAGTAGCTCAATATTTATTCATAATACATTATCTTAGTTTGGTTTACAAGTGCAATATTTCTTACATGCTTTTATTAGCTATGGGTAAATCCTGAACTATGATGATATATAGGCTAACCTGGGCTCAAATGTTTTTATTCATATGACTGTAGTATGTGTAAAAACAGAAATATTACATATTTGAAAAGTCATGCATATGTGGGGAGTTAAATTACATGCTACATTGAAGAATAAGTAAATTAATCTTTTAATTAAATTTAATGTCAATAAACATCACATGACCACAACTTCTTATGCTTGGGTATAACTGTTTTAAAACAGGCAAAACTCACTATACATATTGCCACACATAGCAAGCATCCATTGATTACTCTAGCTTGCTGTGTGTGGCAATATGTATAGCGAGTTTTGCTTGTTTTAAATTTAATGTCTGAGCTAAAAATGATATATCTTAATGAAATAATACCAAGCATAGTAAACGATTAGAAATAATTAATATATTTATTTAAAGACAATATCAAATAAATGTGTGCTACAAGTCTAGCGTTTAAACAATAGCAAAATTTTCCACAAAGTAGTGTCATCTAGTGCAAAACTCTAGTATCATCAGATGCTAGAACGTCGTGCATTATAGTCCCTATTTAGTGCCTTCCTATCCAATAATCCCAGATTAATTTATAGCATTTCATTGGCGAGAAGCATTGGGAATGTATAACCTAGCATCTATTGATTACTACAGCTTGCATTAGATGTCACTACTATATGGAAAAATTTGTGTAAGCATAATTGTAATCGGTTAAGATTAGCATTGTAAGCTGAAATATAACCTATATATTTCGTGATAAATATATATCAAATAATGTTTGATTATCCGCGAATTGATTTGCACTATGGCTTGGTATTAAATACCACATATACGAGGAATTACTCCGTTTGATTTTCCAAAACCGCGAATTGATTTGCACTATGGCTTGGTATTAAATACCACCTATACGAGGAATTACTCCGTTTGATTTTCCAAATAACCCATTAGAGAATTATTTTACAACCACTACTTTTTTAATAAATTTTTCTGCACGTTAAATAGATACTTTTGGTTTTTAAGTCATAATGATTAGGTTTGTACGTTTTTTGCCCAACAGCAAGATATATAACTAGGCAATAAATTACGATGACTAAGCGATAACAGATACATCAGTATTATTTTGATATTATTTGCTAGCCTCTTAACACATTTATATTAGTTTCTCGATTTTAGACTGTTAAAGCTTCATTTAGCGTTACTAACAATTTCAAGCGTAATTTAAAAATACATACATTTTCTTTTTTGTTTAAATTATTTTGCCTATATACAATTAAAATTTCTCACTAATTGTTAAAATACGAAAAATCAATAATATCTAGAATGAACTTTTAATATTACGCAAACAAAGAAAGTCTGCAAGAAACGAACAGCGCATGTCACAAAATAATAATAATAAAAAAAGCCTCTGTTTGTATTGCCATCCCGCATTTTTAAAAATGAATAATGTTTTTGAATAAACAAATATAAAGTAAAGAAATATTAATAAAAAAAGATTGATTGAGAAACAAATAGCAAACTATTCATTTATTTTCCTAATTCAGAACGCAAACAATAAAGAGCAATAAAGTTTACGATTGATCGCGAGTGTGAAATGAATCAGCTATATCCCCCTAATTTGCTTTACAAGAGAGCTGATGCTGATTATTGGACCATCTCAGTAGGTTTTATGAAATGTCATATGTAGAAAGAAAGAGAATGGATTGTGCAGCTTTACCAAAGGGTTGGAAAAGAGAAGAAGTTATTCGTAAATCTGGCTTATCGGCAGGAAAAATTGATGTTTATTATTACAGGTTAGTGTATGAATATGTTTAATTTCTTGTAAAAATATTTACTGAAATGCTTACGATATTGTTTGAAATGTAAAACACATATGGATATTTTATGTTC
This sequence comes from Epiperipatus broadwayi, assembly GCA_028023455.1. Classification (NCBI taxonomy): domain Eukaryota; kingdom Metazoa; phylum Onychophora; class Udeonychophora; order Euonychophora; family Peripatidae; genus Epiperipatus; species Epiperipatus broadwayi. Next base: position 10,581,103 of record JAQFVV010000028.1, on the reverse strand, counting down.
CTTGCTCAGATCCTGTTAAAAATGTAACGATTTCACGGCTTTGAGATTAAAAGAAGGTGATTAAAAAAATTCTGATTTTGATTGAAGCGTTTGGTGCCTTTAATTAATTTTTTTTTCTCTTGACCTTTTCTTGGAAGCGTTTAAGGCTTTAAAAAAAATTGAAATAAATACACTTTGTTTAAAACTACTTTAACGTAACGTAGAAAACTGTATTTTAATTAAAATGGCTATTTTGGGGAATGTAAAATAATAGACTATTGATTAAGCATATTTATTAGCGATTTCATATAATAAACAATATTTTATCGTAGTTTTATATAATAAAACATTTATTTAGCAATGCAATTGTGCCGTTTAAAATAAATTCTTACGTTATTACATAAACTATAAATGTGTATTGCTGCGTGAGCGTTGAATAAATTCTATTATAGATTATCCTTGGAAGTTAAATATTGATAATAATGATAATCAAGTGATGTTGTATGATTGTAGTAATTATTGCCTAGTTATACATTTCATTAATTCTTAATTACAAATATACTTTAATTAAACTATAGCAATTTTAATACAATGCAGGAAAGATATGCAAAATACTTTTATTATAATTGTGATCATTTCCCATATATTAAAGAAATTAGAATCGTGATTGGTTATTTATTATAGTACTCTTTCTACATGGCTTTTTGACTTTATATTTGTTTCCTAATTTTCATTCTGCCTTGCTCTTGTTTACGAATTTATTGTTTAGAGAATCTTAGATCTTATATATTTTATCAGTTATCACGATTAGAAATATTTAAATTAAATAATGAGTTACTTTGTTCAAATACCCAATCCAATGAAGTTGTAATTTTATAAGAGTGAAGTATTGTATCACATCCGTCAACATAAACACACCATCTTTAAAAGAAACTTTTCTGGTGTTTGTAGGTTTTATTGATAAAAAGTTAGACTAAGTCTTGCTTTTGTACATTAAATTGGGCAAGATAAAATAAAAAAAAATTAGATAATTTTTCAATTTAGTTGCAGTAGTTCTATGCACTATGATGAAATACCCTATCTTTTATTTTGTTAAATTGACACATTCTTTAGTTGACAGCTATTCAAAAATGTTGGAGATTTTTCTTCCATCACTAACTAATTCAAGACTAGGTGACAATATTGTATGGAGAAAGTTGTTATTATATTAACAGATTGTATAAATAAAAAAATGTGTGATATTATAGTAGTTCAATACTAAACCTAACCGGAGGATGTTGGTGACTGTGGTTCTTAAAAACCAAAGACACCAAATATATATATATAGATAGTGATTTGGTTCAGATCTGTATGACTTTACAAATGAGTTAGCTTGGATTGAAAATATTCCTTTTTCAGTTTAGGTTCATAGCTTTATAGTTAACTAAAAAGATAAAAGGTGGCTTCCAGGGAAGTGCATTAGATCCAAAGATCTAGGTGCAGTGCTCTCAGATTCAAAGTTTACTGATGAAAGGGCCCTAGATAGGAATTTTGATGTGCTAACTTTCCAGCATGTCTTGATTACTATAGCGTATGCTAGGTGACAAGAGTGCATGGAGAAAGTTGCTGTGGTGTTAAATAATCTGTATAGTTTGCATTCAAAAACATTAAGAGCATTCTGTAGATCGTTTTTGAATTGTCAAAAAAGAGCACAATCATCAATATATTGCGAAACTAAAATACAAGATAGTGATGTTTTATCTGTTTGAATTAAAAACTCCATTGCCAGATCTATATTGCACCTTGGAGCTTTTTTCTTGAAGTCGCCTACAAACATACTTGTTTAATTCCTGTTTTCATTTCAAATACCTCAGATTTTCGATAGTAGTAATAATATTTTCTCTCATTTCATATTGAAACTGCATAATATAAATAAGCTTCAACCAAATCAGTAAAAGCAATAAATAAATTACCCATTTACTCCTAACACTTCTTTTGCAAGCAAAAATCATATTTGTAGTGTTTTTTTGTTTCTCAAAAGTGACTTAGAGTTTCTAATATTTATTCATTTATGACTGGAAATAATCTATTCAACAAAATGCTTTTAAGTATTTTTACTATAGTGGATAATATTATCCCATTATGATTACTATAATCTATTCCATCCCATTTAGTTTTGTGATTTTGAACATTAGAAGCATCATTAAGATTAGTTATATCAATTTCATGTGTTCATACCACCAAAAACCCACACACTTGCATCCGTCTTAAAAACTATTATCACCAATAAAAAACAATTTAGGTCACACCTAAACATTAAAACAAATATCTAGCAATACCTGTCATATTTAACACTAATTAATGATTACACATTTAAATAAACCAAAAGCATATTATGTATTAATAATTTTGTTTCAATTTGTCATACAAAATTATATTCCTAACAAGACTGTAAGTAATCACAAAAATCAAAAGAAAGAAAATAACAATAAAAATTTTTCTTGTTTATTAATCCATTACAGAAACCAGGCATATATTAAAATGATGTCAATAATGGAAATAAAGTGTGAACTCAAATTGACACATTAAAATAATAAAATATGAAACAAAATGGAACAAGCTCACTCGGAACAGCATAATATAAAAACGAATGCTTTTCTTCTTCAGGGGGATTGAAAAGAACATTGACTATTCAACACACCTTCAAGAAAAATGTAACTTTGAATCTGCCATTCAAGACTATAGAGCGAAAGCTGTTGAAAATATCATATACCATAAAGAAAAAAATAATTACAGAAAATAAGGAGAAAACTGCTTGAATCAATATGGATAAATTTTATATTTTGTAAAATTTGTACTTTACAAAGCTTGGAAGCATTTTACTCTTAATAGTCCGAGAATTTTAAAAATAGAAAACCACTATTAACTCTATAAAACCAAGAACTTCAAGCAAATTCACCAACAGAGGTTCCCAGCTATGTCTGGCTAAAATAGAGAAAGCATCGTGTAGATGAAATTGTTTGCCACCTAACCATAAATGTTAAATTTGAATTTCAAGTAAAATCAGCATATACCCATCCATGCTGAATAAGACGTCAAAAATATGCTGCAATAAACCAAGGAAAATACTTAGATTGGAATGAAGACTGTGAATCAGAGTCGTGAACACTTGAATGGCATTCAAACATGGCCCAGTGGATTTGGATGCTTGTCAACAAGAACTGTTGCCAATTTGAACCTCGGCTCGACTATTCAGGATTAATATTATATATGTAATTTTTTTAAAAAATTCTTTTGACAATAGGTGAACTTCATCCAACCATACTTCAGATTCAGATAAAAGGGACGGTTGTAAATATTGTTGTTTTCAATTTATTAATAAAATATAGGCATAGATATCCCAAGCTTGCTTGATAATAGGTTTGACCATTTATAGAAAAGACTTTACTCTTTATGTGATATTAAATACCTATATGATGACCATTACAGTGTTAAATGTTTATTACTGCTAACTCATTTATTCGATTGTGTTTATTCGGGATATATGACTAAAATACTTGTATGATTGATGTTTCTTATTATATATTATCATATCATTAGAAAAGGGCTCCCAAAACATAGAGCAATTCTCAAATTAATTGAGACAAAATTATTTGATGAAAGTTTAAATTGTTTTTGTTGTAAAGTTTGAATTTTCAAATTTGGGTAATGAATGATTATCCTTCATAGGGATAAAATGGGATTGGATCATCGGTTATTCAAGAAATGAAACAAAGGATGATCATGCTTATCCAATCGTAAGTTAATGATTGAATAAAACATTTCATGTTAAAATACAATGGTGAACAAAATTCGTTAATGTTAATGATTTTATTAAACTTAATATCAAAAACGAAGTCACTGCCAACTTTTTTATTTGTCTACTCTCCATTTCATCACATCACATAGATATTTTGCTTATTTAATATGATATAATCATACTCTGAAGGAGGGTACATGAGTTTGAATACCATGGCATAATGTTAGTCGAGTAGAGGGGAAATAGAAGGTATATAAAATATAAATTTCCTTCTGTCTAATAATTAATGTTCTCACAATTAGATCAACAGAGTTAAATCAAATGAATGATTGCAATGAGATATGCTCCTCAATGAGAAATAAACCGTTCTATTACAATACATTGTGAAAAAAAAAAATCATCCATTTGAAACTAACATATAATCACACCGTATTTTTAAAAAACTTCACAGAAATTTCATCAGGAATTAATCTTTCTCTTTTTAAGATTGTAAAGAAATATTTTATGTTCATCAAGCTGAATGTCTTTTTCCACATCTAAGTGCATTGTCTGTCTTCTTATGTCATGATCCAAAAAATGATCATCAAAACATTTCTTCTGTCCAAAATATTATAATTATCTTACAAAGAATGTATCCAGTGATGATGTTTTTTTTTTAACTCCATATGTTATTTTCAACACTGAAAAACAAAATAACAATTAGAAAATGACTATTATGCTATAATATCTATTTTATCAGATCTTTGAAATTTTTTTTTACTATTTTTAATAAATTAATAATCAGCTTTGTAAGCTAATGCACATGTGCTTTGTGGATCTTAACAATAAATGAATACTCTCATTTTCCAATACAAGATAAAGTCTTTGTGAAAGAATAGAATGAATCCACCTATTCTTTCAACCCAAACATTTAAGTATGGACAAATCTTAAGTACTGTAAATGAGAGCATGAAGATATTAAACAATCACTTTAAATTACTTTTACTATGTCTGAATGAAATGATGCCTGCAAAATTTACTAGAATTTACGATACGTCATTCTTAAGTGAAATTAAACATATGTAAATGAGATATTTATTTTATATAGCGCGATGTTTTTGAATTTCACATTTTTGAATTTCTTCCTTCAAATAAGCATATTATTTAAGAAGTTCCATGTTATTATTCAATCAAACACAGAATGATCACTTTACTAATAATACAATCTTACAATTATAACCCTCCTTAAAAGAATTCCATGTCTCAGTGATATGAGGAGCCTGGCAATTCAAATATGCAATTTTAGGCATTTATAAGCTGCTAAAATTTAGTAGGAATGGCTGTTGCTTCTAAAGAATAAATTTCAAATTTTTTACTAATATGTTTTGGATAGCACCTATTTTTAGTGCATTTTTATTTTAATCCTCGAGAGGTTATAATCTTTATTCCTTTCTGTAATCTGTATTTATAAGTGTTTTTGTGATTTATTTTAATCACGGGTTCATCCAAGATTTTTATAATGATTTTTTCCCTAAATAATGATAGTTATTCCACAAATTATACAAAAATTCAATAAAAACAGGCTATTTGAATGCATAGAGACAGTGCCATTATTTCCAATAACTTCCTAGCCACATGGACATTAAATTCTCTGACAGGAAATGTTAGATTTTGTTATCGGTATTAATGCAGTAATACTATCCAATAACAAATGTTTTCTTTCTCGTAATATTCTGAATCTAATGTAGGAACAGAAGCACTGGAAAAAAATGCCTAAAACGTTCTTTGATATTATTATCTTTTTATTGATGCATTTAGGAATCCAGAGAATAGAATTTAGCAAACAAATCCAGCCTATGCAGTCTTTTATCATTTATAGTTATCTGTATTAAATTAAACTTCTTTTCTCTTGAAGTTTTACCTAAAAGCAGTAGCTTTGCATGGTTTAATGCAGTGGTAAAATGTTATGAATTTGGAATGTAAGATCTTTGGATTGATTCCATTTATGGTATTTCTCATGATTGAACTTCTTATGAACTCTCTAGCAATAAAACCATTCGAAAGAGTTTTGCTAAAAAGTGTTTGAAGTGGTTTGGATAAATTATATTTATAGGATACTACAGCAAAATAAAGAAAAGTATGATATTTATAAAAAAGAATTTATTATATACCCCCCCCCCCGTGAATTCTACAAATCTGTTCCCATTTTTATTATTATAACCAAATTTACCTACAACACTTTTCATCTTTTAATCATTTATCAATTCTAGCATTAAAGTCTTCCATAACAATTTTACAATATTGTTTGGTCTAATCCAAAGCCTTTTGTATATCCATATAAAAGTCCTCTATTTCATCATTATAAACTACTAAACATCACGTGATCACCATTTTTATGCTTGCTCAAGCTGTTAAAACAGGCAAAACTCTCTATACAGTAATGCAAGCCAGAGTAATCACTGAATGCAAGAAGGTTTGTGCATAAAATCCTTATCTAGTGCCTACTCATCCAATATCCCCAGACTAGTTTCTAGTAAAGCTCCTCACTGATGAAAGCCACAAGTTAGAAACTAGTCTGAGGATATTGGATGAGTAGTCACTAGATAGGGATTTTATGCACAAATCTTGCATCCATTGATTACTCTGGCTTGCACTGAGTGGCACTACTGTATGGAGAGTTTTGCCTGTTTCATCATAATAACTTGTTGAGGCATAAACTCAAATTATCTGCAGTTCATATCTTCCATTATGTTGAATAACTAATTTTGCCAATTTGTCTGACGTAGTCAATCTCGTTCTTCCACTTTTTATTTGTAATGAATCCTACTTCATTTGTGCTTCTATAATATAATACATGTTCAGTTGTCAAATCATCTCTTCACATTTTCTTCTAACTTTACAAAGCCTAACAGTGTACCATTTAATGTTTGAAAGTTCTATTTACATCATGCAATTTTCCTTCATATGAATATAATCTGCAAATATAAGCACCTAAATAAAAAATCATCATCGAATGGCAGTCTGGGTTTGCAGTTAAAGGTATTTTTAGCATCCGCTGCCTTTAGATCACCAACATTACCGTGAATAGTAATTTTGTCGGTCATGATTGTAACTATCTATTTTTAAAAAAGTTCCTTCATACACACACATTCATTCGGCCTTCAAGAAAACTTAACTGATTTTTTTATTTAAGAATCACCAGGCAAATGAAAAGAAATACCATGATGTTTCTTAATCGTAAGAGGGGAAAAAACTCAGAAAATCTTCATGCTGGCTGATGCATGTTGGTGAGTAGTTCATCCATGTTTGTTTACCATATGAATACCCACACAGCAATATTAAGTGCAATGAGAAGAATGTTATGGGATGGGTATTTGGAATTTGTCCAGTTCAGTTTCTTCAAGGCTTCAAATAGGAATCAAAGTATCCATATTCAGCTCACAACAAACTCATTTCTAAAACTTAAGGAAATATATATATATAACACAAACAAATTAAAAACAAAATACTATAGTTTGTGAAAAGGAACCAGTTCCTGGTTTATGATTGGACTGCTAAAAGCTTGGTACAATAAATTATTTTTTTAAAAAAAGTTTTGTATATTATTTAATTTTAGAACATCTAATATTATCACAATATACTCTGATTTATTTATTACAAATTCTCAACTCTTGATTATAAGTTATAAATGATTGTTATATCATATTTTGAGATCTTATCTAACTAGAATATATTTTGGTGTGTATTTATTAATTATGAAAAAGTTTAATGGTTGCTAATTTAAATTATTATTGTTATATAAATTAAACAATTATAAACTTATAATATATATAATCATAATAGAATTAATAAAAAAAATGAAATTATTATTTATATATAAAAGTAGGTCGAAGTAAAGAGGGGATTCTCTCTGGGGATTCTCTTTTTCTTCATAGCGTAAGCATGTGTTTTAAAGACCTGCAGAGGTCCCTAGTGACGATTTTTTCAGACTCTCATTGCTAAGGTTTACAGCCTTGTTAAAACTATTATTGACTATAAAGTAAGTGTTTAGGAGAATTCATTTTTTACTTAGATTTCTGATGCATATAAGCTTGGGTTTTTATATAATTATAGTTTGTATTATATCTTTCAATTATTTCCAAATAAAAACAAAATGCACATAAAATAAAATAATATTCTTACTGTAAGATGTGATATGTTGGACTATTTCCATCATTTATGAGTCAATGTTGAATGTATAGAAAATTTTAAACTTTATTTAAACTTTCCAAATACACAACTTATTAGTAATAACATACAAATAGACAATAGAGGTTAGTAATTACACAATGTTTCAAGTAGTATTCTCCACTCTTCTTCATGTGTTGCTGGCCTATATACACAATGACAATATTCGCTTAGAAGTTGAACTCGCACCTTTAGATTCTTGAATATTGAATTTAAGGCAAACACTCTACCAACAGCTATTCTATCAAAGGCAACATATAGTAGAATTTTGATATATTTATATATGAGGGTTGGTTCAAATCCTCCCAAGTCCTCCAATTTTTTTTTTTTATAATGAGTAATTATTATTATTTTAATTTTTCCTAAGAGCAAGATTAATTAGAAGCTTCCATACATTCTGTATTGCCACACTGGCTAGAAGAAGTGGCAGAGTTACACTGGAGAAAAAAAAATAAATTGGAGGACTCTGAGGATTTGAACCAACCCTGATATATAAATATATCAATTTTCTACTATATGTTGCCTTTGACAAATTCAATATTCAAGAATCTAAAGGTGCGAGTTCATCTTCTAAGCGAATATTGTCACTGTGCATATAGGCCAGCAACACCTGAAGAAGAGTGGAGAATAATACTACTCGAAACATTGTGTAATTACTAACCTGTATTGTCTATTTGTGTGTTATTACTAACAAGTTGTTTGTATTTGGAAGGTTTAAATAAAGTTTAAAATTTTCTATACATTCAACATTAACTCATAAATGATGGAAATAGTCCAACATATCACATCTTATAATATACCATCATTACAAACCTTCAGACAAATAATATTCTTACTGGATTTTTTTTTTGCTGCTGATGGCCTTAGATACCTTAGAACAGCTGATAAATGGGATTTTCTTGAGACAGACTATACTGTCATATTGTCAGTTTAAAATTCAGAAATTAATTTTTATATCTTTTATTTTCATGACTTTTCTAGAAGGTCCTACAGTATTATTCTTCATATGTATTCAAAGAAGCAGTAGGAGAATGATGAATCCAGTTGAGGATTAATGGTTCTTGAATCAAGAAGAATTTGTCATGTGATCTTCCAAATAACCAACTATTAGATTATTATTATCATTTTAATGTAAGCAGTCACTCTACTTATAAGATGTCTAACAATTAGTATCATCTTCTCTTTTTCTATTCCAAAAGCCAGAATGTATAATATTGATTAATTAATAATTATCTGACATTAAATGATGGTTCAATCAGATTCTCCATAAGTTTCTAAGCTTTTAGCCTCCAACGATTTTAGTTATTGCTTACATTATCATAATTGTGTAAAAAAGGAAGTCAGAGATATTTGTTTGCATTTAACTCATTATTATTAAGAACTAGTTAACTTTATCATTAGCAGAGCAATAATAATCCTGAGGATTTTATTAAATTATGTAAGGTTTCATCATAAAGCACATAACATGATGTAATTCTTGAGCAAGTTACATACAGAGTTCTTTAGAATATTTGTACAAAGTGAATCCTTCACACTGTCAAACAAGTTTTAGGATTAAAATTCATTCCATTGGTTGAACATAGTTTAGTAATATAACAATCAATTTAGATTTTGAGTATCTGCATTCAAAGAACTAAGAATGGGAAAGTCAAAAATATGAACTTCCTTCTCCCCTTTTTTGATGCCATGTTTTCAATACTTTACATTATATAATATTAACAGTTGCTGTGCACTATATTATAGGTAGATTGACATTAATATTTAGTGTACATTTATATCATCCTGCTAAATTTGATACATCATTAAATCATTTTTTACTGTATACAAATGTGAGGGCCTATAAATTTGTCTTTATTCAACAATATATCTTTTCAAAATAATCACAAGTTCTTACGTCTTATAAGCAAAAATGTTTTTTATTATAATAACAGTTTCGACTGTTCCTCGCAGTCTTCTTCAGATCTCATTTTATGCTTCTACTTTTCCATCATTTTTAAACTGAAATAAAATGGTGGAAAGGGAAAAATAGAGGCATAGAATGAGATCTGAAGAAGACTGCGAGGAGCAGTCGAAACTTATTATAATAAAAAACATTATTTCTTATAAGATGTAAGAAGTTGTGATTATTTGGAAAGATATATTGTTATATATGAAGAAGCATAATAAGAGGAAGAAGTTGTCTTTATTCAAGATAAAAAAAGATTAAAAAACTGTATCATCCACAACAGAAGTTTTACAGGCTTTGTAGTGCGCTTTTGTCTCACGTCAAAGTTATCAGTAACGAAAATATAATAATTACCAGACAGTGAAATGTATGTGAATATGCTAATTTTCTATATTGCAATTTCAGTTACATACTAAACATGATTTTTTTAAAGTATATCTTAACTAATTTTTTTTATGGATGATTAATGACCAAAACCTACATTATTTTTAGCTGATATTTTACTTGATGAGATATACTTTGTAATAGACCAAAAATTTCGATTAAGTAATCATAGCTCTTGTATATGGTAGATGATGGTATGTCTTTATCAAAGACTAAATGTAGATATTCCCAACCATTTAAGTGTTCTGTCGAGTTTAGTGTAATGCTAGAATGATAGTCTCTAACTAAAATTCCATGAATCGTAGTTTGGCTCCGACACTTCAAAGTACTTGAATGTCATACAATTCCTAAATGACATATCATTTGGTTATTTATTATTAAAATGATATGAGGCAACTCGCCTCGAAAGCGCTAAGCTGCTGATTATTTTATAATCTTATAATTTGTACTTATTATAACTTCTCTCTCTAGTGCTTCACAGGCTCCTAATTTTATTTTATTATAAAATGATCTTTGTAAAAAAGGAATAAATTTAAAGTAAATAATAAATATATATGATATAATTCAATTTCATTTTTTTTGGCATTTGGCAGATTTTCCACTGTACATAAATATCAATGCAATAAATTAATCTAAAAATAGCCAAATATAAATATTCAGATATGCATGCTTATTTATAACATATGGCTTCTATTTTCAATGAATGTTATAACAATATTGAGTTAGAATACTCCTGTTCACTACAAACATGACAACAACATAATAAAATATGTCGAAGAAGATTTTTTTCTTAGTATCAGTGAACTATTAAAATCTGAGCATTCTGAAATTGATTTGCATATTAAATTTTATCCTTAGATATAAATACAAAATGAATGCTTTAAATTATGAAAATTGATTGGGGAAGGAGGTTCTAAAGTTTGACTGCAGATTCTATTTCTCTATTCATATCTCACAGGAAACATTATGAACATGCAAAATTAAATTCTAGATCAGCATTTTTCAACCTTCAGATCATGCCAAAATGTTTATAGAGTGTAAAAGAGTAGAAAAATGATATAAAGATGCGATTAGTACCTGTCTTCGATGAATGAAATATTAAAAAAAGAGATGTGACAGATTGATGTAAAACTTTTTCGTATACAACTATATAGAACTTAAATTGTAGGCAAGCAGATATATGCATGCTGTAAAGCCTTGAATAGCAATGTATCACACACAACTATGCACACATCTATTTTGTTTCATTTCACTTCTGATAACAATTTTAAATTTGCAAGGTCCTCTATTGTCTTGACTTGTTATGCTTCATTGTTATGATATCTGTATTTAGCTTCAAATTTTAATGAAAAATAATCAATTCAATGTCTATTAATCATTATTCTTCCTAGGTAATATCTATTAATAGTATATTTGAATATCCATGGGATCATCTTATTATGGAACAGCAAATTAATTTCCAAATGTAACCTAAAAATAAAGTTACCAACTGAATAGAAAAGGGAGGGTAAGTTATAACAAAATGAAGAAAGAAATGGAAACAAATGACATCTACTTCAGACAATTAAAAGATGAGAATTATTCTTTTTAAATGTATTTATTCTGATATATTAAGTATTTATGTGATTTATTATTTGTGAATCATTGTACTACTTATTCAATTTAAATTTTCTAGTTCATTGAAATTTGATAATAAAGTTACTATTTTCACATTTATATTTTTTTCCTTTACTTTTTATGCAAAATTCTTGTTTTCTACTTTTTACAAGCTTTTGTTTTTTTTAGAAGGATTCTTGCATGCACAAACTTCAGGATCCCCATCTTGATTTTTTTTTTGCCCACATTTTTTGTTTAATAACAAGTAAGCAAAATAAATTAATAAATTTTTTGGGAATAACAGAAGAAAAAAAAAAAATTTCCATAACATAACCAGATAACAAAAATACTAAAAATCAAATAATTCAAGTGAATCAGTAATGAAAAAAGCAAAATGAGAGAATAGTTTTATTTACATTTATCAAGAAAAATTTATTACATTCAGATTCATTTTTATAAAAAAAAATTGAATAGATTTTACAATGTGTTAATTATGGAAATGTATTAGCTAGCAAATCATAGCTAATACGTATTAAGGATAAACCTAGGGATTTGTTTTTAAGAAAACGCAATGAATTAATGACAAGATCTTATTTAACAAAATATGTATCTATTAATAAAAAATTATTGGAATGTTTTTATTTGGCAGCTTTGCATATCGGTAAATGCAAGATAATAAGTGTATACCATCGGAGAAATATTATTAAAGCTTTATATGAAAAATATTTGTAGTGAATTATTTCGCAAAGAATTTGAAGCAAAAATTAATGTTATTCCTATGTTAAGCAACATTATCATTCATTAAAACTAATGCAATGTATTGTAATTTGCATAAAAAATACAGAAGACTCCAAATTATGCTATGCTATTCAATTGGATAAACCAAAGACTCATCAAATAATGCAATATTATTAATTTACATGAGATATATTGATTTTATATCTAAAAATCTACAGTAAGAATAACTATGTTATTTGAAATTAGAATCCAGAATATCAAAAGAAATCTTTTAAAATATCAATTTGTACTTTGCAACCTAAAACTTTTGATGGAATACTTGTATTGTGATTTGTTCTAATGGGCTTGTAGTAATGACAGAAAATAATAGGGGCCTAGTAATGTGAATAAAAGCAGTTGCTCAGCCATATTTATTAATCTCATTGTTTTCTTCATCAGGAACAATTGATGACCAAAAATATGAATGAAGATTTAAATTATGTTCTTAATTAACGTGTATACATAGCAAAGTATATTCGAAAGAGCACTGTAAAACCCCATATCCTTAATATATTGTTTGTCAAAATGAGTTCAGCTCTTGAACCATTATTATTACATTCACATACCAGATGGCTTTTAAAAGAAAAGTTTTGACACATTCAAACTTTGAGTAGAAATTGAAATATTTTTAAGGGATCCAGAAGTCACATTATATAAATATTTTGGGAATCATTTGTATCTTGCTAAATAAAGTATTAGCTGATATATTTTCACTAACGAATGACCTTAATTTATCAATGCAAGGAAATCAGACTAACCTTTTTATCTTTTTTTTTCTCATGTGTCCTAGCATCAGCCGGGAAGCAAACCCGCCAGGACAACTGCTTGTAAAGCAGCTGTCGCTGACCTCTCGACCACCAATGCTTGACTAACCTTCTTATCTTTAGTAATAAAATAAAAGCTTTTGTTAAAAAATTTGAATTCTGATAAATCAAGATTATTTCTATGTGTTTTCATCATTTGCACAGATAGTCGAGAACAAAATAATAATAACGGCAGGAAAATTCCAATAGGTGTCAGGTTATACAAAATCATTTATTAAAAGTTAAAGAACAATTAACTAAAAATGATATTTGTTTGGATAAAATGAGTGATAAGTCCATTCAAAGAATGTAAATCAAATAATTTAACTTTATTAGACAAAGAAAAATTGATTAGAATTCAGGAGTTTGGAAATGATTTTTAAAGATAATCAAAACAATTTTTCCCAAATTTTGATTACTAATTCAAGATGAATATTGAATGTTGAGTGAAAAGACTATAAAATTATTAGTCATTTGCACTGACTTATTTAACAGTAAATAGATTTTCGACAATGGTTATTACAAAAAAAAAATCTGAAACTGACTTGATATAAGTTCTGTAATGAGGATGGCGCAAATAATTCTATCGAAGTAAAAATTATTGTTTTAAATAGAATATAGATGAGGACAGTCATTAAATATCATTAATTTTATTTCTTAATTATTCTGTTTATTTTATTTTTTTGATAAAATTTTAATTTTAGCTTTTTTTTTTTTTTCAGCAAAAGATTGAAAATAAATATAATTCAAAAATTTTTTAGCGATTATTTTGAAATGGTCAATTTTGCTTGATTAATGTAATTATTTGATTTGGACAAATATTATCAAATAAGAACCTTTTTATTACAGATATTTCTATTTTGTTAGATTGCAAAGTATAATAATTTTATAATATTTGAATCACGATTCTAGTACAAACAAATTTGTTGGGTTGCAATGTAAAAAGGTTGAGAAACGCTGTTTTAAATTATACAAACTCCTAATTTAACTAGATGTATCAAATAAATGATGCCTTTAAACTAATTGAAAAGTTTTTTGAGCAAACTTCAACTTATCATTTCTGGTGTTAAAATATTATATAAGCCAAATGCGTTAACAATTTGTTTGGATTTTTACAATAGTTCTCTCATTTCCAATCACATCTTTATATGCTATAGCTGTTAGTACATTTTGCAAGTGATTGAATTCCAGTCAATAGGCATATCAAATTTTTACATAATAAAAAAAATACATTTTTAATTAAAATGGATTCTGTAAACCATCCAAAATGGTTCAAGTTGAAGTATACAGAAATGCATATTTATTTTAGAAACCTTTATTTAGTAGTGGTAGAAATGCTAATATAAACATTATCATGCATATCTGGAGGTTATTACAAAACTATTCTTTTCCCAACAAATAATGATTTTGGCTTAATATTCTTTTCACCTTTTGTTCTTAGTATTCATCCTCTCATGAGATAGATTAAATTTCATATTTCTAGTATAACATGCACACATATATGAGGATTTCTTAGTTATAAATTTATATTTTAACATAAATGGTATTAAGAGAGTAGGTACCACTGGTAATTATCAATTTGGTCATAATGTTCAATATACAATATTGACTTGTTAATTTGTTATCTCTCTCTATATATATACTGAACAATAGTAAAGATATATTTAAGAGATTGTGTGGGTCAACTGATGAGTGCTGGTTCAGCTCGAAATATGCATCTTGGAGATCATAAATTTTTTTCACATGTCTTTAGTCGTATGTTTATAATTACATTCCTCCATAAGGGGTTAAAAGTGGAGAGAAAGCAGTTTCTATCTTACATGAGAGTGGTATAATGAAAATTACATTACAGCAGGGGTCCCCAACCCTATGCCTGTGGGCACCATGGTGCCCGCAGACCATTTTATGTGTGCCCGCCGCTATCCAAACATGATAAAAAATTACTTATCTGATACAAATAAATTTAATTTTTAAAATTTCTTATAAATTATTGTAATCAAATTGTAAGGCATACTATATTTTTACAGCGTAAAAATATAAATGTTAATTATATGTTAAAATTTTATTTTTGAAATAAATATTTTTTTGTACATTATGTGTATTATTAACAATATCCAACTATAAATTTACATTGAAAAAATAAATGGTGCCCACCATCTGGTTGAAAAAAATAAATGGTGCCGCCACCTGGCCAGTATTATAGAATGTGCTCTTAAGTGCAAAAAGGTTGGGGACCCCTGCATTACAGAAATATTATTCATTATTGGATAGCCTCTAGTCTAATCTAATAAAAATTATTAATATACTTTCATTAAGTGATTTGTGTCAAGATTTTGAGGGCAGCATATTTGACACTTATTAAATAAACTGCAGTAATTTGCTATCTATATATATATATACTGAACAATGATAAAGATATGTGTGATTATAGTCTGGGCCAACTGATGAGTGCTGGTTCAACACTGAATGTGCCCTTGGGGATTATAGATCTTTTTTATATGTTTTTGGTTATATGTTTATAATTACATCCCTCCACTGGGTGTTAAAAGTGGATAAAAACCAGTCCCTATTGCGTGAGAATGATGTAGTGAAAATCACACTACAGAAATATTCTATTCATTATTGGATAATCTCTAGTCTAATGAATGACTAATAAAAATTATTAATATACTGAAATTTTATGCTTATATATTTTGATCTCAAACATGCAGGTCATTTTCGGGGATATTTAACTTACATGTTTGTTTAATATCTCTGAAGATCATTACATCACGTAAGAGTCAAAACATATATATATAACATACAATTGCAGTGTTTTTAATAACAGGTGCAGAAAAATGCAAACACGTAATAATAGTAATACATTAAGGATACGACTTGACAGAAATAACCCAATAGATTGCATCTGGTGTGAGAAAAATTTGAGAATTATTGATAAAAATAATAGTTCAATTAATACATTTAGTGATATGAACTTTTTTTAAAAATGATTAAAAAAAAGCTTACGATCTAATTATAAATATTAATATTTATTCAAGTATTTTTTATATCATCTGTCATAAAATATTAATATGTATTTTAACTGATTTTATTTTTATTTCCGAAGATTGATTTAAATTTTAACTAGAACTATGAAAAATATTTGTAAAATTAGTAAAGAAATAGTTTATATATTTAATGCGCACTTTTTAAATCACATATTAAAAATTACGTGCTGGCTGTTATGCTAAATTTTTTTTTTAAACGTGCATAATACAATATATGCATTTATTCTTGCGAAATTTTTTCTCGTATTTACCCCCCCCCCCCTTCTCTCCACATCCTCTTTCTTCCTCCATTTTACCATCGCCTCTTACGATTTTGAGATAAAGGATCTTACCTTCAGTATTGATGCTAAAATAAATCCTAGGCCTAAGCTCATTAAAGATGAGATAATATATAAATAAATAAATTCTTCTTTCTATATATAATGAAAATAAATCTTTTTTGTTTATTTATATTTTCGTTCCCCCCCTCATCATTGTCCTACCTTCCCTAGCATTGGAATGGAATTTCCCATACTTTTTAAATTGGTAGCAAATAAATAAAATAAATGCTTTACCTGATTACGTTTTGCGAAGTTAAGGTGAGTTTTATTTATAAAATTTACAAACGTGATTGTGAAATATATATTTTAACAAGAATTAAAGGGAAATATTTTAATGGAATCTTAATAAATATGTGAGGGTGATGAAAATATTGTTTTACATTATTAAAGAAAAATGGCTGATGTATAAAGAGTAAAAACAAAGCGCATTATCTATCGTGCATAAATCATTGATATTTTTTAAAGTCATGTCAAACAAAATGATAATAGATTTTTTAAAAAAAAAAAAACTTTTTTTTTTTCAATATTAATTGACTTTATAATGAAAACTGAAAAGAAATATGAAATACAATTGTTAATTTTTAATCGAATAGGAAAAGAGAGAATAAAATTAGAAGGCTTTTGAAATGAAGGTTTGGATAAAAATGAAAATAATTTTGATGATTAAAATTTCAAAAGTTTTAGAAAAAAGTGACGAAAAATGAATATTTATTTTTAAAATTAATATAGAGGAATTAGATTGCATATATTTTTCAGAAAAAAAATGCAATTTTGAAAGATTGTTTTTGTCAGTATATAAGATTAAAAGAAAATAGAATGAATAAATGAATGATTTTTAATAAAGGAGAGAAGCGCTTGAAATATGGAAAGTTTGAGAAAATGTGATGGAATCATCTATTGGAAGATAACCTATGTTCAAACTATTAAATTGTTTATTGTTTTAAGAAACTAAAATTGAAATTTTGTTTACCAAAGTGAAATTTAATTCCCCTGTGCCGTGTCAGTTGAATAGAATGGAAGTTTTTTTAAAAAAATTAGTTTGGTCCTCTCACAAGTACAGTTATTTGTTCTATTTTTATTGAATTCCGTGCCCCCGTATTATTTGATGCAGTGATATAGGTTGGCAGACTGGAAATCAATATCTTTAGATCGCAGCCCATTTCTGTCACACATCTGATGTTTGAACTTCAGATGAGCTCTTGAACAATAAACTATTTGAATGTGCTAATTTTTTTAAATTTAAAATTTGTTTTAATGCTATCATTTATGTGTTGCAATTATTATATGGACACATATACATGATAAATTTCTCAACTTCATCAGCGATTTTACATAATAACCAAATGGATTTGATAAATATGTCAGAATTTCTCACTTTTACCGGAGAATATGAATAATTCCCATACGAATTTGATAAGCTTGATAAATATCCTAAATATATTATTTTTAAAGCGATTTTTGTCATAATTTCCAAAATAAAATTCATAAACATGAAAAATACATTAGTTTGAAATTTTAAATTTATTAAAATGGAAACTATTAAAGTTGTTTTATAGACAAATGAATTGGGACCTATTAATCCATTAGAGAGTTTATTATTATTATTATGTATAGAGTTAATTGCACAAGGTGGGAATAAGTGTTAGAGAAATTATAATGGAACTTTTTAATTCTAAGGCATTAACAATGATTAATATTAAAAAAGGAATAGCCAAATTTTGATTAAAGAAAAAATACAATGAATTACTTAGTAAAGTTTTTTTAAAAAGGTAAATTGAAAGCAACGGTAAGAATTGAGAAGACTAATAAAGACAAGTATTATGATATTGTAATGATGAGTGAATGTGAAAATTTTATTTATCCCATAAATGAAGACAGTTCAAGTATTACATACTATGAAAATGTACTTGTCAATTCATCATGGTGGAAGAAGTTGTATGATGAAAAAATAACAGAGGATACACAAAAATGTAATGTGAAAAAATAAGAATTTATTTAAATCTACATAAGTGTTGTCAGAATAAATCCAAAGTACTCCAAAAAGATTTATTGATTCAGCCAATGATATTCCAAGAAATGAATTCTATATGCCAAATGAACCTCATTGATATATAATTCCAGCCAAACCAAGATTATAAGTTCATAGTTGTATATCAAGATCACCTTATAAAGTTTGTTCAGCTTTATCTCTTGAATTTAAATGTGCAGTATAAGTGGCTCATCATATACAACAAACTGAAGCATAGTTACTCTCAAGTTCAATTGAACATTCAGTTGTTATAAAGCAGTCAAACACAGTATTGAACCAAAGGATTATGATTTGTGTAATTCTTCAGAAGCCATGTTTGATTCACCTTTAAAAGTTGGACTGAAAACGTTATTTCTTTCTAATGATACTGTAGCAAATGTTCACACCAAAGAGGGGTTACAATAAATAATTGAATATCAAAATCAGTTAGAAGAATGCAATAAAAATATGTTTGAAAAAGTAGTGAAAATGTATAGCTATCATTCAAACAACTCGATGTAACTATCCCAGATTCATCAGTCTAATATGGAAGCGGTCATTCTTTCTATAATCAAGAACAGAAAGGAAGAAGTGAAGAAAATAAACAGAGCTGAATTTGATGTATTCAAAGTAGAAGATACAACGAAGTTAAGAATACTAAATGTGAACAGGGCAATAGATGATTCCTGGAATGTATTGGCAGTAATATTAGCTATTGAAAATGAAGGTTGCTATCACTTGAGAACAAAAGAGAGATGTCTTTCACAATTGTTTGCCCAAAACCAATTTATGCTATGTGACAAACAATTTCTTACAGTAGAAAATGTACCAAATATCACTCTCTCTTAGGGGATGCACAAGAAAAGCATCAATTTCTGGAAGCCACTATCAAAGGTGCTCATATAAAAGCAAATGCAAGAAAAATGAAAAATTATGTAATTCAAAATAAGCAGAAAGAATTATTAGAGTTCTATATTTTTCCTCCAATAATTTTTTTATTATTAAAATAACAAAAGGGAAATTTCTTGATATTTATCAAATTTATGAACTACATTTTGGAAATTATATAAAATTTGCTTTAAAACTAATCATATTCAACTATATTTATCAAATTACCAACTTAATTTGGGACTTACATAAAATTGCTAATAAAATTAAAAAATTTAGTAAAATTCATCTAGATAATCATTGGATTAATCACTTTTAGCATATATGTATAAAAGTAGATGTGAAGTCTTAGTGCTTAATAAATAAATAATAATAGTGATTTAGTGCTTAATACATAGCTATAATCGAACAAAAAACATTTCTTCATTGGGAATAATTTGCTAGTTCTAAATACTATCATTCGTTTTGTATCTTATATTTAAAACTTCATTATAAAATAATAAATTTCCTTGATTATTATATAGATCGCTATGCCTACATTTATTGAAAGGGCAGGCTAGCATCATTTGGCAACTTGAGAGTTCTTATATCTTCTTTTATGATTTTCTATATAAACTTAATTTATGATTATAATAGCATATAATAACGTTTTATTAATTTTAATTTTATTTACTCCAATGCTAGTCTTCTTACTAAAATATGCAAATAATTTCTATTTTTTAATTATATAAAACTTATTGGTCATTTAGAAAAAATATATTTTAATGTACACTAAATAATATTTTAATTTGCAAAGCGCAGATAGTTGAAAATCGAAATAAATTGAGATACTGCCAAATCTCTTTGCGCTCATTATAATACTTATCTGACAGCCAATCAGATGTCATGATAGCCGTCCAAATGATTTGGCAGTATCTCAATTTATTTCAATTTAATGTACACTGTTCAATATGATATTTGTGTGCTTTTTTTTTTTTTTGTAGTGTTATCTGAATTAAAATTGCTTCTTGAAAAAAATTGTACTGATTTAGAGGATCATTTTGCAGTAAAATACCTAGTCAGCTCTATTATGCCAAAACAACATATTCGATACATTATGTGTAAATATATCATTTTTTTAAAATTGACTGTTATTACAAATTTTATTTACTTCAATTTAGCTTTCAGTCTTCATTTAGTCTTATGGCTGCTTATGAATGTGGCCTGAGTGATTATATCTTAATATACTTTGTTTATATGATATAACACACCAGCTTACATAATCTGATAAAACAAATACAACTCTTAACTTTAGCACCATCTACTGTAAACTTGAATAATCAGTGATAAACTATCTAGTAATCACTGATGACTCAAGCTTACGATAGTTCGCTTGGAGTGAGAAGCTTTATCCATATGACTGCATGCTATTTACAATTTTTTAGTTAGTGATTAAATCATATTAATAAATGAAAAAATATTTAGGATAGTCATATACGGGTAAAATATCATTAAACCAAGAATCTATTATTTAAAAACTAATATCCAGATGACCTTTTGTGATACATAAGTTTTTACACATATATAAACATAACTAAATTTAAAAAAAACAATTCAGTAAATGACTACAAATTAATAAATCTAATTTGCAGTGAGCTAAGTTTGGACTTATTACAAAGAGAGATAAGCATTTATTTTATAGCGCTATGTTTATAAATTATAATACATTAAAGATCAGCCTTTTCCAAGCTATTGTGCATGCGCTTTTTACGAGTGTTAATAATAAATGAATACTTCCACTCCCAACACAAGATATAGTATTTAGGAAAGAATAAAATGAATCCACTTATTCTTTCCAACCCAAATGCTTATATATGGGCAAATCTTAAGTACTGGAAGTGAAAGCGTGAGGATAGACCACATAGCGCTATAAAATAAATGCTTATTTAAGTTTCATTTGAGAGTGATGTTTAGTAAATTCTAGATAATTTCGTTGACGTCATTCATTCAGGCATTGTAACCAGTAATTTAAAGTGAGTGGTCTATCCTCACGCTTTCACTTCCAGTACTTAAGATTTGCCCATATATAAGCATTTGGGTTGGAAAGAATAAGTGGATTCATTTTATTCTTTCCTAAATACTATATCTTGTGTTGGGAGTGGAAGTATTCATTTATTATTAACACTTGTAAAAAGCGCATGCACAATAGCTTGGAAAAGGCTGATCTTTAATGTATTACAAAGAGAGATGTAAAAGATCTGCTTTTAAAATCTAAAATATTTTATGAGTTTTAAAAAAATCAGAACTAGAGATTTTAAATTAAAATTATTAATTGGTATTAAAAAAATAAATCTTTCATCTATTATTTTCTATAAAAATTTTCATAAACAGTTCAATAGTCCTCAAGTATTTCTCCGTGTTTTTGTATTGTGTTTAGATATAAACTGGTATCTAATGTAGTTGCTTATGAGATCATGTGATACTTAATCACTGAAGCATGAGATTAAGATCTGATTCAGGAACCTTTACTTTCTAAGACTATCATATTTCTTCTATATT
This sequence comes from Epiperipatus broadwayi, assembly GCA_028023455.1. Classification (NCBI taxonomy): domain Eukaryota; kingdom Metazoa; phylum Onychophora; class Udeonychophora; order Euonychophora; family Peripatidae; genus Epiperipatus; species Epiperipatus broadwayi. Next base: position 10,558,834 of record JAQFVV010000028.1, on the reverse strand, counting down.
AAATCACCCTGGTATATTTAAGCTTTACATTCAAGTGAATTTCTTTTATAAGATTTAGAATAGTTTTTTAAAAAGCCTTTAAATGTGTAAATTAGCTTTCAGTTCTAGTGCTTAATAATATGAAAGAACATATTAGTTTTTGCTTATCAATTGATACATCTTTAATAATTGTATATAGTGCAGGGTCCCTTTTCTAACTATGACAGTGGGATTGTGTGTTTGTGCAATCCCATTCCAGCTACTCTGATTTTCAGTTTTCTTGATCAATTTTTTTTTTGCTGGAAGTAGAAGGATATAATATAAAAATGGCCTGTCTTAGATTTCTGATTGAAATGATAGAAATAATATCAATTACAGTGATAAAGCTTTCTGTAATTTGGTGCAATGTTAGTGGCAGACTCCAGAGCTTAACTTCAAGGATTGTTCCTAGTTCTGTTGAATGCTCAAACTTCTTATGAATTCCTGGATAATAAAGTCATTCAAGACCTGTACAGAGACAGCACTAGTAGCTAAAAAAACTGCTCCTAATAAGACTCATCTTTCAAAAGTTTATTAGAACAGGTAAATAAAGACTAATGATATTAAAATTTGAACTTGCACAGTGGTGCTTGTGCTAATTTTATTAATGCATATACTCCAGTATTGGATTCAGAGGAAGATTTTATTCCTTATTGCATAGCATTGTTACAGCAATATCATTAAACGATTGAATTTTTCTTCTTGGAAACTTTAATGTGAGTATTGATTCAAATGGAAGACTTTGACTAAAAGTTGTTGGAAGTAATGGTATTGGTGCGTAAACTCAAATGATATACTAGTAAGAATTTTTGCACAATACATGGACTTACTATGTCAAAAACTTTATTTAGGCAGGAAAATTGCTGTAATTGGAATATCGATGCTTTCATACTCAACACTATGGTGATCAATGGATTAAAATATAGTTAGGAATTAGAATATGCAAGAAGTTTATATTATGTAAACTCTTACAAACTCAGATTGTTGACCACAAAAAAAATGATAGTTGGAATTAAAAAATAGATTTTGTTCTAATCACATTTTAAAGATGTTCTTTTTTTTGAAGAATCTAACTTTTTGTGCTAAATTTTAATGGCTATTAAATAATAAAATTGCTAATTTGAACTTTCAATATTGTCATATTATTGAAGCATGAAATTTTATTATAGAAATCTAATGAATACAAGTAAACTATTTTTGAATTTCCTAAAAAACAGAATCATAATTGTTTTTTTATCAATGATTTTATTGTTAGTTACTTGATTAAAAGGAAATACGTAATATTTTCTATTTAGCAGAGTAAGAAATTGAATGCTGAACTTCATAATAAATATAGTGATTTAAAGACCGAAGTTCAAACAAAAAGATTTTAAAAAATTCTTGATGGATTACACAGGAGCTATTTTAGACCTTTTTTTACAGACCTGAAAGCAACATATGGACCCAATTTTATTATATTCATCAATAGCACTTATATAGTGCGATTGGTTTTTGAATAGGTGTAACAAAAATTTTAATCATTTTTTGAAGGAATTGAGATGATATTTTTTTATTAATTTATCCATTTTATTCTATTATTGTAGATTTGGACAAAATATCCAGCTTAATGAAGACAAAATAAGGCTTTATAGGTCCTCATGAGATAACTGCAGAAGTTTTAACATATGGTGATGATATGTTAACTTCAAAAATATTGGATTTTTTTAAAGGAAAATGTGCTGTTTGACTTTAAGAATATTGTTCTATTGTTCCAATATTTAAAAATATGGGGGACTGCACTAATTACTATATCCGCTAATGCCAAAGTACTTTCAAAAATTTTGTTGAATAGATTACTTCCAGTCATAGATGAATGATTTATCAGAGATTGAAAGTGGTTTTAGAGAATCAAAAAGCACCATTGATAAGGTTTTTATTGCCAAAATGCAAGAAGTGACATGAACCAAAGAGTAATTTATATGTGCTTTTATTGATGGATTTATGTTATTGTTTGAAATGAGTTGATTGTACATCAAAGTTTATTTGTATTATATAGTTTTGATTTTTATGACTATGATTTTTGGAATTGTTTGTCTATTGTTTAATGATTCAGGAATTAAGATACAATATAGGTTTGCTGTTGTAATTTGGTTAAACTAAAAGAAAAACGAACATATTTTTGCATTTTGCTTTTACAATGTACTGATGATTATGCTATTCTTTCCAATTCAAAAGATAATCTAAATAATATGTTTAATGTTTTGAATGCAACATATAATGACTTTGGTTTAATAATTAATGTTCAAAAAAACTCACGTTCTTTTATCAACCAGTGATGACAGAAAAATCTTTAGCAATGTTTAGCTTGAATGGTTATCGATTTGAGAATATAAGACAGTTTAAATATAAGTAGAAAAATAGATTTACATATTAAGATTCAGCACAGATTCTAATTGACTACCGCTACTTTTAGTAAGTTGAAAGATAGGATATTTTATAGCAGTAAAATAACTACTGCAACAAAATTAGAGCTAATTATTTTACATGGTTTATTTGTCTTTGATACCCTATAACATAATATAGAGGCTTTAGGAAAAAGATTTCATTTAAAGATGTCCTCAAAAATTTTAAAAATACAGTGACAAAATCATAAGACTAATCAATATCTTCTTCAAGAAGTATAATAACTACTCTTTCTTATTGCATTGCCAAATGTATACCATATAATACTAAATTGTCCAAGCACTTTACTACTGTTATAAAAAGTTCTGAAGAAGATTGCTGGTGCAATCGAAACTGTAAGAAAGGGTGGTAAATGAAGCATTGTGTAACAGTAGTAATGTGCTTGGACAATTTAGTATTATATGGTATACATTAGGCAATGGAATAAGAAAGAGTAGTTATTATACTTCTTGAAGAAGATAAAGGAATACTGGAAATAGAGCTTGGATAAAAAGAAAGAAGTTATTTAGGTAACAGTTGAGGCTAGGAGATATAAAGTTCTGAAGAAGATTGCTGGGGTAATCAAAACTGTAAAAAGAAAGGATGGTAAATAAAGCATTGTGTAACAGTAGTAAAGTGCTTGGACAATTTAGTATTGTATGCAATATCTTCTTCACCTTGCTGGATGGGATATTATAGAATGTACTATTGTAAAATCTTATTGTTATTGATTGGACATATAAAATGAAAGAACAATGCAAAGATCTAAGGAGTTCTTTGGTGAATTTGAGCATAGTTTTCATGGGAGAGATAGATCCTGATTACCTTATAAATATTTAGTAATAATAATAATGATAACAATAATATTTTTTCTCTCTCAGAATAAGAATTGTTTATAAATAACTACTACTGCTACTTATGAATATATCCATTATAAATTTGATTCAGTTTTTGATTTGAAGTTTGAAATAAAGTTGTAGACTTATTTTTTTGTTTTTACTTTTTTTTTTTTGCTTTAACTATTTTTTCTACATTTGTATGCATAGCTTTTTTTTTTTAATGTAGTCCTAATGGGAAAAAGTTCCGAAGTAAACCTCAGTTGTCCAGATATCTAGGTGATGCTGTTGATTTGAGTTCATTTGACTTCAGAACGGGAAAACTTAATACACTTTTATTAAGAAAAAATAAAAGATTACGGGGATCACATGATTATAGTCGCGGAGTTCGCAATGATGCTAGCTTAATTCCTCCTATTCGACAAACTGCTTCGATTTTTAAACAACCTGTGACCGTAATAAAAACTCAACCAGGAAGTATAGTTAAGACTGATCTCAAGCACGGGCCTCAAGAAAAACCTAAACAAGTAAGAGCAAGTTTACTTTTCTGTCTTTTTATACAAATAAATTAGAAAACGTTATACACATTATATACCATACTACCTTTGCATTCTTTTTTATTTTTTGACATTTTCGGTATGAGCATGTAAAGCTTAATATAAATTGTAATCTGTATTGGAATACAATAAAATAACAGTTTGCTAAATTAAAAAAAGTTAGAAACAATCTTATATTTAAATATTTATTTAAAATTTGTCCTTTTCCAAGTATTCTATTATATTAATAAGTATGACATTATTCTTATATTAGGGGAGGGTTCAGTAAACAGATTACAAATGATTCTAAAAAGTGAAGCAAGTAAGATACAAAACAAAACAAAAATCCAAGAGTATGCAAGCCTTCTGTCTTGAAAGAATTAAAGACTGAAATGGAGCTGTGCCGGATATATTGCTAGAAATAGTCAATTGACATTTTATATCGGTTGCCAAGATATTGTAAAGGACCTAAAAATTGACCACATGTAAGTTGTCTGGATAAAATAAAACATTTTGCTGATGTGATGCGGAGAAGAAGGACTAAGGATTGGGATTAAATTTAGAAAGACTTCCACCCTACAATGGTGTGGCAGATGTTTGTGACCATAAAATGAATAAGAGTACACTTTTTAAAAATAATCTTAACAAGAATAATTCAATAGTTGTGCATCATCTATCCTCAGAGAAAGCCAAGTTTACTTCAAAGGTGAAACTGTAATTCTATCTTTATTGACATTTAAAGACAAGTAATGGGTCGTGTTACTTTATATGTCTATTCTCTGCTTATGGCTGATAGAAATAATCTTTTTAAAAGCCGCTAAAAGTTGCTTAAATGCAAGAAAAATATTAGTTTACTTAGTTCTTAAGTGACTGAAAAATAATCTTAGCAAACAAAACTTTTTATAGAAAGGACCTTCTTTTAATTTCATTTTTGTTTTTTTGTAATATATTAGTTTGTAATTTTTCATAAACTGAAAGCAGAAAATGTCTGAATGCCAATGACATAGTGTTGGTCTTATAAAAATGAATTGTTTTTTGAAAATAGAAAAGTTTGTTAATAAGGGTAAGAAAACATTGGAAATTTTGTTCTAAGTTTGTATATAATTATAAAGTTTTCTAGAATAAATTGTGCTAAGAGATTGGCAAAAAACTACCACTAATAATGGTGTTAATATATCACTTAATTAAATAAATCTCCCATTGGGAAGATAACTTAATAGCAGCATAATTTTTCTCCATCTTTATGCCACTTACTTTAAGTTTTAATAAAAATGCCAGATGATGATGTTTATTAAAGTCCTATTCTTTGCTGTCCTATCCAATATTTCCATACTAGTTTCAAGCTTATGGCTTTTATCAGCAAGGAGCTTTGGATTACGAACCAGTGCACCTGGACCTTTAGAATCTAATATACATTGTTTCAGCGCCTATCTGTTTATTTCTCTGTTATACTCTCAAGCTATTAGCTAAACTAAAAAACATATAAATGTTTTCAATATACGCCATTTTGCTGACATAGTCATATAGATCTGTAAACCAATTTAGTTTTTATATATTAGGATGATCTTAGTTTTTATAATAACTATGTAAACAAACAAACATTTTTTTTTTATGAATATTCTCTACAGAAAGTTTTTTTTGTCCACAAATAAAAAATTTATAACCGCATACCACTTTTTCTTATTACATTCTTTAAGTGTGGTCACTATTTTAGATGATTAAACATATGCATTTTACCTAGGATAGAATGAAATTGGATAGTTGTGTCTGTTTTACTTTTATATGAAACATCGTGTATAATCAACAATTGGCAGGCCCTGCATTAACAGATTTCCGCATTCTTTTGCAATACATATTAAATATTGATAAATGCTATTCGGCATAAAAAATGCACCAATCTTTCACTTATATATGTTTTAGGTAAAACATACTTTCATCGGGTGTGCGGGAAATTTGAACACTTGTCTACCATGTTAGGATGGCAATTTGAAGTTCTTATATTAATAGATGTTTAATATAAAATTAAAGCCCACATGCATGTTCTTCCCCTTTGACTTTATCATAATTAGGTCAGAAGATGAAGAAAATTGCATCTAGGCTTCAAAAAATTCTATTATTACGTCTGTAATATATGTGTATATTTATATAGGTATTTTGGGAAAAACGATTGCAAGGTTTAAGCCCTTGTGATGAAAATGAGGAAATTATAAAACCTATGAAATTGCCTGATGGACTGACGGGTAAGATTTATGGTAAGTACTTTTTTTTCTTCTCTTTTTTTTTTTGGAACATTTTTGTTAAGTGCATAATATTGGGGTATAGTCAGGATAAGATTGTTACTACTGTATCAATTCTAGAAGCAAGACTAATCTATAAATTTTATTACATTTTTCATCCATAAAAAGTATTCACTTTACAACTCAAGCCCAATGTACTAATCCATATGATTTGATAGACAGATAATATCCTCATCATGATTTTAACTGATAACGTATGTCTGCTGCAAGATTTAACCAATTAAATTAATGATGTATGATTTTATTTTCTAATACATTATGCATAAAACTTATTTGATTTTTACTTTGCTCCAATATTTTTTCACTTAAGCTTCTTTTTTTTTTGCTGTTTTAAAATTTTCATTATTCTATTAAATTTATGTGTTAACAAAATATTTTTCAAGGACAATCAGCTTCATCCTGTTTTAGAGCCATTAATTGGAAACTTTAGTAATCGATGGGTGCGAGACAATGTTGTGCTAAAATATTGCCATTCTCAACTTTGAATCCTAATCCTCACTGACAAAGGCAAAAGCCAGAAATCTGTATGGAGATGACAATATTATAGTACTATATCACTTGGTGTTTATTGATTATTCAAGCTTACAGTAGATGTCTCTAAAATACGGTGAAGAAATCAGCTCGTAAGCATATGAAAAAGCTCGTGTAATATTTTTGTGAACATTATTTTATTAATATATTTATTGTTTGAAATTTTTACATTTCTTATTAAAATACTACTGAAATATATATTTTTTATTTTATTTAGATTTGTTTACATTAATAAATATTAAAAATAAATAATATATATATTTTTACTTAACTTACAATGTTTGTCTAAATCAAATCTTGAACTAAATTTTTACCATTTGCCAATATCTGATCTAGTTGAAGTTTGACATATATATTATAATGGTCAGGGACGTATTGAGTCTTACTGTATCTGCCGTACAAGGTGCCACCAGGCCATATGAACCTGGAATATTTATATAGTAGGCAGATACATACTGTTAAGGTTCAATTTTATATTGACCGTTAGCCCATGTCACGAACTCAAGGAGATGCAGAGATTTATCATAAATACTTATTTATGACATTTCAATAAAGATTTAAAATAAAAAAAATAAGCTACTGCCAGTAATAACACACAAAAAACATTTATTGACACATGTCTATAAATTTGAGGAATAAATTGATCTTAAATTGTTATTATTTTTAAATTTAAATTATTATTTTAGAAGGTCTGCACAGATGGACATTTTAATAATATTTTTACTTTAGAATGTTGAATATAGATAGACTACATAGATTACTCAGTTAAAAACTTTTCAAAAACAATCATTCAATCTCAGACTAAAAGTTCGTAGCCAACCCAACGCCTGCTTCCAGATATATCGACGCAACCAATGCAATATGAAGATGCTAACATAAAACCACACTGTCAGGAATGTGCATCTGTAGTGTAATATTATTTGAAGGACATGATCCTCGTCCAATACAGGAAGGTACGACTGTCTACGTATGTGGGAGAGCGGTCTATTTGCCGACTTATTGTCCCTATCCATAGAGCTAAAGGGGTCAATGTCGCAGGAAATATGTCTGCATCCATTGCAACACAATGACTACATCTTTGGGTCATGCATTCAATTGGGCTTTGCCTTGTATGCTAACACGCTTCACATTCCATTGATATAAACACCCATATATCTCTCCACCAACATCGACCTAACTACGAAACAAATAGTCTGAAATTTAATCCCTTTAAAATAAACATAAACAATTTTAATTATAAAGTTGTTGATGGAATTGCTGAGGGAAATTTACATAATAAAGTAAACCCTATGGCACTTATCATAAGGTGCCGCATTGACAATAACAGCTTAACAGATATACCAGTAAATACGTTTAGACACTCACCATGAGGTATCAAAATTACCGATATATATATATTTTACGCATATGAAAATCTTACGAAATAACTAACAAATGTTAATGAATCTATGCAGCCGCCATCTACACCCAACTTAAATTTAATACATTTTAATAATTTAATTGAATAAATAAAAATAAATAAAACGAAAAATGGAAATGATTAGCTAACATAATACATATAAAAAAAATTATTAATAATTGATTTAGAATTTTCCTTTTTAGGTCAGATAAGAGTTCATACTTTATATAACTAATTGAAAGTTTGTTAAAAGTTCATATTGAATAAACAAGAGTTCATACTTTACGGATTTCGTCAGATTTAGAGGTCCATCTTCGTGATCACTTTCGTAGATTGTTTGTCCTCCTTTGAAACGAAACCGCTACTTGCCATTCATTTGTTAAAGAACTGTCATCCGGAAGCCTCAGCTGGTTGTCAGGAAATTAGATCTATTGCAGACTCCTACATCGTGGAGTCTGCAATACAGCTACAGTTCATATGCAGATTAATAATCAGCTCCTAGACAACAACAATTAATGAATTCAATTATTTTGGCTTTTATACATTTATTAGCCTCTTATCAGCATTTTCACAGATCGATCGAACATGATGTCACTGATCCTAAGGTCTAGATGTTTTTTCCATTATGGTTCGTGCGATTGTGCTGCTTCAGAGCAGGAAACAATCTCTAATTTATATCTCCTATCCGACCTTTTAATTATTTAAGTGCCCCAAGGGCTAGTTTGCTCTATATTTAATTAATAAAACAATCATTTCCATTTTCTAAGATTAAAACATAATAGAAATCAATATTTATTTCTATTTTTCTTTAAACAACTTTTTAACAAAAATATTTATCTATCTTTAGATTTTTATTTTTTTTTTACAAAAAAGTACTTTCAAATACTTTTTTTTTTTTAAAAAAAAATACTTCTAAAGTTTTCCATCTGTGTGATATATATGTTAACATAACTTTTAATTTTGGTTTTTGGTTTTTAATGAAATCATTTTTGCTTAAGATTTTATTTTCCCCTTTATTTTAATTTTAAAATAATGTAACGGCATATGTATACCGTTACAATATGTATTCTTAATGACAAAATCTTTTTTTAGATTTTACGAACAATTTTAATAAATGAGATATTTATTTTATATAGCGCAATGTTTATGAATTGTAATAAACTAAAGATTTGCCCATATTTAAGTGTTTGGGTTGAAAGAATAGGTGGATTCATTCTATTCTTTCGCAAAGACTTTATCTTGTGTTGGAAATGAAAGTATTCATTTATTATTAAGATTCATAAAGTGCATGTACATTAGCTTGAAATGCTGATCTTTAGTTTATTAAAACAATTTTAGTGAAAAGTGTAATAAACTACGAAACATCACATGATCGTCATTTTTTATACTTACACAAGCTGTTTTCATAGAGGCTAAACTCCAGACAGTAGCGCCACTGGAGAGTTTACCCTCTGTGTAAAAGTATAATGTTTTAATTCCATATGTTACATTGATGCTAGCAGCATTCTTTGTAATTTAAAACTGAATGATTCATTGAAAATTGATTTTGATAATTCAGTGGTGCCTATATAAAATTAAAAAATAGAAAATAAAAAGTAAATTTTTTTCAGCTTTCATAAACAAAAATTTGGAGCAGAAACAATTAATTCACAAGTCAGATTTCCAAAGAATCGTTAAAATAAACTTCCAAATAATGTTCAATTTTTTGTATCAATACTAAAATCTGATTTGTTAATTATTGTCAGCATAGATTAAATTGGGGGGGAAAAAAATGTTTAACGTAAATATATATATATTAGATATATGTGAATATTTTTAATCTTTTTTTGTAGAAAAATTATAATCTATGCAGTAAGTCAGCATTGATGTTTATGGCAAAAACAAAATTTTGATTAATTTATCAATAGTCTCTTGATCCATCATTTACATTTATATTGTTTTTCTGCATTCATTATTTGTTTTCGTTGTTTCTGAAATCTGCTATAGAAATACCTCCCCCCCCCATCTATTTTTGACAAATCAAAATCCCAATGCAAAATTTGTTTACGTTTTTAGTAATTTCTTAGAAAGACTAACCCTGCTCTCTTTCAATCTTCCCTCTTAGTACATTTTCTTTTTCTAAAATTAGAAACTTGAAAAGTTTGGATACAAAGAATAATCTAGATTTTGATTCATTCACGCGGGAAACTAAGCAAATTTTAGTTGTTTTTTTTTTAAATTTAAATTACATTATTTCTTATATACTAATATAAAAAGTAAACTTATGTATTAAAAAAAGGAATTGTATATAATCACTGTAATTAGTATTAATCTCCATTTTTTAAAATACGATATTAAAATTATGTTGATAGTGCTATATTATGTATCGATACAAATACATTTTGAAAATAACTAGTGTTGAAGGTTTTGAATTACAATATCTGAATTATACTTTACATGGCAGTATTTTATTGAATAATGATTAAATTATTTTTATATAAATTTTTAATAAACTTCTATTTGATCGTTTTTTAATGTAGTCAGTTCCTTGAATTCATAATAGTGGATTCTAGAAATGATTGTCAATATTTAATTTACAATTAAGTCGAAACTATCTCACAATAAAACTGTGTTGCATACTTTCAACATATTGATACTATATATATATTTTGCTAAATGTTATATATATATGGACATTATTTATATTAACAGTAGGGAATATTATTTCTTTTAAAACAGGCAAAACTCTCTATATGTATTGCCATATTGATCAATAGGCTTAAAATAGCAAATTATTAGATTTCATTTAATTGTCTTCTTAAAAATATTTTTTAAAGCATTTTTAATTGGTAAATAGAAGTTCTCTCTTTTTGATTATATCCAATTAATATTAAAATCTGAATTATTTATGTTTGATTTATTGTTTGGGAATCTAAGGATATTTGAATGTTAAAGTGACTAGATTTTTTTTTTCTGAAATTTTTTTGAAATATCTCTAAATCAAATTTTGTTTAATCTTTATATTTTAATAAATATCATAGAAAACTAAAAAAAAAAAACAAGAAACAGTTTTACGCAGTTGAATCTTTTTTTTTAATTTATAGTTTCTACTGTTCCAAAGCCTCAATCAAAACTTTTTAAAAAAATTTTTGAACAAAAATGCAATTTTTTTTCTTAAATGTTAATGTTTTTAAATGAGTATAACACAATGCAAAAAAGATTAAAAGATTTTTGTTTAAAATTTATGCACAAATACGCAGAACAATAATATAAAATAATAATGTTTAACAAATAAGACATGACTAATAAGACATTATAAGACCTTAGCTTACACATTGTTATTCATTATCGGAGTCTTCTTTTCTCACTACTTTTCTGCCATCTAGTGTAGTAAATTTTAGTAATCAGTAGATGCAGATGGTAGTGTGTAATCATCCCTTATCCATTGCTTCCCTATGCAAACTTACACTAGATGGTGTAAAACTAGAATAGAAGAATTTGCTAATAATAATTCTCATAATGTAGACCCAAGAATGTTTGTGAATAAATAGAGATAACTATAATTGCATGAAGGTACAAAGTTCCTTTACATAGAAAAAAACTGAAAGAACTCACAATTGATTATAAACTCTCAACCCATTATTAAGAATCTAAAAGAAGGAACTCTGGCTTTTAATTTTTAATAAAGGAACTTATTATTAAAACAGGCACAACTCTCTCTCTACAGTAGTGTCACTCAGTGCAAGCCAGAGTAATCAATGGATGCCAGAAGGCTTGTGCATAATGCCTACTCATCCAATATTTCCAGACTAGTTTCTAGCTTGTGGCTTTCGTCAGTGAGGAGCCTTGGATCTGAGAGCACTGCGCCTACATCTTAGGATTACTCTGGCTTGCACTGAATGACATTACTGTATGGAGAGTTTTGCCTGTTTAAATAACAGTTATGAGCAAGCATTAAGAAATGATGATCATGTGATGTTTAGTGGTTTAAATAAACTATATTGTTCTGCAGTTATAAATAAGTATTTCCACTGTTTACTAATCTTCCTGCCATCCATTACAATTATACATAACATAGAGTTTAAATTCATTTGGCAGTACTGTAAAATTATAAACTGCTAGTAAAATTAAAATCTTCATTTTTACCAGCTTTGCTGCACTTCTTTCTCCCACCTTCCCAAGCAGACAGGAAATTGTTTTAATCACTGCGCTTTGTGAATCACTTTCTTTGCGAACTTTTTTGAAAATATGGCTATTGACCTAGCCATCAAGCTAAGAAAAGAATTTATTTGGTATCAAATAATTGATTAATAATAGTATGAATACTGGGACCCTTTGTACCACTGGCTATCTAAAGTTATTAGATTTGAAGAGTTTGCAAGAATAAGTTTGTGCAATAATTTATTGTTAGACATGAAAGAATTAAATATTGTATGACTCTGTGAAATGAGATTAGAAGGATTACAGATAAGATTGAAGGAGATGCAATTGCAAAAGTTGTGTGTTAACTTGAGACCAAAAACAAAAAAGATTAGTTAAGTTTAGAATTGAATAAATATTGTATAAGTGATAGATAGATTTTTAGAATCTTGCATTCTTAGGAATTTTTTATTTATGCATATACATTCAAATGTTTTGATAGTATGACGTTTTAAACTAATAATTATGATATAAAAATTTTATGGGTATACTTTTTTTTAGACTAACAGCTGACTGGGTGTGTATATAATGTGCTAAGTTATGTTTGTAGTTTTTATTAATAATGTAGTAAGCTGTTGATAAGCTGAATATCATTCATCTGAATTGTTACTGCCTGTCTACCTCTTGCCCATTCATTAAGTATTCAATGTTGAAGAATTGCTGTTGTTTCAAATCATTGTTTCATTTATTCAAAAATACAGTGAAAAATTAATTTGATATTAAATTTGTTGCAAGATTTAAAATATAATTGTTTTTTTTTTCAGATTGTATAGGTTTTGATCCTTTTTTTTTTTTATTGTATTTAAAGGGGGGGGGGCATGTGACTTTATTGTTTGAGAGTTTGTAAGAAGTTTGAACGCCAGAATCAATCCTGGGACCTCTCAATTTCAAGTCGGGTGCTCTACATTGTGTCAAACCATAAGGATTTTTTTGAATGATCATAGGGTATTTTAAATATTTTGTATTTTCTCTTGTAGAATTCAAAGTTTAAAATAGCAAATGCTGGGCGAATAAATACATTTGTAATAAATAAGAATTTTCCTTGCGATCAGACTGAGTTGTTTTCTTTTAATTTTTATTCATTAAAAGAGACATGGCTTTGGTCGAGGATAAGACGGTCGCTCTTATCTTAATAAAGTCGTAATCTTGTGTTAAGATTTGTAGAGGTCCCTCTCCTGGTAAAATTAAACACTCAAGGCGCATAGTATTAAGGTTAAAGCCTTATACGTATTTACGTGCTGACAATGCGCTTAATAAGAATTTACGTTTAAAAGAGACAAGAAATAATTAAAGCTGTCTATTCTCTCATCTAAATAATAAATTTATCAAATTTTATCTTTTAATTTGTAAAAATTGTTTATTTTTTTATGTTTATAAAATCTTATAATTGATTAATAAATTACTCAATAAAACTGCATCATTCTTATATTTCATCCAGCATGGTTTACTGTAGTGATAGAATGTTGACTCTGGAACTTAAGATCTATGCATCATGGTTCTTCTCCATAACTTACGTTGTTTGAACTTATGAAATTTCAAGCAATAAACCATTTGATTATTCTTTTTACTTTTATTGTATTTTAACATATGTGCAGTGTTATTGATTTGATTTTACTCAGTTAGATTAGTTTTTATTATAGCTACTTGCTTGATTCCCCAATTTTAAATACATCATAATTTCATAATTGAGGTGTGAGTGGACAATTGTTCTTATCAAAATATAATAATAATAATAACTACTGTTTTGTGCAAACTGAGCATTCTCATCAATGTTTGATTTTCTGAAACATCTTGGATACCAATTTGTTTGAATAATCCAACGTTCTATTATCTTATCTTATATTCTTTCCATTGTATATATATGTAAAGTTAACGATTATGGATTACAATTTTAGTCTTTTAAATCTTTTCAGCTGGAAATTTGTAGTTAGTTTTAAAAGATGTAGGAGATGAAGATGATGATATTGTAACAATATTTAAAAGACTACCAGTAAAAAAAAAATGAAGTATTCGACTATATATGTAGCAAAATACAATTACTTGTCTGCATAACTGGTTGTTTTAAAAATTATATTTTAACCAGAGAATTAGTTTCTGATGAAAACTAGTCTTCTGGTAGAAATATTAAAAAAATGTTTTGTAGACAAGTAATTTTTTTTTTTTCCCCTCTGGTTAATTTATATCCACATATAAATACAAACATTTTTGATACATTATTAACGATTATTGAATTTCAAATTATACTTAATGCCAGATATCAAATATGGAATAGTCATTAAAATATTAACTATCATTTTTGATTTTTTTTTTTTTTTGAATATGATTTATTATCATAATTTTTGAAAATCAATTGCCTTATAAGATATTTTTGGAAACAAGTCTTTCTTTTCTCTTCATAGTTAATCTTTCCATATTTATATATTCTTTGTTATTTAAGGACTAAAATTTGAAATTATCTATTGTATCAATGCTGCTAACTAATGTGTAGTTGCGGTTTAGTGCAGTGGTAACATAGTGAAGTTAAGAACTAAAGGTTCATGAGTCACAACTGGTTCTATCACTTTGGCTGCTCAAATATCATACTGACCTCTTCAGTAACAAATCATTTGAATATATCATTAAATAAATTTTGGAAAATAATTCTACTTTTAAAAAAGGTACATTAAGCAGATAACTCAGTTTTACTTGTAAAGTTTTATAGATCTCAAATTTCATTACCTTTGCTAAAGTCGATCTGTTGTGATAACAAAAATATGATAAAAAAAATATTAGTATATTTTTTCCTCAATTAGTTAATCAGATGCAAAAATTATCATAGAATAAATTAGAAATAGTTAACTCATATATCATAAAAATGTATTACAGGTTCAGCACTCATAGGTTTACGACTCTTTTTACACCTGTTCTACTGATTGCAAAATATTATACTTTTGTTTTTAATTATTGCATTAAGATTAAATTAACCAACCCAGATTAATTTTGTTAGAATGCCACCAGCAATTAAACTGTATGTATACACTTTATTTTGAAAAGTGTATTAATGCATTTTGTAATGTAAGTGATGTACCATCTAATTCATTGCAAGAGTTAATGACTTCAGTGAGTCATAGAATGCTAGATATACAAGAATGGTATGCTTTTAAATTTTGCAATTCTACCAATATATTTGTTCAGCTGTTACTCTTCTCAAGGAGAGGTTGTTTAATTTCTGCATGACTAATACGATGTGTTTTACTATTAATCTAAATTTGACTTTGACAAAAAAAAAAAATCCGGAACGACAAACAAAAATGGTAGAAAGGAATAAATATTTGAAACTGCATTCTATTGTTAAAATATTTGAAAACTTAAAAGGCATTATTGATTGGATTCAAATTAGATCTGTTTTATGGGTAAGGTTTACAATAAAAGATAAAATCATTATTGCCTTTATCTCAAAAAGTAAATATGTCTAAGCAAATGAGTTCTGTAGTATGTTCTTACAACTTTGTTGTTGGTTTTCTGTGATATTATCTATTTTTATCATATGATGTGCAGTGAATAATGGATCATCAGTTGATCTTATAAAGGTGCAGCACATTTAGATGTTCAAAATTTACCGTTGTAAGTTTCCACTCTTGGATAGTAATAAAATTTATATGAATTTGGCTTAGAAAGGTATTTATAAAGTTTATATTACTGAATGTCTACTACATTTTATGTGTGATTGTAAATTACAGTGCCTTCATCTTAAGTAAACTTGACTCTCATAAATCAGTACTTATATAAACATCAAAATTAGAAAAGAATAAATATCTTTATGCTGTTCTTACATAAAATAATAACTAGAAAATAAATTCTTTATAACAGCTATATAAATATTAAAATTTTTTATACATTAAAAGCCTGTTTCAGCACCTGATTTGACGCCCTTTTCAAATGTTAATAATCTATTATGTTAACGAACAATGTCTGAAATAATTTGTTAATGTAATAGATTATTAACATTTGAAAAGGGCACCATCAGGTGCTGAAAAAGGCTTTTATTGTATATGAAATGTTGATATTTATATAGCTGTTGTAAAGAATTTATTATTTTCTAATTATTATTATATAAACATATATGATCCACACAAAGTTTACTTAAACTGCACAGAATCTTGTAAGTATATATTTACTGTACAGAGATGAATAATAATTCAAGTAGAAGAAAATTGTATCTATTTATTAGCTGTAGCTAATTTTATTTTTTTATCATGCTATTTATTCAAAGTTGAAAAATAATTTAATAATACACCTGGGTCTCTTTTTATGCGGATTTATTTAACGCGATTTTGAAGTTATGCGATTCATGTTTCTCCGGAAGTCAAACTCCGATAATGCGCTATTACTTTAAATAATATATTTCTCGCACTTACGTAATATTGAAAGTAATAGCACATTATTGGAATTCGACTTTCATCTTAGTAATTTCAATACTTTCAGTGCTTTATAATAGTAAGATTTTATGCAGTAATGAAATTAAAATCATGATTTCCACATTTTATGTATACACACATTAAATTTTACAAGATTATAATGTAAATTTGTTCAAACATTGTGTTAATTTTGCATTTTAAATCACATTCTGTTTTTGCTTTTTAAAAAAGAACGTAATCAATTATTAATCATTTAATGTCCAAGTTTATTTTTAAAAGGTGAGTAATAGCAGTGGACACAATTAAAATTGAAAATTAAAGACAAAAATAAGAATTTAATTTTTAGTTGTTAGATTAATTACTAATTACATTGTCACCAGAAAATCATTAACACAACATGGGAGTGACGTTGGCACTAGTTGTATTTCCTCTTATGAAGAATCTGATTTTTTACAGTTTGCAAACAAACCTGTTTATCGGCAAATAACTATAATAATTAAAATGTGTATAAAAAATGTAAATTACTGTAAATTATGCATAAAAATATATTGTTTTGAATAAAATTAAATATTATAGTTAAAAAAAGTTTGTCTTGTATCAATTTTTTTCAAATTTGAAATTTTTTATTAGTCATATTTTATTTCCTTATTTTTTTTTGTGCGAATTTTAAAGTAATTTTACGTTGGTGCTTTGCTTTTATGCGACTTTTGAAAAATCACATTCCGTATCCCCCCTTTTTCAAGGTAAGTTACGTCTATTTTTGCACGATTTCATTTGCGCGTATTTTCTGAGGAACCTATCTATCGCGTAAAATGATACTCAGATGTATATAAAAGCAAAAGAAATATTCATTCATTCATTAGTATCAGATTAAATTTTAGTTATAAAATTGTTAATTATGTGGCATTCATTATTTTAAATGCTATTTGAATTATGATGTTTCAAATAATATGCTCTTTGTAAAAATATTTTCAATATTGTATTGTTCTATAAACATGATCATTCGATGAAAACTTGATTTAATACGTTACAACAATAAAGATTTAGCAAAATTTGAATTAGGTAAATTCTTGTGGAACATATTAATCATAAAAGTCAAGAACTACCTATAGTAATTTTGTTTATAATTAAAGAAAAACTTATTAGACGCTAAAAATATAAAAAAATTTTATTGAGGACATTTTGAAAGTAACATTAGTTTATATCAAATAATATCAAGTATGCAATTATTTATTGTATTTTAAACTATAATTTTATTTCTAGCTGCAGGACCCAATCTTCAGGACGAAACATTAATTAGAAGCATTGCAACAGCTCTTCACATCAGCACAGTCCCCGTAACTGGACAAACTGGTTCAAAATCATCAATGGAAAAAAATCCTGGAGTGTTTATTAATCCAGATCAGCCTTTAATCCAGGTAAATTTCAAACCAGTTATAATTCATCTTTTTACAGGTTTATCTCTTGTTTATTGTTAATAACTGCAGTAATCATTAGAAAATGTTGTGTGTAAACAGAAGTAAAATATTAAAATAAATTTATTAAATAAATTTTATTTTAAATATATTTACAGAATTTTTATTTTTTGATTTCATATTTACAAAATCAGAAATAATTTTTAATTCAATCCATAAGTCGTTTTCAATTGGTATTAGTGCTTATTACAAGTCTCTGTTGTGAATTACTTTCGTTGTAAATATTCTTAGTTTATTATTGATAATATTATGATTTTATTTGTTTTAAACCTTTGTCTAGAGCATTAAGTGTAGCTAAATTAAGACTTAAAAGTGTATGATTAATTATATATATATAATTTTCAATTTGAATGGAGTTTGTAATAAAATTATTTTTTAGCATAGTTACTGTTTGAAATTAATAACATATTGAAAGAATTTTAAAAATATTAGAAAATGTCTTGAAAAAAGTATCACTTATCTCTGTTTTTTTACTAATATGAAAATAAAAAAATTTTCTTCCATTTCACTATATGGTTTTCAATATTTCATAAAACATTAGTTTAAAAAAAAAATATTTTTGGAAATTGTCCAAAGATTAGTTACATCCTAGAGCTATTTTTATCTTTTGATTGTATCTGTCATGTCACATGACCTAATTTAATAAGCTTGTATTTACAAATGTTATATATAGAGCTTGCAAAATAAGCTCTTAACAAGCTTTCATCTTGCATTGGTGGTCGAGAGGTCAGCGCGACTGCCTTGCACTTGCAGGCAGTTGCCTGGATTGCGGGTTCGCGTCCCGGCCGATGCTATGACGACACAATAAAAAATAAAAATAAGCTTTGCAGAATATACTCAATCCCAGACTGTTTTCGGCTACTAGCGTCCTCAGTGAGGTGCTAGGATATTCGAGCATTAGATTAAAAATACCAGGACAAGCCCAGCACTTTATCTAATGTATAACTATTAAGTAGAAAATCTGAAATTTTCAGACATCCATATGTCTTCCAATCCAGCTATCTAACTTAAATTGTTATATATTAATGGTTATTAATAGTTATACATTAGATAAAATGCTGGGCTTTTCCTGGTATTTTTAATCTAATACTTAAATATCCTAGCACTTCACTGAGGATGCCAGTAGCAGAAACCGGTCTGGGGTTGGGATATTCTGCAAAGCTTGTTAAGAGCTTATTTTGCGAGCTCTATATACAACATTTGTAATTACAGGTTTATTAAATTAAGTCATGTGACATCTAACTTGATTTTTTGTATCTTTATTTTTTGCTATTAAGGCTTTGGCAATTTTATATTGCTAAAACTATTAATGTATGGTGTATCTGAACTTAGTTTATTCTCATATGGCTATTTAAATTAGATAACTGGAATGGAAGACATGGATGTCTGAAAATTGCAGATTTTCTATTTAATAGTTATACATTAGATAAAGTGCTGGTCTTGTCCTGGTATTTTTACTCTAAATGCTCAAATATTCCAGCACCTCACTGAGGACGCCAGTAGCAGAAACCGGTCTGGGGTTGGGGATATTCTGCAAAGCTTGTTAAGAGCTTATTTTGTGAGCTCTATATATAATAATGGTATTAATTAAATTAGAGATTTGTTAAATGACAAAATGTTATCTTACAATGTGATATTGTAACTAGGCCTTAAAAATAATTCTGATACAACACAATGTATATTATAGCCAATACATTTTGGTGATTTCACTATCAGTTTGATTACCTGTCAACGTGACCATTAAAAAATTTAATCTTTTCTCAGTTTAGTACATAATAAAATGTTTCTTTTGCGTTGTCTTTTTTTTTGAATAGATATCTCTTTAATAGAATTTGTGTGCCAAATAGAAATGTTGTATATTTTATTTTTATTATTTTAAAACATTATAGATATAAAAATTGTAATGTGTATATATATATAAAGTGAATTGTAGTTGTGTGCTTTTATCTTAAATTATGTAAAGATCAAAATATTTAAAAATAAAGGTATTAAAAACATTTATTTATTAAACAGAAAATTCCTCACCGTTTTAGTTTCATTTAATGTATATCACGGATTGATGGCATTCTTTAGCATTATATTTGTAACAAGTTTCTGTCTAAAGTCATCTTTTTTATTAAACAATTGCCTTTTTTTTTTTTTTTTGCCTGATTACAGTTTCAGTCTATTAACATAATAATAAAAAATCATGACCGATAAGTAACTTTAATGATAAATATTTCATGGAGAAACCTTGACCGAAGCAATAGCAACACGTAGTCCCACTTGGGCAAAGTTCGAAATAT
Organism: Epiperipatus broadwayi; assembly: GCA_028023455.1. NCBI lineage: Eukaryota > Metazoa > Onychophora > Udeonychophora > Euonychophora > Peripatidae > Epiperipatus > Epiperipatus broadwayi. The sequence continues at coordinate 10,538,460 of JAQFVV010000028.1, read as the reverse complement.
ACAGAAAGCTGACTAATTGTATATTATTTTATTATTATTATTTGTGTAATAAAGATGATAGAATGAAATTGAATAGAAGATATTGGCTCCATGAAATTGAATAGAAGATATCGTCTTCTTACTCATTTCTTTATTCCCATTAATAATTACTAATTCATTGTTATTATAATAGGAAATTATGACTTATATAGTGAAATGTTTTATTAAAAATTGAAAGACTATGGATTAAATTGCAGAATAAGGGTCCTGGAAATAATGCAATATTTGGAGAAATGGTCAATTATGGTATCGACATGGTCTATGCAGTATTTCATGAGAAGACAATCATTGTTACTATTAATTTATAAAAAAGGAAATAAAACAGAATATAAAAATTACAGAATCATGCACTAGGCAAAGTGTAAAGAATATATCAAGGATTAAAGATTCAGACAAACATTCAGCAGATGACCAAGCTGAATTTTAGGAAGATAAGAATATCATATAATAGATGTTATCATTCCATCTCAGTCCAGAGAAAGTCAGAAGAAAAGAACTTATATCTACTTAGTTGACTTTCAGGAGGCTTTTGGCAGTGTTAATTATCTGATAATGTGACAGTACTTGAATTGCACAGAATGTAATGTAATTATTTTTTCAAAAAAGAAAAAAAAATGCATAGGATAATTCAAAAGCAGCCATGAAAACATATGGGAAAATTGGAATCCAATTTAAAATTGAAAAAAAAAAAAAACATAAGATAAGGAGATGCACTTTTACTAAGTATATACATTGCACATTTGGAAAGAGGAATGAATGATAATCAAGGAAGAATGCAAAGATTCAGCATTTTGAATGCAAATGGCTTAATAATCATTGAAGAAAATGTTGAAATGCAAAAATTTACATTAAGGTTATTAAATGCAGATGCAATGAAATTACTTTTTATACATAAATATGCCAAAAATTGGTAATCTGAGCTAGGCAAAGAGTATGCAAAGATTTATAGATTCTGGAAATAAATAAGATCTAATGACCTCCACTACCAAAATGAAGTAAAATTAAGACTAACCAGAAAAAGTATATGTCACAAATCATAAACAAAATTAAGAGAAGCAATAGATCATTTTGAAAACTAAATTAGGTATACTGGCCACCTTGGACAATAATAATAGTCAAAATATTTATTTATCGACGTGTTAAACCTACCCAACTTCAATTATGTAAAGTAAAAAAGAAAATCGTACAAGTCTTTAAAATTTTTATTTCTGAGAATTGTAAGATTAAAATATTGCTTGCTTTAGCGAGATTTCACAGTTACTTTTCTTTCACCAGGCTTTTAATGTTTGGTGTAAAATTTGAAAATGAAAATAACAGCAATTTTCAAATTTGAATCTAATCAGTCAGGTTCTCGTTTTTAATAATTTCATGGATGAAAATAATAATAATCATAAAAAATAAAAGTGCATGGCTTACAAATGATGAAAAACAAAGCACAAATCATTAACAAAAAGTAAAAACTATTACAGACTTATTCTCTGATTTAGATATGTTCTTATTTACACTTGCATGTAATGAACACAAGAAGAAAACAAAATTTTTTTGCTAATTTGACTTGCTGAATTTTTGTTACAATTCTTTTTTTCTGAGAACTAATACAAATTGTTTTTAATTAGAGTATTGCTTTACAAGACCTAATCTTTTTATTTTTGTAATCTGAAGTTTAATGCATCACATTAATCCCACAATGTTAGCAATCCCTACTTAAATGTAAAGAATTACTACATAAAGTAATAAACTACTATAATTTAATCTAAAAGTTTATTCACATTGAAGTGTGTGTGATAGAATAGAAATATTAAATATATATATTTAAAAAATTGGAAAACAATAAAAATCTTTATGTTGTTCTTCCATAAAATAATAATCAGAAAATAATAATAATTTTTTTACAACAGCTATATAAATATCAATAATATTTTTTTTTTATATACATTAAAAGCCTTTTTCAGCTCCTAGTTTGGTGCCCTTTTCAAATGTTAATAACCTATTTAACATTAATGAACTATTTCAAACATAAAACCATCTAGTGTTCAATAATGGAATTAAAATAAACAATAACAATATAAATCATTAAAATAAATCAAAACCCTCATATATAAATCCAGTAATTACAAAATAATTGATTATATTATAACAATACAATAAATATAGTTTTACTTCTCAATATTATCTAACAAAAAACACTTATTTATAATTGTTAATAAAGAAGAATATTTAAATTATTATTAAAGTTTTCGAGGATCCATGCCTCATATTCATAGCCTTCATAAAATGTATAGTAAAATATATGCAAATAAGCTAGTATTACGTAGCCCATTTCTTCGAGATTTCGAAGCAAGTGTCTTTCCTATTAATAGCATGGATGTTTCCATTAATGTAAAATGCCTCCTTTATTTTTCTTTTGTGATCGTTTGATTCTGAGCACAATATTATGGGATTGGCAGGTGTTAAGTTGTGTCCAGATTGTTTAGCATGCTCCAGAAATACAGAGGTTGTGTTGCTGTTCCTCTGAGCTCTGTTATGCATGTAAAGATGTTGAGCCAGTCTAGTGTTGATTGTAGCTTTCGTTTCACCATATATATGCATTTTTTTTTTTTTTTACAGATATATATATATATGTCATTTTATATAATTTTCCACTCATTTTTAATTAACCAATTGTTAATTAAATATATATTTAACAATCGGAATGGGAGCCTATTCGCAAAACTGAATGATTGCTGTATGCAAATTTATCAGTGTGTTATTACAGATAATTATTGATAATTGTGTGGAATGTGTAAACGTTTCAAATTTATGTTTTAAAAATGAATTGAGAAAGATTTTATTGAAGAAAGTAACAGAATGGAATGCTACTTCTGTTTTGTCATTTATGCCAGATGAATGGCTCTTGAAAAGTAAAAACTTAATTTCTGATAGTATATGCGACAAAAAGGAAAGATAGCATACAGTCTACATGAATGACATTACTTAAGGTTCTACGTGGGGAAAGGTTATCAAAAAGAAAACTTTGTGTGTTTTTCAAATGCTGAGTCTGTGGTTTTTGATGATGTTGATAAAAGAATTTACCTAGTTTTATAGAAGTTTTGATGTTATATTTTTTATTCCAGAAAATATAAATTTAAATACGAATGACAACCTGAAAGGAAGGGAGCAAAAACTATAACTGTACTATATCTAAAACAATATATTAATTAGAACTTTCTGAAAAGAATAATTTCTCAGGAATTGTAAGGCAGTGAATAAATCATTTTATGGAATGACCTTAGTACTCTTGACCTTTAATTATATGTAGCATTGCAAATTAACTTTTTATCTGTTTATTATAGTATGCAAGAGCTTGATTTAAAGCAAACTTCTTAGTGAAGAAGGCTTGATAACAAGACCTAGATACTCATTTGTCTTTTCATTGTTGTTATGAATTATGATTAGGGTAAAAATGTACAATGTGCCTAAATTATAAACATTCATTAATATGAATCTATACATTTTGCAAAGTAAAAAAATAAGCACAAATTATATAGATCTTTGTGTCATTTAATTTCTTCTTGTCAAATATTTTTCTACTTGTAAATTGCTTTCATCATAAATTAAGTAAATAATGAGATAACAGGGACTAAGCATTTAGATTCAATTCACTGGAAATTTTTAAGATTTTTTTTAATACATTGGCAAAATTGATAGATATTATGTTAGTAAAATAAAGTCGCAGAATTTTTATTTTTTAATACGTAACTTGTCACGGTAAGCCATTCTTGTATTCTTAATAACCCTGTTTTTCTGTGACAAATATTTAAATTGTTTAAATAATTATATATTCTATCATAATTAAAATGAAAAAACGGGTAGAAATTCAATTTTTAATAATATGAAAAATTAAAATTTAAAAGAAATGTCAGTATATTTATTAGTAAGAAATTTATATTTTGAGATAAATTTTTAAAATTATTTATGGTAAGTTTGTCTGAAATCTTGATCACTATACCATATTGTTATAATTATAGGTTTTACACTTGCTGACTTCAATTTCCAAGGAAATTATACTTTTGAATAAGTAAAAATATATATTCTGTGTTTTGGGTCTTTTTTTTTTCATGAAAAATATATCCATATATATATAGTATTGGTAACCGTCCTTTTAACAACTGGTGATGAATCCAGTTAAAAATAAAATAAAAAATACAATATTTGGCAAATTAATTTTTGTCTAGGGAAATTTAAAGACAACTAAAGAGCGACCTTGTACTTACATGGTGGAATGACTGTATCCAAATTATTTTTAATTGACAAGTCGGTACTAGTCACAAACAACAATCAAATTGAACCCACATAAAAACAAGTTTCTATGTAGATCTAATTATATTTCCTAATCGTTACCCCCCCCTTCCACCTATTAATTTATTATATTAATTAAATAAATAATCAGCTTGGCTTGGATGAGAAAGGAAAAAGAACAGAATTATTAATAATAACAATAACTTTACTTAAAGAATAGAATTATATAATAATAAAAAAATATATTTATAATTAAGAAAATTATATGGCGATCACGCGTGAGAAGGAAAAAGTCTTTATAACTTGCAATCTCTTATAGGATAGTTATAGAAAGTTCAGTTGATTTACTTTAATGTCTTTGTGAGCTCACGTATATATTTTGTATCTGAAAATGTGGAAACATGGCCATTAATCATGAAAGTTTAATGTTTACTGACAATATAATAGTTTATCTTCTTTTGGTTCATTCCATGGTATTTTTTCTAGGACAGATTCCATTGCAATTTTCTTCTGAGAATTTAAAATAGGTAGATTTGCAGATTAATTCATGGAAGTACATTATATGGGATAATCACTTTATTTGACTAGTTTTCCTTTTTTTTGAGCAAGTAAATGTCAAATATTTCTTGAGCATTCAATAATGATGAATAGATTGGCAGAATCAAGGTTAAATTTTAAAGCATTTCTTTGTCTACAGCTCCATAATCAGCTACAATCATGGAATGATCAGTTAAAGCATTCTGGGGGGGGGGGTCCTAATCATAAAATGCACGATATTAACTTTTCTATACAGTAAAAGACATGACGGTGAAGTGTGTTACAATTCTTTCCATGGTTTCCTGGAAAACAGATGATTTAGAAAGTTTCTGTTGGTTCCCAATAAAATAACACATTTTACTTTTGTACTTATTTTTTAACATTTTAAAACCACTTTAAAATTTATTCTATATCCATATCTTTTAATGTTTTGTTATACCTAATAAAGAAAAACATTAAAAATATTAATATAAAAGCAATGCCTGTAAACTCAGATGTGAGGGTTACATTTGCCTCTCTTCTATTTAGGAATAAAATAGAATCAATTTAGCCATAAATATTGCTCAATTTTATTTTTATATGAAAAGACAATTGGTTTCAATTTTACTATAATGTCACGCTTAGCCATACTTCTATGGAAATGGTCTTACAAGCTGATAGTTACATAACAAATAATGTTATCCTTCCAAATCCAGTACATTGGTGTTCATATATATATATAAATTGTTTTATTAATACAATTAAAATTATTATTGGACTTGATCATCTGCCTGCAATGTTTAGATGAACAATGAAATCTTCCACCAACAGCGAGTGTATCTACAATATGAATACCAGAGAATTATCTCTAGTACGAATATAATATCAACCAAGCCATATAATGAACAATGCATTTAAATAAAGCCTTGCTCTACTACAAAATCTGGAGGCTGACAAATATCAAAATATGCCTGGCTCACTTTTGAGACTAGAGGATGACAAATATACAACTGTGCCTATCTCACTTTGGAGACTTAGAGGCTGATAAATATAAAAATAATATTATATATAGAGATTACAAATAAGCTCTTAACAAGCTTTGCAACATTTTTGTATAACATTTGTAATACAAGCTTGTTAAATTAGTCATGTGACATCTGACATTTTTTTTTTTTTAAATAAAAATATTATAGCTGGGAACAGTACTCAGATAAAAACTCTGAAGTATCAATAAAACATGGCACTGCTCCATTCATCATTAATACTGAAAGCAACATGATTGAATTTCAACAAACTCATAAAATTTTATGTTTCAAAGTATATAGTGTTTTCTTTTACATGCTTAATCAACAATGCAAAGAATAGTGTGATATCATTTAATTCTGAACCTTGATGTTTTTTTTTAACTATTCATTATTGACATTGTTGGAATGTAGGGTATAAAACTTGTATATTAGCCTGATTTAAATATGACACAAGAATTCTGAAACTTCTATCAAATATTTAGAGTATCAAGATAGTACTTCTATTTTTTTGTTTATTAACCTTTCAATATTAAATGGAACATCATTATTATGCCTAGTTCATTTCCCATGATTTTTTTTTTTAACTATTGTTTTAGCATTTAAACAGTACGGTTTCTTTTTTTTTTAAACTAGTCATTTTTTTCTGATGCTCAGTAGGATCTACTTTTGTATTATGTATCATATAATTAGTTTTCCATTCTCCTATTTCAGTTTATAAAAACATAGCACTATATAAAAAAAATTTCTTATTTACTTATGTTTAATTTAATAAGAATGACGTATCGTAAATTTTAAAAATTGCTCGAGCATCATTCATTCAGGCATAATAAAAAGTAATTTAATGCGATCACTTAAATTCTTCACGCTCTCATTTCCAAATACTTTAGATTCGCCCATTTATAAACATTTGGATCAAAAATATAGATATTCATTCTATCTTTTCACAAAGACTTTATCTTGTGTTTGGAAAGTGAGAGTATTCATTTATAGTTATATCTACAAAGTGCATGTGCATTAGTTTATTGGCTTATTAATATTACAGTTTATAAAAACATAGTACTATATAAAATAAATGTCTTATTTATATATCAGTATCTATTTACAAGTCCAGTGTCATCAACTAAAAGGCCATTCTTATTAGGAGGATTAAACCTTGCCTCTCTAAATATGCAGGCCTTCACTCTGAATGATCTGTAATCCTTTTTATTTATCATATAGTAACTGATTCATTTTTAGAAAAATGAATATTTCATTTTGTGTTTTCTAGCTCTACTTTTTACTCTCATCTTTACATTGTGAGCTCTTGAACATAATTTCTTATTGAACGATTTATCTAGCTTAATTATTTGCCTAAGCTCTGGATTTATCTTTTCTAGTTTTTTAAATTTTACCCTATATATCAAACTTTTCTTTATACCTTCCTCATATATATACACTTCAATGCAATTTATATATAATTCATCCTTTATTTTCTTTAGTTTTGACTGTCCTGCAGTCTTCATCAGAGCTACAACATTTAAACATATAATCATATAACCATTATTTTATATAAATATATATATTCATATTTTTTACATTATTATTCCTAATTATTTATTTCATTTTAACTAATTTCACTGTTACATCTTTTAATTTATACATATTATTTATTTATTATTATTTTTATCCCATTGTCTTTTATTTTTACCTCTAATTTGTCTATCACTCTACTTTCATTCCTTTGTATCATTATACATTTGTATTTCACTTTTATTTTCATTATCTCAATCTCTTTTATTACTTTTTCTATTATTTCTTTATAATTCTTCTATACCCATATTTTATCTTTAAACATATATTTTATTCTTTTATTAATAATTTTTATTTTATTTCTATTTTTATTCTTAATTATTTTACTTACCTCCTATATAACTTTCATCCTTTCTTCTTATAATTTCAATTAACTATTTTTTAAAAAAAAATTTTAGCCTCTTTTTCATATATTCCTAATGTAACTCTATTATCAATTTTCTTAACTTTTTATCCTATTTTTCAATTTTTAAAATATGTAGGAGAAACAAAAAATTCAATGTATACAAGATTAGTTCAAGACAAAACTCTCCATCCAGTAGTGCCACCCTGTGTCAACCAGAGTAATCAATGGATGCCTGAAGGCTTGTGCATAAAATCCCTATCTAGTGCCTACTCATCCAATATCCCCAGACTAGTTTCTGTCTTGTGGCCTTCATCAGTGAGGAGCCTTGGATCTGAGAGCACTGCACCTAGATCTTAGGATCTAATGCAATGCTCCAGCAGTCACTTTTTATCTCTACTTAACTACAAAGCTACGAGAATGAAATATAGTTTTCAATTTCATTCTCGTAGTTTTGTAGTTAAGTAGAGATAAAAGGTGGCTGCTGGAGTGTTGCATTAGATCCTAAGATCTAGGTGCAGTGCTCTCAGATCCAAGGCTCCTCATTGATGAAGGCCACAAGCCAGAAACTAGTCTAGGGATTTTATGCATGAGCCTTCTGGCATCCATTGATTACTCTGGTTGGCACAGGGTGCCACTCCTGGATGGAGAGTTTTGCCTTGTTTAATAACAATTACGTGCTAGTATGAGATAGTGATCATGTGATGTTTAGAAGATTAGTTCAACATAGATATGATAAGAGATCACCAATTTCTATACATTCTATAGAAAATGGACATATATTTGAGAAAGATAGTATAAAAATGAAAAATTATACTAATGAAAGAAGGGATAAGAAAATAAAAGAAACTATATTAATTAAGAGAATAAAGTCAAATCTAAATAGAGATGGGAGGGGGGGTAAAGCATTTTTATAGAAAAATTATTATTGATAATAAAAAGTATATATAAGAGAATATATATATGAAAAGAGTTTTTTAAAAATTGAAAAATAGAATAAAAATTTAGGAAGATTGATAATAAAGGGAGTTACATTAAAGGAATATATGAAAAAGAGGCTAAAATTTTTTTTTTTTTTAAATAGTCAATTGAAATTGTAAGAAGAAAGGGTGAAAGTTATATAGAAGGTAAGTAAAATAAATAAGAATAAAATAGAGATATAAGTAAAATAAAATAGAAATTAATAAAAGAATAAAATATGTATATAAAGTTAAAATAATGGTATAGAAGAATTATAAAATTAATAAAACAAGTCAAAAATTTCTTAACTTGCTTTTAAGCTTGCATTTAAATGATACCAATTGGTCTGGAGGTAAGGACTTAATGTTAGAGATTTTGAATTCTTTCTCTTTCGGCACTTATAAAAGTAAAGCTTGTTTAGAGCTATTGGTAAACTCCATCTAGTGAAGAATTATAAAGCAATAATAGAAAAAGTAATAAAAGAGATTGAGGTAATGAAAATAAAAAGTTGAAATAGAAATATATGATATAAAAGAATGAAAGTAGAGTAGTAGGTAAATTAGAGGTAAAAATAAAAGAATCGGATAAAAATAATAAATAAATAGTAAGTATAAATTAAAAGATGTAAAGATAAAATTAGTTAAGATATAATTAGGAATAATGTAAAAAGTATGAATATAGATATGTATATAAAATAATGATTATATGTTTAAATGTTGTAGCTCTGATGAAGACTGCAGGAAAGTTGAAACTGTAAGGAAAATAAAGGAGGAATTATATAAAAATTGCATTGAAGTGCATATGAGGAGAGTAAATAGAAAAGTTTGATATATATGGAGAAAGTGAAAAAGGAGAAGATAAGAACAATTGTGTACCTACCAAACAAAATACTTTTATATTTTATTCTATTAAGGTGATCTTCTTATCATTCATTTTTCAAATCATATATTTCTTAACGTTTATTGTATGTGAACTCAGATGCACATTCAACAATAATGCAAGTATTCACCCTCCAAAGCTTCTGTGTTAAAATTATTTGGATTATCAATATACTGAATAATTTTAATTTAATGCAGACAGGCATTTGTCGCTAGCTTTATCTGCTTCATCTACCATAACATTTTCTTTCTTATTTTCTCCTATCTCATTTATGCTTTATCATCTTTTGCTTCTGTAAACAAATTTTTCATTTTTTCTCTCTCTCTTTATTCTGCTTCTTCATAGCATATTTAATTTCTTTATTTTATTTTTCAAACTTTCTATTCTATTGTATATTTTGTTCTTCTATTTGTTTTTTTATTTCTGTGAACATGCTTATGATCATGTTTTTAAACTCATTATCAGGAGTCTCTGTTCTACTTTCCTGGGCTTTCATTTTTGCTTTAGTTCACATAATCATCTATATAATTTATAATAAATTTAGCTACTCACTTTTTTATCAAAATTTTAAAAAAAAACATATATAAAAACTCTAATATTTCTTTTATTTATTTAATAACCAGAATGCTCACTCCTCTTTCCATCATGTAACCTTTCTAAAATTGCAAAGTACTTTAAATTTCATACCTTATTTTATTTTTATCACCATCCAAGACAGTTATGAGTTTATTAATAGATTTTTATAATAAAATAAATGATTATATTTCTCATCTGATCAAGTATTTATATTTCATATTTCAATGACTAATTTATGTTTTTCTGAATTCTAATAATAATTATATATATATATTAAAACTGAATTTGAGTTTAAACTTGTTTGTTTTAATCACAATAATCCCAGACAAGCCCCCCCCCCCCAATGTACCAATATCCACTCTTTTAACAATGGGTATTAATCCAGTTAACAATAAAATAAAATAAAAATACAATATTCAGCAAATTAATTTTTGTCGAGATTTAAATTTAAGACAACTAAAGAGCGACTGTGTACATGTCGGAGTGACGACATCCAAATTATTTTTAATTGAAAATTTGGTACTAGTCGCAAGCAATAATCACATTGAACCCACATAAAACAAGCTTCCATGTAGATTCAATTGTATTTTCTGATCATTATCCCCTTCCACCTAACAATTTATTACATTAATCAAATAAATATCAGCTTGGTTTGGGTGAGAAAAGAAAAACAACAAAATTATTAATAACTACAATAACTTTAATTAAAGAATAGAATTATATAATAATAATAAAATATATTTACAATTAAGAAAATTATATGGCGATCACATGTGAGAGGGAAAAAATCTTTGTAACTTGCTATTTCTTTGAGGATAACTATGCTCTCATATATATTTTGTATCTGTAAATGAGGAAATAGCCATTAATCATTAAATTTTAATGTCTGTTGGCAATATAATATTTTATCTTCTTTTGGTTCATTCCATGACATTTTTTTAGGGAGAGATTCCATTACAATTCACAGATTAATTTATAGAAATACATTATATGGGATAATCACTTTAGACGACTACTTTTCCCTTTTTTTGAGTAAGTGAATGTCATATATTTCTTCAGTATTTAATGGTGTAACAGTTTTGGTACCATTACTTCAAGCAAGAAGTAAATACAGTTACAAATTAGCTTTTATGTCTGTATTCCTAATCGAACCCTGAAGCAAATATTACTCCGTTATTTTTCCCAATTAGAAACTCCCGACTGCTGGACAAAACTATTTCTAGGAATGAGTTAATGGGCATCCAGCACTTGAATTATATATATATTGTGATTACCGATAATATAAGTAGAATAAATGAATATACAGCCATTTCTATTTATTTATTTCCTTTAAAATAAAATCACTCCAACATTTAATAAACTAAATTATTTTAACTCCCGCAGTTCGTTTGCTTGGTGAAAGAGGAATTAAGCAAGACAACAATTCTAATAATAAAATCACAAATTAATAAAACAAAATATCATATGACCATAAAAAAAATTGAAAGAAATACATAAAATATTAAAGTAATATAATTGATTCTATTAACGACTATATAGCAAATTTCCCATATCAGAACATATTGTTCTTTTCAAACACCTTCCCCTGAAAATAGTTCTTACTTCTTTTGAATATATTGCACTCAAATTACAGCTTAGTTTTATTTACCTTTCCTTTTCTTTAAAATAATTAAAATAAAATGCATGCATGTTTGATATATGTAGTAAATCGTTTACCTAGGATTTGAAGTTCTATAGAGCGCTCTATGACCGTCTTGTGGTAATCAACCCACTTCTTTTGCAGAGCTGGCCGGTCCTTCCAATAAACATTTCAGCTGAATGGGTCCTTCTGTATATACTTTGTGCGAATGAGTTCTCTTAATATAACTTATTGTCTCTGGTTTGATTTCCTAATTTCTGCTTTCATATCTCTTTGTTATATAACTTCTTCCTTGGACATAGCAACAGACAGAAGTGGCAAATCTATTTAACAGGTGAGGCAGCAGATGTTATTCCATCGTGAGTTTAGATGTCAGGCAGGCAGAGAATGAACCAATTTCCCTCTAGGGCCACTAGCCACGCATCTCGAAGGAAATACGTACGCTGATATGTTTCATTTCCTCCTTTTTTTTTTTTAATGCTGGTCTCACACGTTATAAGTTCTCTTGCCCAAGCTGATCACCAACCAAAAAAAAGTCAAGTGTTTAATAATCTCGATCTGTCCTATTTATAGATTAGCTCACCTATTGTTTGCTGGAATGCAATTAATTGAAACATGTTTTTCACACCTTTACAGTTTTATCTTATACAGATTTACAATATATTACTTTTGTTTTATACAGATGCTTAAAATTCTTCATTTAAACTTTATTTTATTTTACAATTTCCAATGGGCTAAAATATAATAAATTTCATATACTCCCCTTTTTTTTTTATTTTCTTTACGAATTTGTTTCTTTTCTTTTTATTATTATTTTTTACCTGTAAGTAATTTAAAGAGAGAGATGCATTTTTTTTTTTTGTTTTTATGCACCTCCTCCCTTTTGTCCTTAACATGAAATCATTGTAACTTCTAAATTTGAACCGTTTTTTTTTTCTTTTTTTAAACGTCTTGTAATTAAATAATTAACTTTTTCCTGAATTTCGCACTTCGCATTTCATTTTTACCTTTCAACTAAATTTTCTCTCTTCCTCGTTTTTTTCTTCCTCTTTTTTTTTTAAACTAATTATCGTGCTAATTTTAGCGTATTTCAAAGTAGGTTTACTTTCTACTATTTAATATTGAATCATATCAAATATATACAAGGGTGACTACAACTGTACAATACACCCCCGTTTTTTGAGAATTAAAATCGGGTCAAATCTTATTCTGAGATGAGGGTCTATTTTAATTCTTCACTTTATATCTCTTCTACTTAAAGGAAAATATTGTTAATACTACCTTCCATGTTACAACTATATCATATTAGATGATGATGAGAACTGCTATAGAGAGACAACTAGGCAAAGCTATCCACACTCATCCCAATCGATTTTGTGCTGATTAAACCAATTTAATCTCTATGTGTAAGAGAGGCTACAGTTAGTGAAGAGACAGCTTAATCAATGCCATCCACACACACATATATGCCTCAATCCATAACCTCACCCATCCATCCTCGACACCTACCTTCCATTATTTACTTTACTTTATTAAGTATTAATTAGTCATTTAATAAGCTTAGACGATTATTGTTTCTTTCTTTTCCTTTTATTTACTTGTTCCCTCTAGCTGCATTTGCAAACTTACAGATCGTTACATTGATAAAGTCATTTAAAAAGTTTTTTTATTTTCGTTATTCTGTCCTGATGTGCTTAGCTGCGTTTCATACATGCCCGCTGGGTTAGTCATTAACTATATATTTAATGAATACTATATCTCTTTCTAGATAATGTTAACATTTAAAATTAATTATTTTCGGCTGCCCCAATGGCAGTCTTATGAGAGGGTTTTACCCTACTAATGGATATAATCATATACTTTACTTGTTTCTATTTTATTTACAGTCATGCCAGCTGTATTTACAGACTCACAAGCTCGGAAGTCACCATAACAGATTATGCCTTGCTTTGTTTAACATAACTTTGTTTTACTTCACGCATTGCACATTTATTAACTCTTCCCCGTCTCCATTACCTTTCTCTCTCTTATTCTTCTCGTTATTTAAATTCACTTTATAAATCCTATTACTTATTCGAAATCCAAGTGCGTTAAGATTTAATCGGGCCAACAGATCTATCAGATTATATTTTCTTTTAATTAGTTTTTCTGGAGGCTCCTTATCCCCTTTTACCAGCCTTAGCGAACGAGCGTTATACGTTCCCTTTTCCTCTGCTTCTTGTGCTACCACGAAAGTGTTGTTCCCATACCTTTGTCTGATTATATATGGGCCATCATAAATTGGTTGAAATATTCTTATATATGTTTTTCGGGATGGCTCATAGTCTGCACCCTCACCATGACCTCATCTCCTATCCTGAATATGATTTTAGTGCTTCTCTGTCTCTGATGTCTTAATTTTCCCATGTTTTGAAACAGTTGAGCACTTGCTCAGTATCTTTCCTTCTGTTTATCGACCTTGTTCCCACTGGTAGATGGACATGGAATATTCCTTCCAAACTGCAGTCGCACAGGTTCAAACCCTGTGGACTCGTTTCTCAACCAGTTTATTATACTTACTATTCGCAGGATTTGGTCATCATGTATATAAATGCGAAATACCTTCCCAACTCCATCATAATTCTTTCATATGGATGGGGGTTACGAATTGACATCAGTATGTGTTTTATTCCATGTCCTGGGTCCATTTCTTCCATTTGCTGGATATGAATGGCATTCCATGATCTGACAGGATCTTATCTGGAACTCCTACAGCTTTAAGGTGTTGCCACTCTAAGGCCCTAATAGTTTGTTTTGCATTGGCCTGCATCACCAGATATGCCGCTACTAGTTTAGAAAAATATGTCATATGTGACAAGGAGATATTTCATTTTGTTAAACGGGGGTAGTGACCTGTAAAAGTCTATTGTTATTAAACTATTTAGTTGTTGAGCATATATAGGTTGCAATGGCCCTATTCCTGATGTATTAGGCGGCTTAATTTTCGTACACACATGCATGCACTACTGACACTTGCAATACTGGCATGCATCCGTTGCCAGTAGAACCAATGACTGAGCCAACCTTCCACTTTCCTTGCTCCACAATGGCCATAGTCTTATGCACATATTCAATCATTTATTTCCTCATGTCAACCGGAAGAATAATGCGCCATTGTTTCTTTCTCTTAAACATCCAATGTAAGAGTCCCCCTTTTAAGCAGAAGTAATTTTTGTCCTTCCACAATGGATTCTTCTTAGTTTCTGTCATGGTCTGATGACAGTCTATTATCTGTTTGCAATCGTTGTCGTTTCCTTGATGCTCCTTCAATTTTTGCTTTGCATATTTTGACAGCTGCTATATATGTTCCATCACAGCTTAAGTAATGACCCTGAGCCACTGGGTACTGGCTTAAAGTATCTGCTACAATATTTTTTTTCTCACGGCAGTATATCACCCTATAATTAAATTCTTGCAGGAATAAGCTCCATCTTGTTAGCGTGCTATTAGTCAAAAAGTTGTGGTTAAGAAATTCGAGACTCTTATGGTCAATCATTACCACTACTTCAAAGCTTATAAAATACTGCCGAAATGTCTTAAATGTCTATACAATCGCCAGGACTTCTTTCTCAGTTATAGTATAGTTAACTTCTGGTCCTTTCAGTAAGCGGCTAATGAAGCAAAGAACTCTTTGCTGGCCTCCTTCCGTACATACTTCGGCTGAATGGGTCCTTGTCTCTGGTTTGATTCCCTAATTTCTGCTTTTGTATCTCTTGGTTATATAACTTCTTCCTTGGACATAGCAGCAGACAGAAGTGGAAAATCTATTTAACAGGCAAGGCAGCAGATGTTATTCCATTGTGAGTTTAGATGTCAGGCAGGTAGAGAACGAATCAACTTCCCTCTAGGGCTACTAGCCACACATCCCAAAGGAAATACATACCCTAATATGTTTTATTTCTTCTTTTTTTTTTGCTGCTGGTCTCACACATTATAAGTTCCCTTGCCCAAGCTGATCACCAAGCAAAAAAAAGTCCAAGTGTTTAATAATCTTGATCTGCCCTATTTATAAATTTGTTCACCTATTGTTTGCTGGAATGCAATTAATTAAAACATGTTTTTCACACCTTTACAATTTTATCTCATACAAATTTACAATATATTATGGTTGTTTTCTCTTAGCGTGTTGAACCCGCTTGAGGGCGTAATTTCTATGCAAATGCACAAAAATATGCTGTTTAAATGGCCGCGCCCCTATATAACATTCTATTCCAATGGTTAAACATAGAAATAGTCAGTTTACTTGTCTGCGGCACCTAGTTCTATGCTACAGCACAGAAATGACATTTATTCTGCCGCAGAGGACGCCGCCGCTTATGGTGAACTTTGTGTTACACAGTTTATACGAACAATGATCCCATTTTAAATTTCGCTATGGTATCTATTTCTATGCTACAATCCCATTATTAACATTTCATTACAGGTATTTACAGCACAGAAGTAGAATGTTTATTCTGCTGCAGCGGCCGCTGCCGCTTATAGTGACTGTGTTACGCAGTTTATACGAACAATCCCATTTTAAATTTCGCTACGGTATTTTGTGAGGGTGTCTGTAATTGAGACTGTCAAAAGTCTTCAAATTCGCATGCCCAAGTCATTATTTTCCAAATCCAATGATGTAGTATGAGGTAATAAAAATTGTGGAAACTTTGCCCTGCTTCTCTAGATAAGGGTGACGCTTTAAACAGTTGTCAAAGAGGAGGTGTAAGCGTGATTTTTATGAAATCACACTAAAATTCATGTTTTAAATCGCGAGACCAATCAAAAATAGCAGTTTTATTTTTGGCCATGATGTTGTTTTGAATAAATTCTTTCTTTTTATTCTTGTTAAAATTACAAAATTATATTTGCATGGCCACGATATTGTTTTGGGGAAAATGATTTCTTTTTATTCTTGTTAAAATTAACAATTTTATTTGCTTGGCAACAATGTTGTTTTGTAGAAATTATTTATTTTTCTTCATGTTAAAAAATTTAATTTGCGTCACCATGATATTGTTTTTATTCTTGTTAAAATTACAAATTTCACTTTAGAAAAATAAAAATTAAAAAAAAGTTTTATCCAGTTTATTTATTTTTATTTTTTTTAGATAAATTTCATTAATTATGATTTTAGTGTAAATCAAAAAAGCATCTTAAAGTTGAAAAAAAAAAGAACAACGGCCCGGTAACATTATAATTCTGTTTGTTTACATAGAAATTACGCCCTCAAGTGGTTTCAACACGCACCTATATTACTTTTGTTTTATATAGAAGTTTAAAATTCTTCATTTATACTTTATTTTATTTTATAATTACCAATGGGCTAAAATATAATAAATTTCAAATACCCTCCCCCCCCCCCTTATTTGTCTCTACAAATTTGTTTTTTTTTTCTTTTTATTACTTTTTTCTTACATGTACGTAATTTAAAGAGAGAAAGAGACACTTTTTTTTTTGTTTTTATGCATCCTTCCCTTTTTTCCTTAACATAAAATCATTGTAACTTTCTATCCTTTTAACTAAATTTGAACTGTCTTTTTTTTTCTTTTAAATGTCTTGTAATTAAATAATTAACCTTTTCCTAAATCTATATAACTATGCGGACTCCTTTAATTTCGCACTTCACATTTCATTTTTACCTTTCATCTAAATTTTTTCTCTTCCTCTCTTTTTTTTAAAACTAATTATGCTAATTTTAGCGTCTTTTAATGTAGGTTTACTTTATACTATTTAATATTTACTCACATATTAAATATATACACATGTGTGACTACAACTGAATGTAATCATCACGATAGTGATGAATAGATTGCAGAATCAACTTTAAATTTTAAAACATTTCTTTGTCTACAGCTCCCTAATCAGCTACAATCATGGAATGATCAGTTAAAGCATTCTGGAGGGTTTTCTAATCCATAAAATGCATGATATTAGCTTAAAAATCCTTGTAAATTTATTTTGGTTCTATACATTAAAAGACATGACAGCAAAATGTATTAAATTCTTCCCATGATTTCTTGGAAAGCAGATGAGTTAGAAAGCTTCTGTTGGCCCATAATCAACATTTTTGTTTTAAAAAATAATTTTTTTTTTCTTTTAAAAGAATAAAATAATAACATATTTTAGCTTTACACTTTCTAACATTTAAAAACCATTTCAAAATTTATTCTACATTCATATCTTATGCATAATAAAGAAAAATATTAAAAATATTAGCATAAAAACACCACCTTTAAACTCAGATGTGAGGATTACAATATATAGCATTTGACTATATTATGGTAATGCCAAAGACCTATAGAAATACATTAGTTAAATTATGAGTTTGATGAACATTCTTACACAATAGAAAGTTTGTGATGATGATAATTCTATGTTGGACTATTTTCATCATCTAATATTAATTGTAAAATGTCTTTAAAAAAATTCAAACTTTAATTAAATTTTCCAAATACATTCAATTGTTAGCAATACTGCACAGTGGTGTTGTCATTTCTTCAGGTGTTGCTGGCCTAATCAGTGATATTCTATAGGAATCAAATCAGAGATATTTATATTCATAAATATTGGTTTTGAGGTGATCCTCTGACCAACTGGGTTATTCTAAAAAAAGCAACAGCAGTAGAAATTTCATGCACTTATGTATGATGGTTCTGACTTCTCCACTTTTTTCTTTCTTAAGAACAAGGTTAATGAGTGGTTTACGAACATTATGAGTCGCTACATTAGGCTAATTTATGGGATTATTTGCCATTGTCACATGAGCAGCAGCTTTGAATTTTCTTCTTTGTACTTTTTCCTCTCTCTGTGTCCAGTATTTTGATCTTTTTTCTAGTCGAACATATGTTCATTGGTACATAAGTGGTATTAAGAAAAAAATGAAATTAGAAGGACCCTCGTAGATAAATATATGAAATTTTTATTGACTATTGCCTTTGACAGAATTGCTTAATTAGTTAGTTCGTCACTTTAAATTTAATATTCATGAATTTAAAGGTCCCTTGTTCAATTCCCATAACAGTATTGTCACTGATTTTTTCCAGAACACCTGAAAGAGAGAGAAGAATACCATTCAAAATGTTGCATTATATACTAACCTAGGTCCTATTACTAGTAGTTAAATGTTCTTGGTAAGTTTAAATGAAGTTTGAATTTTTCTAAAGTCATAGATAATGGAAATAGTCCAACATATAATTACAATAGTCAATCTATCCACTCTGAATACTTTTTAGCAAAAACCTTCTATTGTACATGACGCAAATACAATCTTATGTTTCGACTGCCCTGCAGTCTTCTTCAAAACTATGGATATAATGAAACAAAAATAAAATACATAACTATTTAAATAATATCATTGCATTTGTTCATTATATATATAGCTTTGAAGAAGACTGCAGGACAGTCGAAACACAAGATTGTATTTGCATATATGTACAATAAAAGATTTTTTTTAAAAAAGTGTTCAAAATGGAGTGGATAGATTGAATTTACATAAGATATTACAGCAATATAAAGGAAATGGATGAATTTGGTAATTACAATACTTATACAATATCTTTATATATCTGACATCTATCATTTTCTTTTTGTTTTTTAGGCTGTTGTTATCACTGATGAAGATATAAAGAAACAAGAATGGAGAGTTCAAGAAGCTAGAAAGAGACTAGAAGATGCTTTGGCAAGTTTCAATGTGACTTCAATGGCAAGGTAAATATTTTATTATATTAAATTTCTTCATAAACATTGGATTACACAGTTATTTCTCTGTTCATAAGTTATCTTCAAAAAAAAAAAAAAACTGATCAGTATTTTAAATCATTTTATTTTTTTATCACAATAGCAAAAAACTTTTTTTTTTATTTGGTAGGTTAAGGATATGCTTAAATTTGTGTATATAAATATATAATGCAAGATGTTAAAAATGATAAGAGAAATGAAAAATTAAAGAAAGATGAAGATAAGAAATTTACCAACTTGTACTACAATATTAACATGGCTGTATAAAAACCAGAAAAGAGAAGATACAACTAATAGACATAAATGTACGTTGTGATTTAGTACAGTTGTAAAATGACATCAGTCTAGATCTAAGGATTCATGAGTTGATGACGGATGTAAATATATATATATAGTTTGCTCTTTTTAATGTAACTTTGTATTCGATTTATGACTTTGGTACTTCACCGCCGAAGCATATAGATCTTTAAGTCTTTTGTTCGAAATAAATAAAGATGTGTTACATAATTTGCTTTTCTTTTTTTTTTTTTTTATTCCAGAAAGCTTAGAAATGTGGAATGCTTTTATCATTATGAGTTTAATTATGCAAATTTGTATTGTAGAGGAAACTCCACCCTCCTTCCCTCTCCAAAGTGCTATTTAACAAGTATTATGTGCTTTCTAAGAGTATTTGCTGTAATATGAGTGATCTCAAATTATTCTGGCTACCCCCCTGCCCCACAATGAATATTCTTTCCTTTTTTATGTTTTTTGAAAAATACTGTTCAGTTGAAAATTAATTGAGCATGATGATAAAATATATTTTAAATGTTTTGAAGTGTTTAAAATACTACTTCAGAAACTTTTTTAATAGTTTTTAAACTTTTTTTTCCAATTGTAAGGGAATAAAAGTTTGGTAAAAATACGAAAGAAAGACCATTTTAGTGTATTTTGCATAATTTGTAATTTATTAAAAATCTCAAAGCAATGATATAAGTAAAACAAACATGTTAAACTAGTATAACAGTATTAATAGTCATTTAGAGCTGACAAAGAAATCAGTTGAGCATAAATTCATTCGTTTAATCAAAGTAGGATTTTTTTCTTAATTTCTCCTCAGAAATTTTTGATTCTTGATTCCACTAAACAGTACAGACAGGGTTGTAAATGAAATAAATAGATTTCAAAATATCTTTTTAATCAAATAGATAAATAAATAAATAGCATTAAAAAAAAAAAACTTGTTAAATGTTTTAATTTATTTAACATACAAAATTCTTTTCATACTTGAAAATATGATTGATATTTATTATATGTATACACACACAATTCAATTTAAATTTTAAAATGGGTGTATTTTAGCTGACATTTGTATAATAATCAGTTGAAGATTGTAAATTTTTAAGTTGGATTTAAGAAAATCTTAAAATTGTGTTCTTATTCATTAATAGAACTATAATAAATGGTAAGATATATTAATTAAGACAATTAATGATGAGTGAATGCAAGCATTAATTTCTAAGTTTCAAATAGATGTGAAATCGTGTATGTTTTTTTGAAACTAGATTTTCATATCCACTTGGTCTTCATCAGTGAGGAGCCAGAAACTAGTCTGGGAATATTGGATGAATAGACAGTAGTTGGGGATTTTATGCACAAGCCTTCTGGCATCCATTGATTACTCTAGCTTGCTGTGTGGCAATACGTATAGTGAGTTTTTGCCTGTTTAAATAACAGTTATAAGCAAGCATAAGAAATGATGATCATGTGATGTTTATTGGCTTAAAACATATCCACTTTTAAAAATTGAGTGAAATCATTTGCACAAGCTGTATTATAATAATCCTTTTCATATTTACAGACTTAGCATAAACAGTTTCAATAAAGTAAGATTTGGAGAAAAAAATTAGAAAATTGTAAATTTGAATTTTGCATTCCTGCCTACATGTCACACTATCATGTCTTACCCCACATGTCAGCTGTTTTTTCAGCATTTATTGAAATAGTTGAATGATTGATTGCTTTTTATCTCAATTTATTTCTTTATAGACATTTTCATTGGCAGCTTAGAATTAAATAGGGTAAATATGATGGATCGCTTTAATTCATCCTTCTTTAAATAATAGTTAATGAAAGAGTATCAAAGAACATTCAATATTGACAGCATTCAATATTGATTTGGAATATCTAAAATTATAGGGCAATTTTTGGAATTAGTGATTTATTTCATTTACTAAAAATTGTCATCCATTCATTTATAGCTTACTTACTTCCTACCAATTACCTAGATCAAAGTTATCACCCACAATGACCATTTAAGCAAAATCAAAATATAAAATTAGTTGCTGTTCATATTATGGAGGTAGATTTTAATGAAAGTTAAATTTTTTCTTTTAATAGCACAAAATTAAAATACGAAGAAACTTATATATCTTTCACTTTCTTCTGTAATAACGTTCAGCAGTAGTTCTGTTTGCATTCAGCCTGATCATGTGTTATAATGCTAGGCATCCAGTTTTTCCTGAAACCAGTGAACCATTTTTGCCAGCAATAAATTCCTTTGCAGAAACTGAAGCACTTGTAGATATTTAACAAAAAGTGATGAAACAATTACTTGACTTTTTAATTAATTCACATTAGCAAAAGAATTTCCATTAATTCCATATTATTATAATGTAAACTGCTGATGCTGGAAGTTCTTTTCACTACTTAGGCACTTTTTAATTTAACTATATCATATTCAGAACTTAATTCAGCAACTATTTTACAGCTTTCTTTTTTTTTTTTAGAAATGGGTGTTTGTTTGTTTTTTTTGTCACTTCAATATTGTTCAATTTTTTAACATAAACAAATTACAGAAAAAAAATTAAATGCAAATGAGCTCACAAAATGTATCCAAAATATCTGATGATTTTTTCAAAGCACATGGTTGTTATATCGGGTAGTTGCTTGTTATAATATTTTCTATTTCAGCCAAAACAGTTTCATGTTTGTCACTTAGATTTCTGCCATTTTCACCGCACTTTCATTTTGAAATTTTTTTTTTTTTTTTATGTTACTCAACTTTCAACTTCTGCTTTTTATGAGTTTTAGCTAAAATTATTACAATATATGCATTTAAGAGAATTCTGTCAAACTAAAACATGTATAATATTTTTATCTCTAAAGGCGGGAAAAGGTAAATGAACTAAATTGATACGTTTTGCATCACAAAGATGTCTACCTCTCTGTTCATTGTGTGTCTTTATATTTATTGTATAAATATTAAATCAGTGAGAAAAGGCATTTGCTCTACTAGTTATTCACTTTCTAAGCTTTTATTGTATTTCACTGTACATTTTTGCATAAATATGAGCATACATAAGAGTGTGTGTGTATATACAAATGTGCTTATAAAAATATTTATACATACACATTTTGAAAGAAATATTTTACAAAAGTAATAACACAGTTAACATTTTCATGGTTGAAAATAGTAAATTTCCCTTCTGATAGATCAAAGACAAATCTGATTTAGCAATTATATGCCAGATTGTAGTTTGATTTGTAATTTCTTCTGCAATATTTAGACTATTGCTACATTTTGTATTCTGGAGATCAGAAATTGAAGAAGAATTTATTAGAATTCCTTTTGCCAAATTTAAAAGTAAACTGAGGGAAAAAAAAATTGCATTTTAAAGTTTAGAAAAAAATAAAATAGAATTGTGTGAAAGTAATTTCTAACAATTTCATGTTAATTTGAACAATAATTTAAAATAACATTGAAATTCTAGGAAATATATTAGTGCGGAAGTCTGGAAATTAAAAACAAGATCTCTGTTTGTCAAGAAAATATTAATCAAAAATATCTGAAGAAAAATAAAAATACCACAGTTTATATATAGAGATCTTTAAAAATAATAAAAAATAATTTTAAAAATAATAAAAAGTTTTGAAATGCTAGATAATAATGATAAAATATTAGAAATTTTATCATTAAAAAAAAATAGATATTTAAATAAAGAAAATACTATGATTACATGCTTTTAATCTCAAATTATATATTAAAAAACTTTAAATTTTAAATAAAAACAAACAAATATTACTTAGCTTTTTTACATGTTGTGTCCACTAATGGCATTTATTGAAATTACTATCTTTCCATATGTATTCATTTGCTACTATATAACACAATCTTTTTGGCTTATAAGAAATGCCATCTATTAATCAAAATTATAAACAAAATATAGTAATTTTAAATTATAAGAAGGAATTTGAACTTAGACTTTCAAGCTCCCCACAGCTATCCACTCATTCTTATACAACCGATACCCATGACCACAAATACATGTGAAAAAAATAAATGATCTCCAATATAAGTATTTCATGCTGAACCAGCACTCATTGGTTAGTCCAAATCATCATCTCCCACATATATATATATATATGTAATCAGTACTCAGATTATATTAAGTTAGCAAATCTTCAAATTTTAATGGATAGATTTTAATCTTCTCCATCTGCCAACTATTCAGCTATCCATGTCATTGGAAATCTGATGATAGAATGCTCAAAAGTTTTTGTTGATGCCAATATTATTGTCATACCCATGTTGACTTTAAGTCCCTCTGATCCCTCATGTATAATATCTTAATATATTCCATTTAAATATATAGAAGAGGGATGGTCAGAATATAGGCTGAATGTTTAATATTTAAATACATGTATATTGTTTATATTGAACTTAATGTAATAAGAAAGGATTTGATCTCAAACTTTCAAGTTCCCCACAGTTATCCACTCATTTATATAAGATGGAGTGGATAGCTGTGGGGAGCTTGAAAGTCTGAGTTCAATTCCCTCTTATTACATTAAGTCAGTATAGACATATGTGTATTTTAATTTTAAATAAGCAAATTTATTAACTTCATCAATCAGAAGAAACAAAGGCAAGCATTTGAGGTACATATGAAGAAAGCAATATAGCAACATCAATTGAATATTGTGAAATATAATAATTCATTTCAACTGCCTACTTATAAGTTGTCTATGTAAGCATAAGCAATTATTGAATTTGAGAGCTTGTTCGATGATAAAACATTTAATTGTAAAGGGTTTTGAATGATCTGGTTAAAACAAATAATAGATTTAAGATTTTAATTTTAAATAAGATACTTAGATGTTAGCAGCTATCAGTGATTCAAGAAAAATGCAGTAATTCTATACATTTCTGTACTTGCACCATGTAGATTTTTGTTATATCATAATAGAAAAATAAATGTATGTATAATTTGATTATTATTTCATTGTAAAATTATTAAATATTTGTTTCTTAGTAAGTGATGCTTGGATTTAGCTTTAATTTGAATATATTTGTTTTTTGGCAGAAAATTATTTAGCTGAAAATGTATTGATAACATTTTTATTATTTTTTTGTTGTTTTTATTTTTGCGATTAAAAATTGATTTTTAATGTTTCAGAAAATATTTTTATTAGTTGAACTTATGTTTTAATAAAATTTGTTTTAAATATATAAATTTAACCAATCCTTTTATTCAAATGATGGACACGTGTCTGAGAAATCTAGGAATTAAATTTGCATTTTTTTGCCTTCTACTGAGAAATTTTGCTAACATTTTTTTTTACAGCTTTTTAAAATTCATCTGTATATTTTTTTTAATATTTTAATTTCAAAAAATTCAAAAGACGTCAGGATAATCAAATTAGTGGGAATTAAAAATTTTCTGAAACCACACATTGATGCCTATTTATTGTATATTTGAGATCTCAAACTTTGATAAGATTACTTTGAGAAAATATTATGATAGTCTAAAAACTTGATTTTTTGGAAAGTTTATGATTATTTTTGTATTGTAATTGTGTAATAATTATTAGAAATCAAAAATTTATATTATTACATATTTATTTTTTACAGAAATGTTTTATTTTTAAATATAAAAAAATAAATATGACTAAAATCACACTTTTTTTTATGTTTGCCATAATATCATATAAATACATATATTCTTCTGTGTAATGTTACCATAGAGATTAAGGTCGTGGGAAATAGAACTGTCTAGAAATGTCATTCAACAGTCTATTATAATATTTAGCGATATTGCAGAAAAATGTAAACATTTAAAGCATAAATTGATAGATTTATTAGATATTAAAAATAATTTGTTCAGATTTTTAGAACAAACATAAGAAGAAAAAAAAGATTTTGTTCATTTTGCATATTGAATCTGCTCTACCTGAAATTTGATGATATGTCAGTGCTTTGTTTTGATTAAAATCTAATTTTTAAAATAATTCCAGAAATCAAATATGACTTTTTAAAATTTATTTAATTTGTAAACAAAAATGTCTATCAAATGAGATCAAAATTATTATTTTCTGATAAATAATAATGGTTTAATATTAAAGTGAAAGTTGAAAACTTAAATCTAGTGAGAACAATGAAATCTGTCAGAATACCGGAGAGTTATTATTGTTTTTTTATTTGCTAAATACCATAGTTTTAGCCTGAAGGCTGAAAATATATCTTGATTATTTATTTTTATTTATTGCTCTCTTTTTTTTTTTTTTGCAAAATTGATATTTTTTCAGATTTATTTTAGATTTTTGAATATATATTTTTAATAAAATTAGTAAAAAATACAAAGATAAATTCAAAAATATTTTTTTTTTTTTGCATTAAAAAATACAACTGAAATAAAAATATGAAATAAAAAAAGAACTAAGAGACTAGCACTACTTTCTGGATATTGAGCTTTTTCATTAGGGAGCAGTTTTGTATTGTAGCTATTGTGGAAAATCCTATATTTAAGTCATAAGTAGAGAGCTTTGAAGTTTACTGCTATCAAATGGAGTCATTGTGTTGTTTTATATCATTCTTTTTCTTTTAAATAATTGAGATCATTAAATACATAATTATTTATTCAATATCAGTCTTATATAGTTAGGAAGATATATGTACTTGGATCCAAAAACTTTAGAATGTTTGAAAATTCAATCATTAGTTTGAAAACCATAATAGGAGTAAAAAGTGATAGTTGGATGACTATAATGCAAAACTGTATTCTGAGGAAAATCAAAAGCCAGAAATTAAATTTGGAGATCAATTTAATAAATGCCATGATGTGTACATGAATGTTTAAATGTAAGCTAGAAAAGTTATTTTATTGTAATTTATTAAAGAAAATGGTGATTTGATTTTATATAGATGTGCCATCAAATCTTGATCTTATTAGAATATTCTATGAATGAAAGACTTAACAGTTTGATATATTTTGTGCTCAATGTTTTGTTAGGGTACATAATGTATTAAGCTAGGTTTGAATGATTAGTATAATATCCATTTATCAATTTTTGATTCATATGGGTCAGTCTACTGGATAAACTTACTATTCATATGGACAAGAATTTTGCTCTTTTTAATCACCCACTTTTTGATTTTGTGAAAAATGTTCCAATTGAACCTTTAAGCCAAAAAACATGTTTTTGATACTAGCATTGTGAACATATTACTAAAAACTTTTCTTTCTAGGATTTTCTACCCAAATGTTATTAAATTCTGTGTTGCAAATTTTGGGTCGATCAATGAGATATTTGGGCATATCAAAAGTATATTTATTTAGATAAGAGTGGGTATTATTTATATATGTTTATATTTTTGATATTACCATTTTAAAAATATTCTAGATTAAAGTTTATGCTAACTTCCAGAACTGATCTATTTCAGATAGTTACAATATTTCTACATTTAAATATGTGCATTATTGAATTTTAGGAACCAGTTGTATTTGATAGATTAATTCTTACTGTGGGTTGTTTAATATTAAGCAAAATTAAAACAACACTTATTTTTTGCTCCTTCTACCTGATGTATTTTATCTCATTTTCATGTGATTAGAGGATGCAGAATCTATAAATAGGAGGGTAGCAGTTTTAGAACTTTTTTTTTTTCAATATTGTCCTTTTAGTTTGATACTATCTGATTAGGGTCATTCTCATATGCAAGGTTTGTTGAGTTGAGAACTATACATATCAATAGTCTAATTAGAAGAATCAGATGATGTCTTACTATTTCTTGGGGTGTCTCTTTACTTTGCAGATATAAATTTGATTGCTAATTCTATACTTAAGTATACCGTATAATAAAACATTTATAAGTAAGTTTTAGTAGAGAAGATATAAATCAAATGTTAATATAGATAGGCTGAACGTTTTCGAGGATCCATGCCTTATAATCATAGCTATCATAAAAATGTATAATAAAATATATGCAAAGATATTTAAATAAGCCAGTGTTATGTAGCCCATTTCTTCGAGATCTCGAAGCAAGTATCTTTTCTATTGATAGCATGGATGTTTCCATTAATTTAGAATGCTTCTTTTATTTTTCTCTTATGATCTTTTGATTCTGAACATAAGATTATGAGATTGGCAGGTGTGAAGTTATGTCCGGATTGCTTGGTATGCTCCAAAAATGCAGAGGATGTATTGTTGTTCTTCTGAGCTCTGTTGTAAGTGTGCAGGTGCTTTCGTTTCACCATAATATATAACGTGGCATCCGGCCTGAGGGCATGCAATGTAGTATATCATGTGTGGGGTGAATGATCGATCAATGTGATCTTTAGAGTTGTTAATCAATCTACTAGAATGAGGTGGAGTTCTTTTAGGAATGTAGGGGATTGTTATTCTAGGTGAATGGGTGCTGGGTACATTATTGTTTATTCTATTGTGGAATCTTGTAATTTTATTTTTAATAGCTTTAAATTTAAAACCTGCTGCTAAAAGGTCTTTAAGTAGTTGTTTATATTTTCTTTCCTGTCTGCTTCCTATTTACAGAGATGTAAGTTTCTAAATAAAAATGCATTTAAGCCAGAAAATTTATGCTACGTGGGTGAGTTGGAGTTAGGATGAATGCAGCTTCGCATTTCAAATGGCTTAACTATCATTTTATAATCTATGAAGTGGCGGTTTCTTGATAATGACAGGTCGAGATATTTGAGTTTTTTGTTGGTATTTTCATATGTAATGGTGAGAGTTTGGTTAGGTTTTGCCTTATGTTATATTGGCTGGATTACAATGTTCCCAATATAGGAGGCTTATAAGGTTTGTAGATGATTTTAATGTCTGCATGCCTATTACGTGTAAAGTGTGATATGGATGAGCCTTTTTTTTTGAGTGTTCAAATAACTTTTTTACAGTCCATATTATTTAAAATGGATATGGTTGGGTGAAAAATCATAAATTAATTAGTTCAGTTATTATTTAAATAATGATGATCCCTTATAGTGATAACCGGTCATTCTAAATGTTTATGTTTTGATGATTACTTCTGGATGAAACTTTTAAAATTATAGGTAGACGACTTGTGTAATCATTCAATTACTGTCTGTAAAATGGGTATTTAACTATTTTTTTAAGCTAGAAGATAATGAAGAAAAATATAAAAACTGGTATCAACCCCATGTGATTATCTTGAGTACAATGTGTTCTCTTTTACTATTTTTTAATAGAGATATTCTGGAAATTTTTATCAAGTAATGATCTGCTTAATACTGCTAAATGTTTTGTTTATACTTAATGAATTATTGATTTATATATTTCTATTTTTTGATTGACTATTATAAAACTC
Source organism: Epiperipatus broadwayi (assembly GCA_028023455.1). Lineage (NCBI taxonomy): Eukaryota > Metazoa > Onychophora > Udeonychophora > Euonychophora > Peripatidae > Epiperipatus > Epiperipatus broadwayi. The sequence continues at coordinate 10,509,274 of JAQFVV010000028.1, read as the reverse complement.
TTGAATAGTTAAACCAATTATTCCTATTACTTATACTTTTTTGGATATAGTTGTTTGTTCTTTTTTTACAACTTTATCTTTGCCAGTATTATAATATTTTTATTTCATATCTTTGCCAGTATTATAATATTTTTATTTCATATGTCTATAAATATTGTGCATCATTTGAAATAAAGAATAATTTAAATATGGTATATAATAATTTTTAAAAATTTTCCACATGTAATAAAATTTATTAAATATTTTTGAAAAGGTATAATATATATGCATATATAAAGATGTAACAAATCATAAACTATTAGTCGATTTAAAATCTTCTTGACCAATCTTGCTCACTATATATGTATTTTATGAGAAGACCTCGAGTCATCAGATGCACTAAAGACTTGAAACACCCGAACATCCACACAGGAACAAGGTCAGACCTTTCTATTTATATAAATCCATTCATGGAACAAATAAATCTGAATATATTATGAAGATAATTCACAAACAAGATTGCTAAATAATTATTTAAATGAATTTCTCAAATAACATCCATCTTTTGTTATATCAATCCCAATCTATTTTGTCGGATGAAAGACCATTGATTGGCATTGATGTAACAAAAGGTTGGTAATATTTATAAATTCATTTAAATGATTCGTTAGGAATCTAGCCTGTGAATTATCTTAATAACACATTTGGATTTATTTGTTCTACGAATAGTTTATAATCTTAACATGACATATCTGATAAGCTGTAAAATTGTTTATATGCTTACTAAATCAATTACTAAAAAATATTCAGAAGCCAAAATCAAATTGGTTGTAATTAAGATAAAAAGTGTTTCAAGTCTATCTTATCTGATGAACCAAGGTTTCTGGTAAAATGCATATATATTCAGAGAGATTAGTCAAAAAATTTGTACTGATCAATAATTCAAGATTTGCCACAAGTTTGAGAAGATGTGTTATAAAATCTAAAAGATTTGATTGGTTACAAATATTTATCGGACACATTTGTCAATTTATTCTATATAAGTATACATACTTTTTTTTTTAAGTATACATTTCAATTATGGAATTTATCTTCTTTTTAACATGTAATTTTTTTAAAAAAGATAATTTTAGTGTACTTTTAATTTTTTTTTAGGGGCTAAAATATATTTTATTTATATTTGTTTTTATCAACTTGTAACAAAGGTTCTAAAGGAAAAAATGTAAGTGTAATAAATGTGTGTGGCGTGTGTGTTTTTTTCTATATACAAAATATTTTTTCTCTATTTTTATTATTATTATTAAATATGAATTATTGATGAATATAAATCTTATAAATTTTACAGATATCTTTATGTTAGCTTGAAAGTCTGTGTTCAAACCCCTCTAATTACAGCTAGCTTAAGTATCTACACTACTTGTATTCATATATTAAATATAATTATAACTGATGTAATAATTAATAAAATATATCATGTAGTATTTATGCCTATTTTTTTAAAAAATATTTTTATTAAACACTTTTATTTAACTTAGAAATTCTGATTGTTTGTTTATTTGGATAAAATTTTGTAACTGATTTTTAATCGAAAGGATTTTCTTCAAATTTTGTACATGACAATGCAATATTTCAGGGTTGTCCAACCCTAAGATTATTAGACTGCATTGACATCAGTTCAGCACGTTTTTAATGATGCCAGTAGATGGCGTATATTTTTAAAAAATATAGTTTCATTGAATTTTATGACTAATTCACTAAAAAGTTTTGACAGTAATTAAAATAGAAAAAGAAATAAAGGATGAAATCTTAATTTCTTTTGATTTTTCTAAACTAAAACTTGATTTATTTATTTTAAATGCCTTCATATATGTAAAAATAATGTAAATAATTTTTAATAAATATGAATTTCATTTCAAATATTGAAAACACAGCAATATTGTTTACATTCTCAGTTTTTAAATTTGAATAATTACAAAAAGACATTTACAAACATCCAAATACTAAAAAAGTCAAAAACAATATATATAAAAAATATTTTATAAAAAGAAAACCTTTTATTGCGTAAGCTAGGAAATACTGATCATGTAACATTTTAGTGGTTTTATACCAATCCTTCCCATATGATGATGGTGACTGGTTTTTAAAAAGCCAAAGACACCAAAATGAGCAAATTAGTTTGGATTGAAAACATTATTGTGTTGTAATCTTGGCCTCATAGCTTTATAGTTAACTAAGTAAAAGATGGCTGCTGGAGGGTTGCATTAGGCTCAGGGCTCTCAGATTCAAAGCTTCTCACTGATAAAAGCCACAAGCTAGAAACTAATCTGGAGATATTGATCGGTAGCACTAGATAGGGGTTTTATGCACAAATTCTTTTTGCACCCATTGATTACTAAGGCCTGCACCAGGTGGCACTACTCTATGGAAAGTTTGCTACTATTTATTTAATTTGATGAGTAATATATTAACATATTAGTTTTAGTGCATTTTTCATCAAATTAAATAAAGTTGTTTTTTATAAAACATTATATATATATTATTAGTAAAATAGTAATTATTTTTTTAGTATTACATCATTTTTTTAAAAGTAATAATTAAGTTATGAATTTTTTAAAAATATGACCCTGCAAACTATCCAGTACTCCTAGGGATGTGATTCCTCCCTCATCATTATAAATGCAGGATCATATTACACTCATGTTTTTTAATTTTTAAATGTTGTCATATTACTATTCATCTGATTAGTTCAGATTAACACATAATCTCTGGTTAATAATAGCTATATGTCTGCCAACCAACACTGGATAATTGCTTGGATTAAGTGTGGAGCTGACTTCCTGAAAGAAAACTCCTAAGAAGCCTGTTTATGACATGAAAAAACTTTCAAGATGCATCTGACTGGGCTTGAACTTCAGGTTCAAATCTAAATATGGCTGGATCCAAAGAATGTTAAACCTGATTCCTAAAACATAGTTTGAGTACAAATAGAATGATTGGAAATTTTTCAAATTACAAGCAGGCTTATGATCTCCTCTTAGTCTCCAGAGAACTAACCTGCAAGTATCTCAAGTGACTATTCGTGGTTATTTAGGTATTAGCATAAAAGTTCTGGATTAATTTAATTTAGTAAGATGAACATTTATATTTTCCAGAATTTCATTGGGGCTAGTTTTATCTGACTATAATTTTGTCTTGAAGGGAAAGGAGACATTTTTTGCATTCTAATTTTTGAAAAAAGAAAAGTAGTCCTTATCTATTACTGTAGTAGAAATAATTAATTCTAACATCTAGCATGTGTGATTGTAAAAGCGAAAATACTATTGATAATATGGTCTTTCTTTCATTGAGAATGTTAATATTCTTACATGCATTGAGTTCATGATATATATGCTACATAGTCATATAGTGCAAAATTAGTTGGCCAAATTATTTTGGCTTAAATCATTAGTTCATCTTTGACAATGGAATCCCTAGGGAAGAAGATATAAACACATATTCTTTTAACTAAATAGCATTGACTTGCAATTTTCTTTCACTGATACCCAAACAATTTTGGTTAGCTTATGTCTTTGTGACTATTACTTTTAGAGTTACTGTGCTAATTATTTTGTTCAACTAGTCATTACAGTATCAAACAATAATTAATTTTTAACAAGTTAATTTAGAATTTTCTATTGAAAATGAAAAATTGTAAATATATATATTGTTAACATTTAAGAATAAATTTACATATTAAACTATATATATCATTTAGTTGAATTATTAACTGTTTTGGAAAAATGCAAACTTTGTCTATCATTTCTGAATATATCTAATTATCATAATACAATATACAGGTTAGTATAAATCAAAACAATGGTTTTTCACTTCTTTTTTTTAAGATGATCTAATGAAATATCAGTCTAGCAGGGGAATAGCAAGGGAATTGAACTGATAGTCTTTAGATTCATAAATATTGTATTTAAGATGATGTGGTAACCAATTAGGCTATTCTGCAAAAGACAGTAATTAGTAGAAATTTAATATACCTATCTATGAGGGTCCTTTATTCTGTTGTTGTGTTTTTTAAGGCATGTTTAATGAGTTGTTTTCAAGCATTGTGGATTATGATCCTAGATTGTCTTAGTGAGGTTCTTTGCCATATAAGCAAGTTCTTTCAATTTTTTTTTTACCTTTTCTCTTTGCCAAATATTCTTGTATTTTCCTAATTGAACTTGTGTTCATTAATGCATGCATGCTCTGTTTCTTTAGATAAATCTGTCTTTTTCTTTTATATTATATCGTTTTAGATCAAGGATGGTTAAACTATGGCTCATAACGATGATTTGTGCAGCCTGCTATCTATGTAAAGTGTAAATTTCAAGTACTTAAAATTTTATATTGAACATATTTTATTCAATATTTTTTTGTAAAATGCACATCAAAATTACTTATTGTAAAAAGATTTATTATACCGACCATTATTATATTTCTAAAACAATGCATTCTAAAATGCTTCAAACAAAATGTAATATGTTTTTAATTCCATGTAGTTTATATCAAATAAAGTTTTTCATAAAATTGTCTAATGAATTTTACAGAAAATTATTTCAGACAAAAATATCTTAAATTTTGAATCTGAACATTTTTTGTTGAATTTTTTTTTTTTTTTTCACTTGTTACACTAGTTTTCAAATTATCACTAAACTGATGTTTGAGTTGTTCGTATTAAAAGTTTCTGTGAAGAATATTCCACGAAGATTGTGTGACAATTTTTTACAACATTCTCAAATTATCTTGGGAGCAAAATTTGGTCACATATAATCAGACACACATATATATAACGCTGGACATCATTCTGAAATTGACCAAACTTAATTTTAAGAGTTTTATTTCATGGAAATTTGTTGAAAATAGAAAGTCTGTTTCTCGTGTGATCACAATACTTTTCTTCGTTATGAGTACTTTATATATTGGAAAATAAAAACGTTTTTTATATGTGGCCTGCAATCAGAAAAGTTTACCCAGCCTTGCTCTGAATATTATGTTATATATTAACCTGTATCTTATTATGCATATTTCAATTAGTTGATAATTATAAATAAAGTGTCCTTGTAGGAAAACCTTCTTTAAAAGATAAAATGACTAACATTTAAAATATTGGAGTGAAGGGAGCTAAAGCTTGACTCTCAGAGAAGGAATTAAAAAATCTAAATACCAAAATTTTTATTCAAATATGCATATATCAAATTTTTTGCTATCCTCAAACAATCCTTGAGAAGGAAAACTAAAGCATATTTTTCAACTGAATAGGGCTTAGTTTTTTACTGTATTTTGTATGTATGTGTAAAAAGTACAATATTTTTATTTTTAATAAATCTGTAGTCGCAGTTGAAAAAAATTAGCAAAATTAATAAATGCAATTTTTAATAAAATTATATTACATGGATATTTATGTGTGTGTCTAATAATTTTTTTTTTTTTTTAATAGGATCTCTGTTGAAGGTGATGATAATGAAGAAAGACCTCATATCAAATCGGAGCCACCTGAGAGCAAATAAGCTTCATGTTACCATGCCATTATTAAAGTTCACTGTATATAATCCAATATTTCAATCAATTCTACTGACACTATATGCATAAGCCATTTATTATTTCAAGTCATGATTTGAAATATAAATTTTGGGGTTAGAGAAAGTTGATTATCATGGAAATTAAGAATTTTACTTTAAATTTTGGGGTTTGCAGTTTTTATTATTATTATATATTCCTATAGTTGTTTTTTTTAAAGCAAAAAAAGTGTTTTCAGGCATTGAATTTTGATAGAAAGATCATAATTATCAAAGAATTTTGTTTTCCCTTCTTTCTTAAGAACCGGAAAGAAAGCACTGTACATTTGAATAGGGATCAGAATTCACACTTTTTATTATTTTCATATTTATTTTTAGTGTGTTAATCATGGATAAAAATTATTTTTTTGGCTAAATTTTTCAAATCAATTAAAGCATTGTTTAAAACAAGCCTAATTGTTGATAATAAAGTAATTCTGAGATGACACATTGGTAGAAATTTTTTTTTTTTAATTGTAGCACCACGGCAGGTAAATTAATTCATTAATCATCAAACAGATATTGGGTCTTCATATTGTTAAATTTGTCAGATGCATCAAACTAATTAAGGAGTATCAAAATACTCCACTTCAAAATTTTCTTTTATAAGTTTGAATAATCAGTAGACACTAGATGGCAGTGAATATTCTCTGAAGTAAATGCATGACTTACAATGCAGGTATTGAACGTAAGTCATGTGTCACTGTGTTGAGCATCAGAAACAATATACACATATATATAACTAAAATTATGTCTGTAATAACAACAGCAAAAAAGATCTTTATTCATAATAATAAAAACACAAAATAGATATATGGTTTTGTACTGCTTTTTTTTTTTTTTTTTTTAGAGTGATTTGTAAATGGAATGATGAGAATACAGCCCTCATGAAAGAGATCATATTTTTCTCTTCATTCTGATTCATCTTGGTTTGTGTAACTAACAGTAAAAAAAACTTGGGACAATAAGTGATATGTGTCTAATCTGATTTATTACATTAAAATTAAAATTAAAAAAAAATGTGTTGACAGCTAAGCATTAAATTAAAGCACAGTTCAACAAATGAACTCTGTACAATTTATATAAGTAAAAAAAAAAAATACTTCCAATTTATTGATTCTTAATCCTTTTCCATATAGAATGTTACTGTCTGTAACTAAAGACTATAGTCTCTCATGTGAATGAATAAATAAATGGTAAGTAAAATTTGTACAAAATGAAAAGTTCATATATATATTATTAATAATTTACAAAAACATTTACAATTTTCATTTTGCTGACTTCATCTTAACAAACTAGGAAAAATATTTATTAATTTTATCTAATATCTTATTGTTAAATGAACACAATAAGACACTATTGGATAATTCATTCCTAATTTACCCCTTTATCGATCCTTACATGAACAAATATGAGAAGCCATGCTTCATGTCAAAAAGCTTGTAGCAGCGTAATATAATCAAATAATTAGTTACTCAGGAGAGAATGTGTCACAGAAGCGGCAGATTGAGCTTTAATCCAGGAAGTATGTCTAAAATCTGTCACTCTAAACCAGTGGTCTTCAACCTTTGGTTTGCGGACCGGTGCCGCAAAAGTTTTTTACCGGTCCGACGGTAGACTGGCAGGAAAGTTTGTAATAACAAAATAATGAGTTTAAACTTTTAATTAATATAAACAATTTTTATTTATTTTTTTATCTCATTTTTACCCAATTAAAAAAAAAGAAATAGAACGAAAACAAAATCTAATCAATCATATATAAATTAATTTATTTTTCTAGTTATCATAGATGTTTATGGGGGGGGGGGGATAGAATTAAATTTTTTATTATACAAACTCCATATATATATAACTTCATTTTGTATATTTAACATTATTGTTTTGATCAGTTATAACAATTATGCTCATCTAAGGCTAAGCAGTTTACATCTTTAAGAAAATTTAGCTATAGACTTCTGCCGGTCTGCGAAACCTTATACTTATTTTTACCGGTCCGCAGGTGTGAAAAGGTTGAAGACCACTGCTCTAAACCATGCAGGATTTAACAATATGGATGTTAATTAAGAAAATAAATATTCTGTTATTAATTTCATTATTAATCAAGGAAAAGGTGATTTATTTAGATTTTTTTTTTTTATTTTCTTTCATCTGCAACAGCTTTCTTTGAAAACAAAACTTATTTTTTGATAACTAATATAATATTCTATAAACATTAGTTGCATTTGATATTTAACAAAATATTCAACTATCTTCTAGTTCAAACTCTCTGACTGTGATCCATTTTTCCTTGTAAAATGTTATTGTTCACATCGTTTCATCATTGATTCTTCCTTCATAATCTTTACAGTTTGCCATTCTTTTTGCAATAGTTTTATATCAAAAGAAAGGAAGAATTGGACTAAATTGGAACTAAGAATGACCGAGTCCAGAATAATTCAACACTAAAATTGTTCTTTATATCCTTTTATATTTATCATTTTTTAAGGAAGGTTTTTCTTCTAAGTTTAATTATAGCTTTTAATGGGAGATTAATATAATACGTTTATATATCAAAAATATCGAAGTCAAGAGTGAATCAAGTAAAAAATATTCCCCACCCCCCATTTCCTTTGTTTTCTTTTAAAGTGTAATTTTCATTTTTGATGGATGTCCATTATTTTAATAAACCAATTTGTTTATTTAACTTTAATTTCATATTAGAACTACGTAATTTCTTTATCCAGCATTAGCCACCAATAAAATTATCAAAATATTACATATAAAAGGAAAAAACTATGCCCATGTGTTTGTTTTTATCTTTATCATCTTTCTCTCTCTCTGTATTTTGTTCCTAACTTAGTTATTTGACATAATTATATATACTGTTTGCTTATATAAAGATTGGACAAAATAACAAACATATATATTACAAATGAAAAGATATACTAATTTAATATTATTTTTTTTTTACAAATAGAATTTTAAGGGTATTGTATGGAATGTCTTGAAAGAAGTTTTATAAATTTGTGAGAAGTATCATTCTGGTTCATGTATAAAGGATAGTTGGTTCCCAACGAGCTAGAGTATTGTTCAAAACTTTAAATGCTTTTCAAGGTTAATAGTTTCAGGATGATGGCAACCTTCCTTAAAGATGGAATTCCGAATGAAACCTTCTAGAACCAACTACAATAAATCAATATGCTTACTAAAGGGAGGAGCTTATGGACATTTGCTAAGTATTATAATCAATAAATATAAAACTATAGCAGAAATCATTTCTGAGCACTGAAGTTACCATGGAAACAATCCATTAAAAACATTGTTACTTTTATGATATAGTAACACACAGAAATGATGAGTGTCACAAGCATAAAAGCTGATAATAGAAGTTGTGAAAATGTGTTTAGATTTTTGTTATTTACACTTTTTGGAATAGCTAGAAAAGTTTAAGACTATTAACCCGAATGCTTTCTCCCAGCTGAAAATGTTTTGGTAGATCTTGATTTGGACAGTCATATCATAGTTTTATCTTGTTTCAATTTAGTACAATATAGTTATTTGATCAGAAGGTTAAGTGACATTTGAGCAGCTTAGCACCAGATTGAGTATAATATTTCTGATTAATGGATGAGTTTATTTTTTTACTTTACTCTGCTGAGCATTGATCTAGGAGTCTTTGACTTTTTAACTTATACTTCATTTTGTTAGACACTACTGGAGAATCTAAGGACGCAGGTTTGAATCCCATGCTAGTACTGTCACTGGTCAGGCCAGCAACACCTGAAGAAGAGAGGAGAATACCTCTCGAAACATTGTGCCTATACTAACCTGTATGCTATTACCAATAGTAGAATGTATTTGGAATATTTAAATAAAAGTGAAATTTTTCTAAAGACATTTAATACACATATTAGATGATGGAAACAGTCCAATATAAAAAATACTATCTAGATACTTTACATCTGCAGATTACTTGAAACATTTTGGGGGAACATAGCAAGGTGCTATCTTTTGATATAATTCTCAATTTACACAGCCCGTACAGTTAAATTCTGGTCTGATGAACATAAGAATGATGTTACAGTCTTCTCAATCACCCTGATTTTACGGGCTATTCCACTGATAGATGGCATCATTGTCGATATTGAGCATTTTCTCTGTGAGAAATAGTTTTAACATTCTTCTAAATATTCTTGAAATGTTATATAATTTCATTTTACATAAACTGTGGAAGTAGTGGCTTTATACTATGTAGTTCTGTTACTTTGTCTAATATATATATTTGTAATGTGACTATTTTTTCTCCAAAGCTGCCTGTAATGCTATCTCTGAATCAACGTGTGTCAGTTAGCTACATAATTTTGTTGTTTACTTAAACATTTTAAGATGCAAGTATGTCTGGATCAAGAATTATAACATGGAATGTGAAACATATCTTTGGTGCTCTTCCTGTCATCAATAAATCTTGCAAACCAATTTTTCAGTACCAGTTTTGCCCAATTTAAAATAGAATTTAATGTTAGCATATTGCTCTATTATGGATTAAGTCATGAAACACATTGTCACATTTCATATTGTAAATCATGATCAACACATGCTAGGACCTAAAATTTTTGTGATGAATAACTAAACTGTGTCACTATGAAACATGCATTGATTGAGAGATGTACCATGTTTCCCTGAAAATAAGACCTAGCATGATTTTTCAGAATGTTCATAATATAAGCCCTAGTTAAGATCATCAACTAGATAGATGGCTTTTGTCTGCCTGTGGAAACACAATGGATGTATTGAAATATAAAGTAATGAATGTTTAAATAAACTATTATTGACATTAATGCTTTAAGTAAATGGTAATATAAATTATATGCTACTTTTATATTTTCCTGACAACTATTTTCGATAAATGTAATTCTACCTGTTTAGAGAAGCAATTTCTTCTCAGCCAAATGATTTAGTAAACTTAAAATTTTATCTACCATAAATCGCTATATCAGACAATTTCTTTTAGGTACTTATTTTATTTATATTTAATACTTAAGTTTAGAATGCTTTATTTAGTTTTTTAGAGTTTCATCATGGTAGCCTTTAAATATTCAAGATAAAAGAAAAATCGGTTGGATTTCTTAAAACATTTTTTCCCTTTTAAAAGACTTTAAATAATAAAAGTGATTTTAAACATTAATTCTTATTAAGCACATGGTCATTACATAAATACATATAAGACTTTAACCTTAATACTATGCACCTTAAGTGCTTGATTTTACCACAAGAGGGACCTCAACAAATTTTTACACAAGATTACGACTTTATAAAGATAAGAGCAGCCGCCTTATCTTCAACCTACTTTCTAATTAGGTAGGCAAATCTAAAGCATTTTGATTTGAGAGTGCGTCTCTCAAATCAAAATGCTTTAGATTTGCCTACCTAATTAGAAAGTAGCTTGAAGATAAGATGGCGGCTTTTATCTTTATAAAGTCATAATCTTGTGTTAAGATTTGTACCCTCTCGTCGTAAAATTAAGCACTCAAGGTGCATAGTATTAAAGTTAAAGCCTTATATGTATTTAGAAGTGATTTTAATAATTAAAGTTTAGCTTAAGCTAAATTGTCAATCTTTCTCGTAAAGAAAACGTTTTTTTAAAAAAATATGTAAGTAGGGCTATTTTGAATATTTTGGAGTTTACAATACTATGTGTTATAATGGACGCATTTAATATGCACATGTGAAATACAGAAACATTTTTCTGAATTATTGTGCCTGCATTTTTTTTGTTGCTTTTATGTGGGCAAATCATTCTTAATTGTAATCATTTTTGTTACCACTTCTGTCTCGCATGTCTTTAATTAACACTTGATTTAATGATAAATTTAAACATAATAATATTTTGATCCCAGATAAAATGAGAGCAAAAAGAAAAAGCTATTTCTGTGAATGCAAGAGAAGAATTGCAGAGGGCTTCCCGGATAAGAATCTTACAGCTTTCTGGAAAGACAAGTATTTGAATAAATATAGATTTTTGTGCATGTAAAAATAAGACCCCTTGAAAATAAGTTCTATGGTGTCTTTTGGAACGAAAGTTAATTTGACATCTACTCTTACTTTCAAACATACTAGTTACAGACAGCTTAAAGAGAAAAACATGTTAACTACAGACAGATAACTTGAGAGAAAATCAATTACTTTTTTATTCAGACACGATATACTATAATTATGCTTGAACTATCATCTCGTAATATTATTATGAACGATTGCATTTTAAATGACCTCTAACATATTACAGCTAAATTTCATATTTTGAATTGAAACTATAATGTTCACAGGACTGGTTTCAGCAGAATTTTTTTCATCAGGTATTTAAAATGTATTCATTCTTAATAATATATATAAGTAAACAACTTAAATAGCTCATTAGATATATCAACACTAAAGATCAACTCCCTCCAATATACAGCAGGCAGTATATAAATATTTAGTTGCCCAGAAAATAACTGTCGCGCTTCACATTATGGGTAGATCAGAGCTGTTCACACAAGACTATCACAACACAAGTATGCATACAATAAGGTGCTTGCAGACCATCTTCACACAGCACAGAGCTACAACAGGACACCCTTGCATCCCAAATAATCCTCGCGTGGTGTGCAGAGAGCGACACGAGTTGAGAAAAATAAAAGGCCTATTTTATTCAGACGCTAACTCAGTTAACAAAAGAGACACATTATGACAAACCTAATTTGCATAATTTTGCATCTTTTATGTTAAACAATCAGCACCAAAACTACAGCTTTGAAAATGAAGGCCCCGCCCTTCGAAAGCGCTAGCTACAGTAAGGAAATAAAATTGAATTGTCGAAGTGTTAGATCAAGTGAGGGAAATATTATCGCAAAATATTTCATATTGGAACAGTAAAGGAGTCAACTATGAGTTTGGTGACTTTAACCCGGTTACCTAAAATCTTAAGTCTGATTAGGAGCCTAATTTTTATCCAGTCCGAAAGGATGATGACAGGTGTATCATTAATATGCCATTACACATTTTTCATGAGCTTTTTTGCATTGCAATCAAGTTAGGGATTGAATGCTCTGTTACAAATCATAAGTAATACTAATTCTTATAATACAGTTCACTAATACAATGTTATCATGTATGTGAATACAGCAGAGCAAAGAAAGTTTTCAGATTTTATATTTTTTTAATATGGCTGCTATAGCTATTAGTAATGCTGACAGCCGTAGTAATCATCAAATGTTATAAGGACAAAAATGGCTTTAATACAGCTTGCCAAAAAATTGTAACTATATTCTGTAGTTGGAGAATATTAAGGCCATTGTAAAAGATGATGGTCTAGTGTACCATGTCAAATAAATGTTCAGGTGGTAGGGTATCATTCTATTGAAAAAAGAAAATAACCCTATCAGCAATGGTTTTAACTGTTCTTATATTCAGGGGTTCTGTTTACAATAGATTCAATGAGAAAGAATGATCCTTAAATCTATACATTTGACATTAGGCTGAAAACTATCGTTCCTTACATGTGTATTTTTCATTAAAGCTCTGAAACAAGGATAGCAATATTGCAAAATTTGATGATCCAATCACGACAATAATGTAAAAAGAAAGGCCTTTTCATATATTTGAGAAAAATCTTTTATGTGCTAGTTTTTTTTAATAGTAATTTACTATAATAATAAATTCTTCATTAAATGGATAATTATTTGTTAGAGATACCACAACAGTAAACTATTGAAACTTAGGTTTACTGATGCAGCACCTGGTTTGGTCATAGATTATGTTTCTTACGAATTTGTGACCACTAAGTCATTTCTATCTATATATTCAAAAGTAGAATGGGTAAAAGGTATCATTTTACCACAAAAATGTATATGAAAATAATTCTTATATTGCTCTCAAAACTATTTCCATCACTGAATATTCAATAAATCCACTTTGCTTTTTTTGATCTTTTATTTCCATTAATAAATTATTTTTTTCCCCTGATCTTTCAGCCATTTTATATAGTCTTTGTCAAAGAACTACAATATATATGTAACTTCTGGTCTTGACTAATGAACCAAATGAGTATTTGTCTTAACTGCTGTGAATGTTTATAAGCTTCAGCAAATCTAATATTTTTTTTCAAAAAAGAGTGATAAATACAATCCAGATGAAAGCACTGCCTCATTTTCTAATCTTTATATACATCCAGGACAATTAATGCAAGTAGGTTACATGTCACTGACTGGACTGGACTGATTGCCAGAAGTTACAAATAAAGTTTGAAAATAACATTATTTATTATACCACAAATGTACATCAAAGACATGTTAAGAAACATTTTCAATAATTATATTACTTATTTACAAATTCTATAGTGTTATATATTCCTCCATTTCTATCTCTAAGAGAGAAAAAAATTCAAAGAAAATATATACATAATTTAAATAATGCATAAGAATATTTTCTATTCGAGGATTATATTTTGGTTTTGATGGAAAACTTTTAGTAAGTTTACTTCGAACTGCAGATTTGTAAAACCTCATTGATTTTTAATCCCCCTTTTATGAGGAAAACACTTCAATTAATCTTATTAATTCTATATTATGCATACAATCTTAATTTTTCTAGAGATATATATTTTTTTGCATATTTTAATTATATAACATTAATTTATATAGTTACAGAATCGTTGAAATTTAATGCAATGTGACCAAATATATACTAATGACTATACATCTAATCATTGTTTTAAAATAATTATAAACTATTTGCACAAAACTGGATGATTAAAAAAAAATATTATTAAAATAATTCTCAAAATTTTAAAATATACTTCAAAAAAATAATCAAACGTATTTTCAAAAGTCTTAGAGTATATTATAACTAAACACAAAATTATAACATAATTTTACACTAATTTCAGATTGATAGCATAGTTTCAAAACCTTAAAAGACCCATTGAATAGCATATTTAATGAATATTGATTTGCTGAAATCTGTGACATTTTATGGTACAAATCCTTTTTTTTTTTTTTTCAAAATAATAATCAGAAAATTAATTTTTTTTAATGAATTGAAGAACTAAACCTTTTGATTATTATGTAAAGCTTTTTAAACTAATCCCATAAATTTATGCTGCAATTTGGTGACATTAATGCTTTAACAGTAATAAAATTCAGGTAGAATACCTATTATTCAAAAACTTTTCTTACCTAAACAAAACACTAAAGGTAATCTGTAATCATTTTGCAATAAATAAATTTGTATGCACATTTATAAAAAAAAAAAATCAGCAAATACCTATAAATTAAGGCCAATTGCAGAGAGCTGTTTTTTTTTTTTTTTTGTTTAAATCTATTTTAGTAATCAATCGTGCCAATGTATAGAATCGCAATGTAATTGGGCAACCAGCTTTACCTGGCAAGAAATTTCTAAATAGATATCCAGTAAGTTTAAAGGTCAAAAGGAATCAATAAAATTAAAAGCTCAGGGGCTGACAAATTGAATGTTAATTGTAATATGTCGTATTGTATAATTAAGAAATAATTGTTTCACCCTAGTCTGTCCTAACAATAGCTTCTAATCCCACTAAGAATATTCCATAATTTAGCACTTTGATTAAATATCCTGTTAGAATCAATTAAACACCTAGATTTCTTTCTGACCTTTTCAATTACCTAACATGCATAAGTAGAGTGGTGTCACTTTCCTCAACCTTTTCTGATATTAGATTACACATTTAACAATTCTTTTTTAGTCTAAAGCTTTAATCATTTTTTATTAGTGTTCTACATCGGTGATTTCAAGGAAACCAACCTGACTAGTATCTTTATGGTATATAGTTCTGTGTACTCATCCTGTTTAATCTTTATATGGGTTATAATTTTTTCAGTTAAACTTCAAAATTGGAACTATTTTTTAAATATCCAAATCCTTTGAAACAAAAGGCTTTTCTGAACTTGTTTCAATTTTAGTTTTTGCAAATGTTTAATATTGCCGCTTTTTTGTTTTAGAATTTTCTATTCAATTCCTTTAAAAGATATCTCGGGTTTTTTTTTTTTTTGGCCTTTTTAAAAATAATTGCCGTGGTATTTTCGGTCAACCATTTTGATTTTTGTTTATTTCATCTTAATCAAACTTCCCAAATTTATCTTTAATTACTTTTTTTTAACTTCCTCATCAAAATGATTTCTAATTTTTTTAATATAAATATATATTTTTAAGTTATATTTAGGACTTTGAATAAACTTAACGTTTTTTTTTTTTTTTTCAGTTTCGTTCGAAATTGAAAACGGAGTAATCTGTTTTGCAATCAGGATTTTAATATTAGACTGAAGTTTCTATTAATATATTTTTATAATTTACTTTTTCATAACTTAATATCTGTTTTCTAATGTTTTGAAGAGATGTGTTACTGAGAAACCAGTATCATAGTTTTTACTTCATGCATAACCATTGAATGTGAACATTTTCTCTCCTGTCATTCTTTTATAATTTGAGCATTGTCGTTGGTACTTTCAGGTCAATGATATTGTTACTGACTATATGT
The DNA here is from genome assembly GCA_028023455.1 of Epiperipatus broadwayi. Taxonomy (NCBI): domain Eukaryota; kingdom Metazoa; phylum Onychophora; class Udeonychophora; order Euonychophora; family Peripatidae; genus Epiperipatus; species Epiperipatus broadwayi. The sequence continues at coordinate 10,493,179 of JAQFVV010000028.1, read as the reverse complement.
AGTTTTAAAATTTTTCATTGATATGAATCCTATATGACTTCGAGATCTGTCCTGTTTAAGCAATATTTTAGCATTTTGTTATATTACTATTTGCTAAGTTCCCATGTCAAAATCCTTTCCCCCCATTTTTCTTCAATCAGGAATGTTTGTTCACAATCTGTTTGATATTGATCAAATTGCTCACCCAGTAATTAACCTACATTAATGCAATTATTTGGAATAGTTTTTTCTTCCAAATATACATTCTCCATCTGTCGCTTATATTGAAGTGTCATATATTTATAAGATGCAAAAATAATTTATAATAAAATCGAAGTATTTAACTAATTAGATAACTGAAAATATAATGAATGTTTGTAATTCAAAATGTAACGAAGTTAAATAACGTTAAAGTTAAAGATTAACTACAAATATCGACTATTGCCATATAAATAGACACACACTATATACGTAGTTTAATATACATTTTTATCATCACCTTTGCTGCAATTATAATAGCGAGAAAAAAAAAAGATTGACTAATTAAGCATTTCCCTTTTTCTATTTGTTTACTTGCCTAAAGGCTTTAAAAAAAAGAGTAATCACGTTTTGAAATAAAATATGTACAGGGGCTATATAATACTTTCAGTGAGGTGCCTAGAGCTTGAAACGAAAGGATATATTAATATACAATTCACTGACTAGGGTTATTGTAATTGTTCAAAGGTTATTTAAAAAAGGAATTTAAATTGAACTACAGTATGTAGAAATAGAGAAAGCGAAATTATTTTTAATGTTATCTTTTGCTACATACAGGATATACAATATTTTAATATATACGCAATATTTGAACAATAAATATAATTTTCGTATATTAATTTTCTATTAATAAAGTAAAAATTAACAATCATTTGGATTTCGGACAGACAGAAATATTTTAATACGGTATATACTTCAGATTGATAAGATGTATACATCTAAGTATATATATATGCATTACACTTTATTACAGGCAGACTTATTTTTATATGTTGTTTTCTGCTTGAAGGCAGGTGAAATTAACTAGGCAACAGGTACTACGACCAGGTGATAATATCTGAACACCTTAATTTATGTGTATGTGTGTTAAGCATTTTGCCCAAAGGTAGACTTTAATTAAAATCAAATTTTTCAATTCTAAAAATATAATGAAACTTATAATTTCATATAATATATATTTTATATACTATGAGTTTTATGGTTGAAATTAATAGAGTTACATTTTTTTTTAAATTAAATAAAGTTTTAGTTTTTATTTCTAATAAAACTGGAATATAACTTCAGTGATGACAAGCCAATTTACATAAATTAAAAGTTTTGTTGACAGAAAAATTACCAAAAATAAATATATTAAGAATAATAGGATAGCATATCATATAACAAAAATAAAAATCAAGTTATTAATGTGGCAGCTATATTCGATCCTTCAAACAAGTTATAAAAAAGCATTTATACACAATGAAAAATTCTGATATAAACTTTTAAAAAAAAACGATATCAACTGATGTCATAACATATAGATTTAAGAAATTAAATAGAATTTCAGCAAAGCAGTAGAGATGGATAAGTTACCAAAAGGATAAACATCTGAAAAATCCCTTCATTTTTAACACTGTGCCTGAACTCTACATAAATGATGTCTAAAAAAAAAATACTGGGTTTGTAAATTTCATCACCATAAATTATAGCAGGAAAAGTAATAGTACATTATCTTTATATTACAAAGATACATTTCATATTATTTATATGCAGAAAACTACTGATAATCAATGTGTAAATTATAAATCTACTAGATTTCTGGTATAATGTTTAAACCTGTGGTCTGATTCAAGATTTTGCATAGCCTCTGAGAAAAAATAATATTAGTGGGCCCCAAAATATTTTCAAAAATGAATTTTATTATCAAATTTTCTTAGCAGTTTGAAAGCACAGAGAGACTCTGTCTGAAGGGCAACCCCCCCCCCCCATCTGAGCTGGCCTTGATTCTCGTGGGCTTTTCTAATCATAATATCAGTATTTGACAAAAAGTTCATATTTTTTCTGCTTTAAGCAAAAGTTAGTAAATTTTAGATATATAAAAGTAGCATAGACACTTTGCTTAATTAAAAATACTTAATAGCATTTCAAAATAGTGGTTAATATAAAACACAGCAAATGTTTATCTGGCCTATAATATTTCAAAAAATCATCTGAATTTGTTTATAAATAACTGAAAAACAATTTTTAGAAAAGCTCACAGTTGTTTAATATAATTTGTCTGAATCAGATAAATGTATTGGGTGTTTTAAATAAGCTTTATATTGTATAGATTACAATAGGAGTTATTTTCTTGGTTTTATGATTTTTAGGAATGCATTTTTTGTCTTAATTTAATCACCTTCACTAGCATTCAAAGTCTGACCACTCTCACTATGCATATATTTTGGTAACGCACTCTTCAGGTGGACTAGAGGTATCAAAAACCTGAATTTCCATGCCTATGTTGACAGCATGGTCTCTTTCAATATAAAGAACTTTTATATTAAATTTAATTTGTTATAAATATTAATTATTAAACTTAGTTTAACATAATTTTTTAAAATCTAATACACTACACACACATATTCGCACCTAGATACCCTTACTTATCTCAAAACTTTTTTGTTATATTTTTTCAAAGTTTCATTTATAATCATAAAAAAAAAAAAATCCAAGTTTCTAAATAAAGTACTATATAAAGGGATTACTTAATGTACATAACAGTATAGTGCATGCAAAAGGAAATTTTATGATTATATTAAACTTTTTGATTGAAAGAAAAACTATGGTTTAGCACAGTCATAGAGTGTCACGATCAGCAATGTGGGATCATAGAATCAATTCCAGTGCTATCACTTTCAGTGCCAAACTTCTTATGGATTCTTGAGCATCCAGGCCATTTGAATACTACTGGGAAAAAATGTCATTTAGAAAAAATATAAGAATTAAAAGTCGCAGTGGTAAGTGTTCACTTAATGATAATTTCAGAAAATATCCCCTGTGATCATGTGACAACCAAAATACCAGAAAAAGTCATTAGATTTACTTTATAATGTACCATAAAAATAAAAAATTATTTTAAAATGTTTGAAACTTTTCTTTCAAGTGTATGTTCCAACTGTAAGAAAATCAGATATATTTGAATCCAGTTTTTTTCAAAAGAACTCTACTCAAATATTTATCACAAATTTTTTAGATACCCATTATTTTTTTCATAATTTGAATTATCAAAAACCAAATCAAAATTCCCTTTCTGGAAAAAAATCATTAACATTATATGTGTATGTATTTATACAATTAATATAATATTGGCTTCCTTTCACTTGTAATTCAAATTTGTAAAATTTTGTTCATCTGCATAATGATGTGGTTTCTTTTTTAATGCACTTACCATTAGGTTATAAAGAAGAAACAAACAACTTTCTTACATAATCATGTTTGCAAATTTGAAATACAGTTAATATAATAACTTTCAAATTAATATGGTGACCATTTTTAACCATTGGATTGAAAATGGCTGCTATGTTAGATTGAAAGCTATCTGTATTTATGATTATATTTTTTTATTTCACCATTCATCATCATCATCATCAACCATTATCAATCCACTGCAGGATGAAGGTCTCTCCAAGTTTAATCCATCTTCTCCGATCTTTAGCTTCTCTTCTCCACAACACCCCTGCACATTTTCTTATTTCATCCATCCATCTCACATGTGGTCTCTTTCTGGGTCTTTTAATTGTCCATCCATTGTCATCTCTTCTAGCAATATGTCCAGCCCAACTCCATTTCAATCTTTTAATTTTTTCAATAAGGTCAGTAACACCTGTTTGTTGTCTTACCCATACATTGCATTTTCGATCTTGCTTATTAATATATATTAGATTTTTTTTCTTCATAGATATGTAAATGTATGCAATATCTAGCATGATTATCAATTATATTCAATATATACTTATATAAATAATATATATAATGATAATTAACTATTATATACAGTCTCCCCCATCCCTCCCTTTTTTTTTCATGTGCCAAAGCATTGGCCTGGAAGCAAACGTGGGACAACTGCTTGTAAGGCAGCTGTGCTGACCACTCGGCCACCAGCGCTTGACATTATATACAGTCTTTCAATATATATATAATTACATATTTATTGTACATTTTACTTTATGTGGATTTTATAAATGAAGTTATATTTTTCACAATTTATGTTTTTAAAAAACTTAATTCACTGTAAAAATTTAAATTTTATATAAATAACTTTATTGAAAAACTATATGTAATAATGATACAATTGTAAATCAAAAATAATAGTTATCCATGTTACTCAGGCAACCAGATGGTCTGATGTGGTCACTGGTGTTGTTTAATCCAGCTTAATCAGGCTCCACATATTGTCAAATAAAAATCTGGATGAGATGATTCTGTCCTTATGGTGAAATTTCTTCAGCTTGGAAATGAATGTGTTTTCAGGCTTGGGATGAGGAATGGTAAACTTGTTGCGACATCTCGCCATCCAGGTGGCATAAATGATAAAGGTTGAGAGTCTTGTGGTGACATAATTCCTGGACAGGAAGCAGCTCTTGATATTTAAAATTTTGTTCAGGGAAATGTGGCAGTTGTGAGTAATGAATGCCCTGGTTTTGTCATATGCTGGGCAATCATTTATAATGTGATCAAAGGTTTCAGAGGTTCTGTGACAGTTGTGACATGAAGGATCTATGTTCTTGAGGAATCTCCTGTAGTGCAGGAACCAGTTTGTCTGGAGTGAATTCAGGCTGAATTTTCACTAAAAAGTCCAGGAACCTTGGCTCCAGCTTGAGATGCCTGAAAAACCCTGGTGACGACCTGATTGTTACCACCGAGGTAAGGAATGGTAGAGTTTTGTGTTGGAAATAACAGGTTATGAGCATTCCAAATAGAGATTTTCTGTCTGAATACTAGGGTTGAGTGGCTATTGTGAGTCAGAAGATAGCCAAGTATCTGATAAATCCAAGGCATCTAATATACAGAGTATATAAGCACAGACTTTCATATGATCCACCACTCTATCTCATAATACTGATACACATATATGTTAAAAGATAAATAATCACTAATTACATATTTCATGCTAAACCAGGAATAATCATTCGTCCAGAGATTATCATCTCCACATATATATGCAATAAGTACTCAGATATATATTAAGATAGACAATATTCATACTTTAATGGGTAGACTTCAATCCACTCCACACTCCAACTCTTCAACAGTCCATCCAATTGAAAATCTGATGATGGAATGCTCAAAGGTCACCCTGAGGCTGAGATTCTTGTCACACCCATGTTGACCGAAAGTCAATCTGACCCCTCATGTACAGGACATAATCCATTTATTACATATATGAGGGATGGGCAGAAATCTCTACTATGTAATAACTGAAATACAGGCTTATTATATACCTCTATCAATATATGTAACTAAAAGTTTTTTTTTATAGAAATATAAACTTCATAAAAAAGATAATTCTGAAAATGTATTTATATAATACACTGATCAATTGTGTATTTGATACCTTATAGAGCTTATTCTTTTATAACTCATACATTATAGAGATTATTCTTATAACTCCAAATGAATTTTTTTTAAAATTAATATTCATTCTTCTTAACTCCATTTATTTTTCTCTAATCAACTTAGCATCTCTTTTTTCACTCCTCTTGATTATGTACTTATAATACATTCACTATACATTTATTCCATATAAAATATCATAAGTGCATTTAAGCACCCCGTCTAACTCATTAGTTAACAAAAGATATATCTTAGTTAAATAATGACTTGTAGATGTCTTTCTTTATAATATATAATAAGAAATAACTTCAGGATTATGTACAGATAATTTTTTTTAATGATCGTTGTCAAATCAAAAAAAGTATTGTAATAATGGGGATAAAAAATACAAACGTAACCACAGATTGTATTTATGTATTGGACTATTTTCATCATCTAATATTATGTATTGAATGTCTTTATAAATATTAAACTTTATTTACATTTTCCAATTACATTCAAGTGTTAATAATAGCACACAGGTTAGATGATGGAGATAGTCCAATATATAAATACAACTAAAATACCATCATCACAAACCTTCAGTAAAACACTAAATATTCAGTGTGGACCTGCTACTATATCAAACTTTAGACATTACGAAAAATTATGTCTAAAGCCGGGCAAAATAGAAAATAATTTAACTTTCTCATGTAAATCTGAAGGAAGTAGTTCCTAAGGGAATTAGTCCCAGAGAGCTGAGAAAATTATTCAGAGAGCAAGTGAAGCTCTGTTAAGAGAAAGAATAAATGCTCAAAGTTTATCCAAGTATCAAATCTTGCATTGTATTAATAATGTAGGATGTTTTCTAAAAAATAAACTTACTGATGAAGACTTCACAAGAATTTCTCAACCAGTAAGAAAATCATATTCTACATTATATGGGAAAAAATAAAAGAATGCCAAAAGAAAAAAATTACAAACCTATATGGGCATATCAATTCATAATTTACCAAGCAGTGTACTCACTTCATCTGTTAAAAATCTCAGTTCTAAACATCTAACAGATATTGAAATCAGGATTAAACTTTGTCATCACACTATATAATATTACTTTATTAGATATAATGGTAGTTGCTAAAGAAGGAGCAGAATTACGCTGGAGAATAAAAATAACACTTGAGCAGCAATAAAAATTGAACTTAAACATATCTTCTGGTGAGGATAAAGCAATTAAACCTTTCAAAGTAAATGAATCTACAATAACTCTCCCTGCTCACAAAGACAATAACAGTTGTAATAGATATAACTGATTATGACAACAAAATATGTGAGCTCACAGCAGGCCAATGTAGAAAAGTAGCAAAAAATCTGAGATCGAGTACAAAATTACAAGCATTACTCAACATCACAAATTACTTCAGTGATTCAGAAAAAAGTAAACTAACCTATTTCAGCATAATTCCTCATATTTATGGTCTACCTAAAATCCCAATGTAGAAAAGTAGCAAAAAGCTGAGATCGAGTACAAAATTACAAGCATTACTCAACATCACAAATTATTTCAGTGATTCAGAAAAAAGTAAACTAACCTATTTCAGCATAATTCCTCATATTTATGGTCTACCTAAAATCCTTAAGGATCATATTCCATTAAGACCTATTGTTAATTCTAGAAATTAATCTCACCAAAATTTGTCGAGATTTAGTCTCAAAGTTCTTATTGGCATACAAGACCTGGTTCTTTGTCAGGGATTCTAGACACTTTGTAGAATTAATCAAGGACATGAAAATTGAAGGAACTGTCAAAGTAAACTTTGATGTGAAAAGTTTTTTCACAAAAGTAATGAGAAAGCATTGTCTATTTGTAAAAAAAAAAAAAAATTAAATGGTAATAATATCTTATAAATCAGAACAACTCTTCCTATTGATAGTATAATGGAACTATTAATATTCTGCATAGTAACAACCTACTTCCCATATAACACAGAATTCTTCCATTAAAATCAAGGAAATGGCATGGGCTCATCATTGTCACCCCTGATTAGCAATATTTACATGGAAGAACTTGAAGCCACAACCATAAAGACTTCCATATCCATCTAATGTTTGCTTTATGTTGATAATACAGTTGGTATATGGCCACATGGTGGAATACTACTACAAACTTTCCGGAAACACATCAACAATACATCCCCTTCAATTAAATTCATAATAGAATCAGAACAAGAACAAAAATTGGCATTCTTAGGTCTTCTTGTGACAAAGCTCCCTCATGCCAAAATAAAAACTACAGTTTACAGAAAACTCACACATACAGGAAAATACTTAGCATATACTTTCAATCACACCAAAAACACAAAACATTGTGTTATAATATCACTATGGAATACAGCCAAAAGAAGTTGTTCAGAAACCAGTAGTTTGAAAAAGAAAAGATCTATATAAAACAAACTCTTATGAAAAAGGTTATCCATCAGCTGTTATTAAGAAAACCTTAAATAGATGACAAAAAGAACCATCAAAAGAAAAAATTATTGGCATTGTAGTGCATCCATACATATCAAAAATAAACAAATTAAAGAGTCTGCAATCAGTATAACATTAGAACAGCTTTCCAGAGCCATCCCACACTATGAGGAATTCTAACACTGAAAAGCTTAAACTTGAAATGCTGAAAAGCAAAAACTATCTACAAAATACCATGTGAATGTGGAAGAATATATGTTGGTAAAACCAGTCACCCCACTGAAAAGTGATTGCAAGAGCTGATAACTAGAAGAGAAGCAGATATATCAAAGATGTAGACCATGTATGCACAAATGAATATATATGTTCAACTGGGAAAATATAAAAATATTGAATAGAGAGGGAACATTACAAAGACCAAAAATCAAAGAAGCTGCTCACATGACAATGCCTGAGTAACCCCATAAGTCAACCTAGTGTCATTATACATAATGTATATAAATCACTAATCAACTTTGTTCTTAGGAAAAATTGGGGAAATCAGGAGAAACCTCCTAAATAAGTTCATAAAATTTCTACTGAATGTTGCCTTTGGCAGGGGATGTCTCACTTGGTTAGAGTGTTACCTTAAAAATTCAGGAATCTAAGGTCCCAGGTTTGATTCCCATACTAGTACTGTCACTGGTGAGGCAAAACATTCTGAATATATTACATACTAACCAGTGTGCTATTACTATCAGTTTAATGTATTATAAAATTTAAATAAAGTTTCATTTTTCTATAGACATTCTAATATTAGATGATGAAAATAGTCCAATATATAGATACAATTAAAATACAGTTATGACAAACTTTCAGGAAAACAGCAATCACAGATTATTATCCCCCCTCCAAAAAAAAATCTAAAGAACTAATATATTAATAAAAGTATTAAACTTGTTATTAGTTATTGAATGTCACTAAAACAAAATCTCTCATTTCCTGTAAGAACATTTAATTCATCCTGAATAATCATGAACAGCGATGTTTCATTTATCATTTATGATAAAACCTGATCATCCTGAAAAACTTAACTTTACAAAATGTTCACTCAGTGATGGTGAAGCGTTTACTCATATTTTTCTAACTTAAGCAACAATTGATGTGATGAAATCACAATTTATCTATAAAGCATAATGTTGACCGATTCTATGCATTATTTATACTGAAGAAAATAAGATTTCTATAATCATACATAGCCTTTTTATATGAACACATCTCTTTTAAAAATTGTTTTATTTTCTCCACTTTTGTAATTATATCCAAATAATTTATCAAACTCAACAACAAACATTTTTTGAAGTGTACATTTAACAATAGTTTTTAATCTATAGAAATATTTTAGATACAAACTATTATTATCTCAGTTGATATATAAGAAGGCCACTAAAGTTATTGTCCTTTTTATATTTGTCTTTTCTACCATGCAAATGTGATGTGTTGCACTGTGACTTCTTCTTATACAGAGTGAGAAATCTTTCAGCAACTATGCCCAGAAAAACCTGTTAGTCACTTTACCTTCCCTTCTCATTCTCCACCCTAAGTTTCCCCATATTCTGCTCCATCCCATTTCCACAACATAATCGTTGTCAACTCCACAACCTTTATATCTAAATCCCTTTTATCTTTTCCCAAACCCAGCATAAAAAACAATAAGCCACTTGCTGTATAATCACTTTGTTCATATTTATTAGTCCACAACTTCATTATTTGTACTCTTTCTGCCTTCACACAGATATCTAATATTTTCTATGCCTTCCTTACATAACTTGCAGATTAAATCACATACATTGTCCCACTTATGTGTATATTCTCTTGTTGCTAAAGATCCTGTTTGAACTTTAAACAGTAAATTACTTTTCTTGCAATTATCACAAACTAACTCCCACCCAATATTCTGTTTACTTCTATATATATTTAAACTATTTTTACTCTCCATAATAGTTCTCTATCTCTCCAATTCCCTATTTTTTATTAATGCATCCATTCTTCTATTCCATTCCTTAGGACTATAACACTCAACAATACTCCTAACACAATCATCCTATCTTTTGTATAAATAAACTGACATAAATTCTTTATCTAAATCTTCTGCATACTGCATTACCTTTCTCACCCATCTTGTTGCCTGATTTTTACTCGTAACTCAATTAAATACTATTTTAGTTATTCTTTTATTATCCATAAACTGCAATCTACCAAACATTTGCATTTTGCATCTCTCATATAAAAACTTGACCATCCCACTTCTCCTTAAATTGCCTCCTTTGCTGTCCACACATCTACTTCTAATACATGTCTTTCTGCTTCTTTTTGTACGTTTTCCAACTAATCTAATACCCCTTTACTAACACAATGCATTGTTACCATATGTTAACCCTGCTACTGCTACTCCCTTCCATACAATTCTAACTACATCATATTTATTATATGAAAATACTGTTAATTTCTTTATCAATCCTTCTTTTTCTTTGCTTCATTTATCAATTTTTTCTCCCATTCATCCAAGCAATTTCTCTAATTACTTAAGACGATTCCCAAATAGTTATATCTATTCACCACACTTAACTTTATAGCCCTCAATCAAAATTCTTTGTCTTGTTTCCCCCCAGTATTAATCATTATTACTTTTGATTTTTCTTCACTGAATGTAACCCCATCTCTTTACCTACCCTTGTGCATGTCCTCAGCATAACTTTACATCTTTCCTTCTTTCTGCACCTAAAAAGGCATCACCTGCACATAAAAGACTTGACAATGTATATACTTCTTTGCCACCTATTAATGGTATCTCTACCCCTCTTCCTAGTCTTTCTATTGCTCTCTCCATTTATATCATACTACAAAGACAAATAGGTGACATAGGTCATCATTGCTTAGTCCCACCCCATTTTTAACTTTAACTGATTCTATATTCCCTAATTAATACGTATAGTGATTATTCTCATATCATTTCTTAATAACATCAAATAAAGTTCCATCCATTTACTAAATCTACTCATAATCTATCTATATCTACAAAAACCATATATAACTATCTACTTGTATTCTTACTCATATCCATATGTTGTATAACTACAAATAAACTTTCTTCTATACACCTATATCTGATTGAAAATCTCCTTGCATTTCACTCACTATCTTATCTTCTTTCATCTATTTGGAGACCCTTCTAGCCACCATACATGAGAAACGTTTATGTAACACTGATATTACCAGTGTTGGTCTATAATTGTTTAACTTTCTATGATCCTTACCCTTTTCTTTAAATAATAACCATTCTCTTGTATTACTTTAACTACCTGGAAAATCTCTCTTCAGTGCCATTTTATTAAAACATGATAACAGTTTTAATTTTTCCCAATGCCTTAAATTCATTACCATCTCTGCTGCCCATACATCTAAACTTCTTGTCTTTCCACTTATGTCTTGCCTGCCTCATTCAGTTCATTTTTTGTAAGCCTAATATTCCCATTACTATATGCTTTCATGTTTGCTATCACTCTATCCTTTACATCTAACCTCTTTTCTATATCCATTATATACTCATTTAAGATTATCTCAAATTCTTCTCTAGAACTATACTCTATTCCCTCATCATCTAGTAATACTATTTCTCTCTCCCCTACATTCCTTCTTTTAATGAATTTCCAAATTTTTTTACTCTGAACTCTTCCACTTTTATTAATATCCTCCAACAATTTACTATTCAATTTCATTCTCTCTATGTAATTATCTATTTTAGCTTTTTTTTTCTAATTTTTCTAAGTACTTTTCCCATTTAACATTAACATCTTTTTCACTTTCCTTGTTCTTAATAGCATACTTATTATATTCTCTGCATGCTTTCCTCCTCTGTTTTACACTTTTACTAACTCCCACTTTCCTATTACTTTTATTCTTCTGAATATTCTTAATTAAAACCCTATTTACCATTTTTTCTATTTCAGCATACCAATCCTTATACTCATCCCCAACCAAGTCTTCCATGGTTTCTTTAACTTATTTTTATAGTCTTTTAACTTATTTTTATCCTTTCTATTTTTATTACTATTTTCCACCACATTACTAACCATTTCTATTATAAGGAGGTTGTGATCACTATTACATTCTCTCTTCATTATCTAACACCTTAATTTTCCATATTTTATTCATTCTCTCTTTCTCTACTACTACATATTATTTCTAGACCATGTGTATTGTTCCTAATAAATATGTGATAAATTTCCAATGCTCAAATTCACTCTCTGACAAAAATTCTTCAAAAGCTGTCCATTCTTATTATCTATATCATCAATTTCTTCAATATGCCTATTCATAACTCCTTTAATCATTATTCTCTTCCCCTTTTCTTTGAAACTCTGCATATACTTAACTAGACATTCATGTATATGTTATGGTTCCACTCCATTATAGTTTGACTATCTCCAGTGCCTATATACACTATAGCCACCATCCATTCTAGTCTTCTTAATCTTTCCATTCTTATCTTCCTAACCTTATTTCAAACCACAACTGTTCTTGGCATTTAACAGTATTTAAATATTTTTGACATGACTCCTATACCACAACTTTTTTCTTTTCTATTTATACCATGCCATATCAAGTCTTCCAGAATATGTTTCTTCTTCTCTTAGATGTGTTTCCACTACTGCTAATACCTTAGACACTTCATCCTTAATTGCTTTGTTTAATTCCAGCTACTTTTCTGGTATCCTACTACTTTTGCATATTTCAAATAAAATACCCAATTTTAACAATTTGGACTTTTCTAACCATGCTTTTATGTGATGTGATGCACTGTGACTTCCCTTTAAACGAAATCAGGAATCTCTCAGCAGCTATGCTCAGAGAAACCTGTTAGCCACTATCTTTTTTTTCCCATTGTCCACCCTAAGTTTTCCCATAATCTGCTCCATCTCATTTCCACAACATAATCTTTGTCAACTCCATGACCTTCATATCTAAATCCCCCTTATCTTTTCCCAAACCTAGCATAAAAACCAATAACTCACTTTCTGTATAATCACTTTGTTCATATTTAATCTTCCATAACTTCATTATTTGTACCCTTTCTGCTTCCAAGCATTTACATTGAAGTAACAGATGCTAATATTTTCTATGCCTTCCTTACATGACTTGCAGACTAAATCACCCATATTTTTCCATTTACATGTATATTCCCTTGTTGCTAAAGATTGATTAAAACTATAACTAAATTATAATAGGTTTTAAACTTTCAAATTCAGAAATTTAAACTAACTATAATTCCAAATGTCTCTACTGTTTTAGTGTTTATACAACACCATCCTCATGAGGCATTTCACAAGGGATAAATGAAAAGTTTTCAACAAGTTTTAAATATCCCGATTAAAATATGATGGTGCTCTATCCTGAAAAACAATACACTAATTCATGAAAATAAATTAGGGATAAAATTCTGGAATAACATTCTGCAAAAAAGTATAAATGTTTATAATCTTTTTATAGGGTATTTAAAATAAGTTTGAAATTTATTTAAATTTGACTTTTTAACAGACATATGCTTTAAACATTTTATATGCATAAAGAGTCTCATGGTATAATAATTACTGTACTGCCTGATATTAGATTCAACTGCAGATGGAATTAAAATAATCCAAACCAATTTAGAATTTTTATTTCATATATCTAGTCCATAGTCAGTTCAATTAATGATTTATAAATGAGAATAAAACAAATGAGAAGCTTCAAATCTTCTCCCCCCCCCCCCAATGACATTTGATAAGTCTAATGTGTATTGTTTTTTTAAATCTTTTTCTGTAGGAGTCTTTGTCCTGCTGTGAATCATTTACAAGTTGTTTACCTATATATACACCTAAAAGCAGTTCTCTCTTCACCTTGCACTAGAGACACCTATTGTAAGTCTGAATAATCAATGGACACCAGTTAATATAATGCTATAATAAATATCTACCATACTCTATCTATTGTCTTCATAAGTGAGGGCTTAAGATTTAAAAGCTTGAAGTAATTAATTTAATATTTTATTTTTTCATGCTAATCCAGAAACAAACTAACATATAGATTTGATACCAGGCATTAGTTCTGGTTTTGAATCCGAAGCTTTCATTAATAAAGACAAAAACAGATAATGATTTAGTAGTGTGGATATTATAGTACTATGCCTGCTGATATTCATTGTTAATTCAGGCTAAGTGGATGGCTCTAGTGTAGAATGAAACAAACTGCTCTTAGAGGTCATGTGATACTTATAGTAATCTATGTGCATAATTAATAAAAGTTTTGTAAAAAAAAATGAATGTGTCAGAAGCATATTTTATTAATGTTTTATTAAATGAAAAGCAAGACTTAAAAATATCTAATAAAAAGCATAATTAAAAAAAAAAAAAAACAGAAAGAGATGCTTTTTAAATGATTTTACAAAAGAAATACAGAGCTTAACAACTTCTACAAATTTAAATTCAAGCTTTAATATAAATAGTACATAATTTATAAGGAATTTAAAATCATCTACACATTTTTTCCTTTCAAAGTAGTTCATAATTTTCCATATATGTCAATGAATACATCAAACTTCTTTTCAAAACTTGTTTCAATCTGACTATAATAAAAATAAAATACATCCAACATTTTAACTATTTTATAAATAGACTTTTTCAAGGAACACTAAAAAAATAAAATACAAATATATAATAATAAATATTACATCCTCTAAACAAATGCAAAAATATTTAAAAACACTAAAAATTCTCTTTACCTCACTCAATACCTTTTTCTATTACAAACAATCTCAACTTAATCAAATTTTTTACATTTATATACCCATCCCCCCAAAAAAAAAATACCTTAAAAATTTAATTAACAAACCTATTATTTACTTTTTTATTTTCTATTAACATTCTGTTTAATTTAGGTTTGATTTCACTAATGTAAATCCCTTCCTTTATCATTCTTTCATGGTATGACTTTATATATTCTAAAGGTTTTATTTTAAAATCTTTATGTTTGAATTTATTCATAAGATTAAACAAGGCAAAACTCTCTCCATACAGTAGTGCCACCCTGTGCCAACCAGAGTAATCAATGAATGCCAGAAGACTTGTGCATAAAATCCCAGTTTGGGGATATTGGATGAGTAGGCACTAGATAGGGATTTTATGCATAAGCCTTCTGGCATTTATTGATTACTCTGGTTGGCACAGGGTGGCATTGCTATATGGAGAGAGTTTTGCCTTGTTTAATAACAATTATGTGCTAGTATAAGAGATGGTGATCATGTGGTGCTTAGTGGTTATTCACATGATTGTAAATAGCAGAATTTTTATCACTTAAATGCTGTTTTAATCTAGTTTCCAATTTACTCTTTGTAGTCTCAACATATAAGATCTCTATACTATTAATTAATTATTGTTTAAAAAAAAAGAATTACCAAATATTCATTACCAAAATGTTTAATCATTTCTATTAAAGAGAAATTTTATAATTTAAAAATGAGTCTGGTTTAAACACAGACTTCATCCTGCAATTAAAATGATAAGGATTAAAAACAGTAACAATAAAATAATTGAATGGCTTTATTGGTTGGAGTTCATAATAAATTTCAATATTGGAAGTAAGAGTTGGATGGTGATCCATGAATCTTGAGGTCCAAAGTCTATCGCTGCACCAAACTATGTAGAACTTAGAAAATAATGATGATCCCTAATTGCTATTGTTGTTCTATCACTGCAGACTTGAGATCAAATATTTCTTTTTTAATAATTCCAATCCCATACATAGATTTGAATTCTGAAATCAGAATTCAATCACAAATTTTAGACATTTACTCAAGCTATTTTACCACTGAACCATATACTATATTTATATGCTCCACAAAAATTTAAGAATACAACGATAAGATGATAAAACCACTCAATATTTTTATCATCTTGCTGGATGTAATACTACAGAATTCGCTATTATAAAACCATACCATTACTGGATCAAATACTTAAAACTAGTAATAAACGATAATAAATCAAATGGATATTTTATGATAATCTTGAGCATAGTTTTCAAGGTAGAGGTTGATCCTGTTTACATTATAAAAATTATTTCACAGATTTTCTAAAGAAGTACAATTTTAATTGTTTTCATTTGAATGATGTAACAAAGAATAGAATACATTGGGGAGTTAAGATTAGATATGATCTTGAAGTATTTCAAAAAGAAGAATTAAAAGACAGCTCTTATTAATAGAAAAATTATTCTACTTAATAATAGAAAAATGGACTATCGTGTTTTATGTTTGCACTGCTTGTATTTCATTGATTGTATTGTCAACGTAAAAATAATATGTAGTTTTTTCCCCCTTGTAGTTGAGATGGCCATACTTGTTTACGAATGATTGTATATATATAAACGTATTATAGTTGAGTATGTGAAACGAAATTATAATAAACAGAAAATTAACAAAATTGTGGCAGATGCTTATTAAATTGCTTGAGGGTTATTTATTTACCCTCTCCTCCCCCTTCATTTTTCTTCTACTTGTCTCGTTTTCTATAAAAGATAAACAAATACTCACAATAATGACAGATATATGTATTAAATAGCTCAGAGGGAAAAATTTACTTGCTATTGTAAAAAAATCTTTTTTAAGCCTTAAAAAAAGATATTTTTTTTTAATTTGACAGATAATTAAGAAGATGATAATTATTATAAAAGATATTCAAAGTATAATAAATATATAAAAATTATTTTCTTTTTACATCTAGAAAACTATGCAGTAGATTAATACGGGTCTTTTGCCATTATAATTTTTCAGTTCTAGGTATGAAACCAAGGACTAGAACAAACCAAATTCTGTTTATTGTATGGGAAGCATAATTATATGTGATGGAAATTGTCGTAAAGATGGGATCTTTAGAATATAGAAGTAATAAATTTGGGTAGGGGTTAACATCATAAACTATGCTTTTGGGCAACGGTTAACCTAACTGCCGTATTTCCTAAATATAATCATAGATGTAAAAAAAACACAAAAAACGCTAATCGTAGAGTTTTAGAACCAGGCATAATTTATATAAAGTTGATTAAAACTTATTTAAGAACAACCGAATTTATTAAAATTTGTAATAATAAAAATAAAGCAAA
Source organism: Epiperipatus broadwayi (assembly GCA_028023455.1). Classification (NCBI taxonomy): domain Eukaryota; kingdom Metazoa; phylum Onychophora; class Udeonychophora; order Euonychophora; family Peripatidae; genus Epiperipatus; species Epiperipatus broadwayi. Next base: position 10,475,962 of record JAQFVV010000028.1, on the reverse strand, counting down.
TAAATACATGAAATCTTATAAAAATGTAATTTGTTCATAGTTTTAAAAAATAAATAAGCAAAAAAATTATTATTTCTGAACCAATATTTAAAAACTCACAATGGATACACAAATTTTACTTGCAGGAGTGGCAAAAATCTTGAGTTGGTCCTATTCAGCACTTTTGATAAAATACGATTACGTTATATATATATGAAAAATCATTGGTTTTTATTACACATTTAGATCCATTTAATGAGCTTTAATCAGAAAATTACCGTATTTTCCGGTGTATAGAACGCAGTGGGTGTAAAACGCGCCCCCCTTTTATAAACATTTTTAAGATGAAAAATAGTTTTCTACATTTTTTCACGAATTTCCATAATGATTTATTGTATTAATTTTATAGTTATTTATGTTAACAAAAAAACGTAACTAGGAAATACTGTAGTTAAGAATTTTTTATTCTTCATCATCAAAACCCAGAAATTAATCGCCAGAGCTAAATGAAGAACCACTTGAAGCTTCTTGTTTAGAAATTGAATCTTTATATAACAATTCATCCTCTGTGCTACCAAGTGAGTTACTAATTCCACATTTTAAAAATAACTTCCCATGAAGTTTTAATCCGTTCACAAATCTGTGAAATATTATACCGCTTCTTTTTTTCTGATGGTGTATCTTCAAAATCTATAGACTGCATCTAACTGTTCCATTTTTCCTTCATGAATCCTTTAAATGGGAGTTTAATCTAGACATCCAAAGCTTGAAACTGGTTTGTTAGGCCACCTGGATTTATTCTTGGGTTTTCAGTTAGTTGATTTTATTTTTCATAGCTTCTGGTTTATGACTTTGTAACTGATCCCATATTAGCAAGGCAGATTTCTTTAACAGTCCACCAGTATGCCTACACCATATATTGTCTATCCACAATTTCATCCATCCAGCCCTTATAATGAACATGCTGCACAAACATATCTTTAGGTAGTTTTTCCTTGGGCAACTTATTATCATTACAGAACAGACAAATTATGGAAATGACTTATTTAAACCACTGTTTTGCTAAAGGACAAAATGCAATAGAATATTTATATATTAATAAGATTTGAAATACAGGCATTCTTATACCTGGAACTTAATTATAAATATAGGGGATTTGAACTCAGACTTTCAAGCAACCTTCATTATCCACACCATCTCATACTACACACATGTAGAAAAGATAAATAATCATCAATATACATATTTCGTGCTGAACCCGGACTCATCAGTTGATCCAGATTATCATCTCCCACACATATGTATGTTTAGAAGTTGAGATTGATTAAACATTATTAAAACACAAATCAAATCAATACATCGTTTATTTTTTTACAACATATCAAAAACACTTTTCAAAAGTAATCGGGATTTCACACCTATTAAAAGCTTCCCAGTTTTTGAGAAATATCAACATTTCTAGAACAAGATTTAAATAAAATAATAACTTCATGGACAAATGCTTGCATATACAATATCGACTTTTTTAAAACTGAAACAATAAATATTTGGAGTTCTTTTCACCCCCCACCCCCTAGAGATATCTGTTGCAAGCTTGAGATACCAATGAGTATCAGATTGCAGTTCTGTTATATCTACATTACCAACTGGTTTAAAATCTTGTTCAGTGAGAAATTAAAGATGGCTTCTATATACATAAATGATGTCATTCCAGTGTTGAATCCATCCTTACTGAAGAAAACACTGCTTTCTATTAATTGCTCAAAATTACAGCAAATGGCTCTGGGGTGAATAGAACTGCTCTTTAAAGCATATTTTAGGAAACAGAGAGAACTTAAAGTATTTCTTGATATGTAAGTATTTTATGCATTTTAAAAAACATTTATTTAATAATTTTAATTTGCAAACAAAATGAAGTTACTTATATTGTTATTTTTTTTAATGTTAACTTTTGAAGCAATAATAATGATTGAACACTTACTGACCAGGAGTTCTTAAGAAGTTGATGCATCTAAAATGACAAACTGGACTCATGATTCGTAGGTCATGAATCCCAGATTCTGTCACTTTTACACTAGATCACATGAAACCATATGCGAAGTTATATGCATTTAACATATAGTTATTAATAATTTTATCAGTAAATCCCATAACAAAATATCAAATGAAGCTTTTTCCAAATCACGTTCTTAAATCTCAACATATTAGATTTGTATATATTGTTATCAGGATGTGTGTAAAATATATCAATTGTATAATTATACATTTGGATATTGTAGCTCTGATGATGACTGCAGGATAGTTGAAATTGTAAGAAAGTTTCAATGTAAAAAAATAGTATTGTTGAAGTGATTAAGAAAGGTGAAAATGGTATGATATGGAAACTTTTATTAGATGATCTACTTGAAATACAAATAAAAAGTCCAAATAATTTTGTTAAATTAATATATAAATTTGCTATTAGGATAAACATTCAGTCTTGACTGAATAATACTTTGACTGAATCAGGCTTTTTACTGCACATTTTCTCATGAAAATAAAGATTTATTTATCTCAATACGTTCATATATAAAATACATCAAAATTTAAAGAGAAAAATATTTAAAAAATTCCTCTTATAAACCTATGGTTTAGTATTCAGCTATAAAAAAAAAAAATCTCAATTAGACTGCAACAGTAATATTCTATATATTGAATGTTTTATAGTACAATATGTAATGGGTAACTGTCTAATGCATGCACCCATGTTTGCTGATTGTTAGTTTATGGCAATTTTTCTGATTGTCTTTCAGAGTATAACTTTTATGCCTACATTATTCATTCAAGATAAAAATGATATTTTTTTATCTCCAAATAGAATAGATTTGCTTTATGCAAATATATATAAATAATGTCATGGCATCCCTTATCTTTTGAGAAACTTTTAAATATTAGCAATTTGTTGTCATTGATTTATTAAAGCACAAGAGTTGTGGTAATGTAATTTACACATGATAACCAGTTAACTATTGTTATTTATGTATTAATATATTGTACCTTTTATTTATATATGGTACAAATATATATCATTTCTTAGTCATTTTTCATTAAATTATATGGCCATAATGTTGTCAATAAAATTATAGCTCTTAATCAATCAATAAATACATTGAAATAATAGATAACTTGTTGCACTTTATCACTGTTTTACAATGCTTTAATTACCATCCTCTTGGCAGTTTCGATTATCCCAGCAATCTTCTTCAGAAATTCCATTTATATCTCCAAATTTCAACTGACCACCCTCTTGACAGTTTTGATTGCCCCAGCAATCTTCTTCAGAAATTCCATTTATATCTCTGATTTGCAACTGTTTGCAGTTGAGATTCAGATATAAATGGAATTTCTGAAGAAGATTGCTGGGGCAATCAAAACTGTCAACAGGGTGGCAATTAAAGGATTGTGAAATAGTGATTTGACAATGCAATAAGAAAGATTAATTATTATACTTCTTGAAGAAGATAACTTGTTGATATACAGTTTAATTTAATATCATCAAATCAATTTTCATTCATATATGAATCTTATCAAGATCCCATATCCTATAGATTTTCATTCGCATATGAATTCTCTCAAAATGCAATTTTAAAATAACATATTGAAAAGCTTTGTATGTAAACAAAAATCAATTTGATGACGTTAAATTGTATATCAACAAGTTTTTTTATTATTTCTATTTATTTATTAAGTTTATATAAATATATATTATGATTTAATGTTGTGTATATTGTGTAACTAAGTATGAATTCAAATTATTTTCCTTGTAAGCAATCTTTAAAATATATATTATTTAAGTCATAATGCATACCAATTTTCTTGAATATTCTAGATTTAATACTGATGATGATGTTAGTAAATTATTGTTCAATCTGTTTGTTTAAATGCAAATAATATTGTTATTTTACACATATACAAATTTGCATATTGTTTTTGCCTGAAGGCTTGTGATGATGGTGTATTAGATGTGATAATACGTTGGACTTCTTTCATCATTTATGACTAAATGTTGAATGTATAGAAAATTTTAAACCCATGAGGATTTGAAACAACAATCATATATAAATATATGAAATTTCTACTATCGGTTGCCTTTGACAGAATAGCTCAGTTGTTTAGAGCATTTACCTTAAATTTGATATTCAAGAATCTAAAGGTGCGAGTTTGACCCCTATGCAAATACTGTCACTAGTCAGGCTAACAACATTTGAAGAACTGGAGAATACTACTACTCAAAACATTGTGTAAATACTAACCTGTGTTGTCTATTTGTGTGTTATTACTAACAAATTGCTTGTATTTGAAAAGTTTAAATTTTTCTATACATTCAACATTTACTGATAGATGATGTAAATAGTGCAACGTATTATCACATTGCATATTATTTAACTTAAATCTAACTTCACATGATCACCATCTCTTATACTAGCACATAATTGCTTATAAACAAGGCAAAACTCTCCATACAGTAATGGTATCCTCCTCACTGATGAAGGCCACAAGCCGAAAACTAGTCTCGGGATATTGGATGAGTAGGCATTAGATAGAGATTTTATGCACAAGCCTTCTGGCATCCATTGATTACCCTGGTTGGCACAGGGTGGCACTACTGTATGGAGAATTTTGCCTTGTTTAAATCTAACTTATTTTAAACCTATTTAATAAAAGATTAATTAAATTAGCATAGTCTTACTTATATGTTAAGTAAAATATTTCACATGATAAGCCAAACATTTTTACAAACATGAAAGTAAATATTTTTCAATAATTAATTGCTACTTTATTAAACTATAAACAAATAAGAAAATAAATATTTCTGTAGTGTAATTTTCTCTACACCATTCCCATGCAAAGTAGTGTAAAGAAAATTACAGTATAGAAATATCATTCATTAAGTGGATATTCTCTAATCTAATGAATGACTAATAAAAATTATTAATAAAATGTTTTATGTTTCAGCATTTTAATATACAAACTGATATTAAGTAATATTTTCCTGAAGATTTGTGAGGTTGGTATTTTGGTTGTATTTATATATGGATTATTTCCATCATCTAATATTAAGTATTGAATGTCTTTAGAAAACTTAACTTTATTTAAATATTCCAATTACATTCAACTGTTAGTAATAGCACACAGGTTAATATATGCACATTTTATGAGGTATTCTTCTCTCTTCTTCAGATGTTGCTGGCCTGATCAGTGACGGTACTAACATAGGACTCGAATCTAGACCTTTAAATTCTTAAATATTGAATTTTAAGATGAAAAAGCAATAGGCAGTAGAAATTTCATATACTTATCTATGAGTTTCCTCCTGATTTCTCCATTTTTTCCCTAAGAGCAAAGTTGATTAGTGGTGTCCATACATTATGTATAGTCACACTAGGTTTACTTATGGTGTTGTTCACCAATGCCATTCTCTAAACTTTAGATTAATAAAATTTTGCCAATTCTAACACTAACATGTATTGTACGTATTTCCATTTTGTATGCTACATAAGTTTTTTGAGATTGAATTTAAAATCTGTCCGCATGTATGTCTTAGACGTACTTTAAATCAATAACATATAGATTAAATTATATAACATATATGATATTTGTTGACAAATAAAATTGTGAAAGCATGTAATGGATATATTTTATTTATATTTGGAAAGATCTTCAATTATTTTTGTTTATTAAGAATAAAATATAATTTAACGTAGCTTATTTATCAGGCACAACAATTAACATCAATCACAATTAGATGTAGAAAGCATTGAAATTTAAACCCATTTCTTGAATTTTCTTCTTATGTATATGAAGACAATTTTATCTCCATAGTAACTAAAGTGTTAGACATTTTAGCAAAGAGATTCTTTAATAATTTAACATCTAATTCAAGAACAAATTTAAATTCATATCAGATGTAACAAAACTTAATGCTATGATTATGGAATAACGAAACTCTGAAAGCGCTCAGCCTAAATAAATTGGTACCTGGAATAGTTTCATTTTCAATGCATTAGCATATTATTAAATACATTAAACAAAAAACTCATCAAGTATCATTTCTTCTCATTTTAAAAATGTTGATTAATTAGCAATAAGTCAAATATATAATTATTAATAAATACAGCAATTTCAAATAAAATGTAAGGTAAACAAAAACACTTCCTTTTCCATGGGCTATCGACTTCCATTTTCTGTCAGAATGTCGACAAGAACAAATTTAAGTATAGTTGCAATCTTAGATATTAAAGAATATTTCAAGAAGTGGTTAGATTACGGATTGCATTTAAATTTATACTAGATGTAATAAAGTTTTATTAATACAACAAAATGCTGTATTTATTAATAATTAAATATTTTATTTATCATTAATAAGTCATAAGGTTTTTAAAATGAGAAAAAATGACCTCTACTTTGTATTATTTGTTGGCTATATTATAAAGCTTGTTTTATTTCGGATGTGAATTTAAATTTAATCTTCAATGAAATCATTCAGAAATGTTTGAGACATTTTCAAGTACAAAATTATTGTTTACAATAATTGTTAAAAAAAAAAAAATCAAATCAGATGTCACATGACTTAATTTAATAAGCTTGTGTTTACAAATGTTATATATAGAGCTCGCAAAACAAACTCTTAACAAGCTTTGTAGAATACCCCCAACCTTAGACCAGTTTCTGTTACTGGTGTCATTCTGTAAAAAAAAGGACAATGCAAAGATAATTTGGTATTATATATTGATAATTACATATTTGGCTCATTATTATGTATATACACAGCTTACATGTGGTTATATTACAAAACTGCATGAAAAAAATTATTTAATAAAAAATTCGCTGCAATTGAGTAATAAATATATGAACTGACTAAAAAATTAAAAGATTAGTTTATGCATTTCTTCATATTGTTAGATATTTTAAAAGTTACTTTGTAATGTATGAGAAAGAATAAATGATAAATGGCAATGCAAAGAAAGAAAAAATTCATTGCACTAAAGAATATCGAACCTCTTTGCAGTTTGCCTTTGAATTGAGTTTTTATTAAAATCTCCCACATTTTTATAGTAAATTAGATGGCAAAACTAAAGTTGTTATTTGAAATTATGAGTTAATAAAAAATAAGTAAATTATTGAGCTACATTGAAACATCGGCAATGATCTTTTTTTTTCTATTCTAACTAATGTAAATAAAGAGAGAAAATATTTTTTTCTTTCATTCAGTTATATATCAAATCATGATCTCTGTAAAATTGTCAAGCATTGATGGTCGAGAGGTTAGCGATGGCTGCTTTACAAGCAGTTGTCTTGGGTTAGCTTCCCGGCTGATGCTATGACACATGAGAAAAAAGAAAATCATATCTGTAAAATTGTCAAGTATTGGTGGTTGAGAGGTCGGTGACGGCTGCTTTACAAGCAGTTGTCCTGGGCTAGCGGGTTCGCTTCCCAGCTGATGCTATGACACATGAGGAAAAAAAAATCATGATATCTGTAAAATTGTTTCCACAACATTGTGAAGCAAATGAAAATGTTTTTTAAAAAACGTTATAGAAAACGGGTCAAATCTTGTAATTAGCTGGTGATAAATCTATCATTTGGAAAAAAAAATGTTGATGAACAATATTAAATAAGGATAAATAGCTATGAAACAAGCAAATAAAGCGTTCCAGTCCAATACAGGCAGTCCAGTCTACTTTAGTATATCTGGAAAACCCAATTTAAGAAGCAATACTACAATAATCCAATGCCAAGGGTAGTAACTTCTGGTTAAAACTATGTTTCACAGTAACTCAGATAACCATGTTTTGCTGTTTTTTAAAATTTTTTCAATACTCCAGTTATAGCAGCCAGTGTGATTTTATTTAGAAGACTATCTGCTATGTGTGGCTAGGCAACAAAAAAACACACCAACCCAAAGTATCCAAAAAATGCAATTGGATCCAGAAACAAATGCTCAAATTCCCCCCCAAACAAGCCAGTGACTGCCTTAATAATGTCATGAAGAAATTGTTTAATTAGTGCCAAAAAAAAAAAAACTATCCTGTCTTTACTCTCTAACATCACCAGTGCCCAAGGAGAAGAGCTACCAACTTTGGGGGGATTAATGAAGAAATCTGGAAATCTATCTAAATGATATTTGCAAAAACCCATGGTTTGGAACTGTTTAAATATTTCACATGGTAAAATCTTATCATTATAGGTGGAGCCCTAAAATAAAAAAAATCTTTTATTATTATTATATTTAATATTTTGCATATGTATTAATAGTTGTTAAGTATATAATATGCAACAGTTTTTTATAGTTCTTAATAAATTTGCTAATTTTTCTTAATCCATTTAGTTTATGTTTGCTTCACGAATTAATTCCAAACATTGTGTTTTTAATATTCGATATACTGTACTAATAATATCTATAACTTCGAAAAATCATGCAGTCAGCAGTGATGACAGTAAAAATTTGTAATTGGTGGATAATCATGCGTTAATAAGTTTTCCAAAAATAAACTTTCTCTTTTGACACCTTAAAGTTTCATTTTTATTTTATTTTATTAAAACTGAAAAGGAAATAAAATACTTTGAGGAGGACTTGTATTTATGTTATAAATCATCAGAATTATTTGGTTAATATATTACATATATATGAATTGAAACATTTAAAATATTTTTTTATTAACAATTCAACTTTCATCTTACAGTGCATATTTAATATATTACTGTATATCTTTGGTTCCTGATTCAAACCCATATACCATTACATATTTGGAAAATGTAACATGGACACCTCTATACTACCATTATCAAGCTACATTTGATCACAGCTGTAACTGGCTTACTAGCCCAATCATACACTGTGGTGAGCATACTGAGGAACCTTATCAGCTCAAAACCTATTGCTGATAATGTTAACTCCATACAGTAATATATCCCACTCATCATATGAATATAAACTATGCTACCTAATATCATTAGAATATTTATTAGTTCTGGTTGGTAATATTACTAGAGACCCAGAACTGCATCATTAGAAACCTAGGTTTAAACTTATAATCTTTGAAGAAATCTTATTAGCTTTGGATTCTAGCTTCGGGACTCATGAAACTCACTGGTAATATACTACTAGTAAGCTTTGTGAAATGCATAAACAAAAAGTAAACAAGGCAAAGCAGATGCAGCAATAACAATTTTATTCCAGTAGTAACATGCAAGTAATCTTTACATCCTCTCAAACAATTGTTATTATCAACGTTGACAAGACATCTGAATCACCAGTTAACAATGATATTACATTATATTTTCTTTTAAATTAAGTAAATACACATATTAAAAAATATATATAGTTTATTACCCAGATGCCATATCAAAATTGAAATTATATACATGAAATAAAATAACAATCATATTAGAAAATAAATAATTCACATGACTTTCTTTACAAAGTATAAATACACATCTTACTCTAAACACATATATAATAAGTAGAGTAGATGGATTAATGTAAAGAAATAAATTAATGTTGGTTAAAGATTAACAATTGAAAGAAAAAAAAAACATTTATGTAAGACTATAAATATAGTGACAAAATAATAGCTACTCTTACTTTTAGTCTTTGTCCATTATCTTTTTGACAATAAAACATAATTATTCAAAAAACTGACTCTTTGGTCCAATGATGATAATTCTTAATTATTTTTCCTACTTCCCATTAGTTCACAGAGTTTTGAAATACAATTCTCATTCACGAGTTACTCCTATGCAGTTTATAATCACACAAATTTAACCATGTGCCTTTTAAAAAAAATTGTGGATTTTGCCAATTAACAAAATATGTTGTGGCATTTCTTCAAAGTTCAGTTTGCATTTTTCTAGTTATTCTCAGCAAATTTTCTTTTTTCTCCCTTGGTAAAACACACATTCATGTATAATAGAGTTGAAACAGAGCAATTAATTTTTTTTTCTCATACTAAGTATTGTAGGCTAAACATTTCATGGGTCTTCATCCAAGGAACACTATGTAGCCCAGGATGGATTACAAGAATATTTGATATTTACCTTATATATATATATATGTTAAGCATTAAATCACCCCACATGATTAAGAAATCCACTACCAACCTTTGTGAATTACATTAGAGTTCGTATTTCAAAATAGCCAGTTCAAAATGATACCACTTTGAACTGTCTGCTATAAGATGATATATATTGAAATATGAACAAACTCAAACAAAGAACTTGAAATTTTAGCAAGCAACGATCTTAACCTCCTGCTACAAACAAACATGTTTTATTATTATTATTATATAAAGATAAACTAAACATTAATAATTTTAATCTTAAATCACCTAACACAAATGTATAGAAAATAATCCCAGTGCATAACGCTATACTCAAATACGAACTTTAATGTAAGTCACAGAGCGCAGTACTGTATTTCTTAACCATGTGGGGTGATTTAATGCTTAATATTTGTATATTTCAGTATAGCATTATGCACTGGGATTATTTTCTATACATTTGTGTTAAGGTGGTTTAAAGATTAAAATTATTAATGTTTAGTTTGTCTTTATATAATAATAAAACATTTGTTTGTAGCAAGTAGTTAAGATCATTGCTTGCTAAAATTTCATGTTCTTTGTTTGAGTTTGTTCATATTTCAATATATACCATTTTATAGCAGACAGTTCAAAGCGGTATCATTTTGAGCTGGCTATTTTGAAATACGAACTCTAATGTAATTCACAGAGGGTGGTACTGGATTTCTTAACCATGTGGGGGATTTAATGCTTACTATTTGTATATTTATTTCAGTATAGCATTATGCACTGGGATTATATATATATACAAAATACAAAAACATTACATACTTTCTTACCTTCCACCTTTTAGATTGTATATATGAATTTGTATGGCTTTCCCAAAATGTAGGCCAATTCAGCTAATTTTTTTTATTGACACCATTCATAGCTTATCAAAACCCAATTGTTCTCACCCAAGCCCTATAAAGTGTTTACCAATAAGCAGCTTAATTAGACATCTACTTTAAGACTTGTCACTATCTTTTTTTAATAAACATGGAAGGACATCATGATTATTAATCATAATTGGAAATAGAGAAAGGGAAAACAGAAAAAATAGTAAAAATATATATTTTTAGTTATATAAATTCATTTTGCAATTTTGAATAAAACTTAGTTAACTTCTAATAACTTTGTTTCTTTCCCTTTCTCTTATTTAAAAAAAATTTACTAGTTAACAAACTTTTCTTTTTTTATTTGTTTTTGCATAGAAATGTTTGGGAGAAAATGTAAAGTAACTTACATGCACTAGAACAAATCTTAACTTTATTTATTGAGGGTTTAGAATAAAGAAGAAAACACCATTAATTATTAGCTTGTATAATTTAACCCTTTACTTAATAAGGTATTAGAATTAAAATGCTGTCAATTGTTAGCTTTCATATTTGACATTTACATCTAATGTTTGATGTAGTTATGCTTAACTACAATAGGCTTACCAAAATAAAATTTTATTCTTTAAAACATAGTATAGTTTCTAGCATTATATTTTTATTACATTTTTATATCACATATATATGCAGATATGTTTAAGATATATCAGAATAGAAAAAAAACTGGAAAAAGCTAAATGGCTATATTTGTTTGGAAATATCACATGACAGTTTTACTCAATATGTTTCATGCAATTGTCTGGGTTACTTCAATTTTCAAAAATAATAAACTCCACAGACAAATTATAGAGATGTAAAAACTGTCAACAAAGTTGTTCAATAATCTCAGAATCTTTTAAAGAAAAATGATATAAGATTAAACAGAAGGATCATATTTATTTATTTAGTTAAAATGAGACAAATTTGAGATTTTTCCAATTGAGAAGAATTCTAAAAAAAAAAAATACTGGTGACACATGGTCTCAGAAGAGTAGGTAAAATTTGTGTTTGTAGCTTTAAAACTAAGATGTTTACAAAAGTATGTGATAATAATGATAAAAATGAACAAAAAAGAGAATTATGACTATAGAATCAGATTTAAAACAGGATTAATATAATAAAAAAAAAATTAATGTTTTTAGTGTACTTATGCATTAGTCAGGAAGTGAAATTTTAGTTTTCATTAAAATCATTGATTCTCTATGATCACAAAATATTTGATAGTATTTAACTACTTAAATAAATTTAACTTTCAAAGATAAATTGTTGAAGATCTCTAAAGTATTTTTATATCTACTATACATTCTTTAACTTCTAGTTACTTATGCTTTGATAGTTATCTTTTGCCATGTAAATAAATTGACATTAACCACTCAGCTATTATTTACAGTTCACAGCCATTGCTAGTTTAATATCGCATGTTATTTACAGTTTTTGGACATAGCATGTGCCATCTCTTGGTCAATTTTGGCCACAATTTCTTCATTTTAGGCTTATTTTATAGGAAATTTTAGTTCTAAAACGTCCACATATGGTGTTATATTTTGAAGAAAAAAATCAATTTTCTTTGCTGCCTATTGGTGTATAGGCCCATCTCTTTTCTCTGATTTGGATGACTGCCAACTCTGGAAATTGTGCTGTAGACATTTCTAAATGACAAATTCAGAATCCAAACCAAAATGTTCTACACATTTGTAATTGATTTTGAAGTAAATAAATATACTTATTGTAATTTTTTACATTCATAAATAAGATTTTACATTATTTTATCGAAAAATAAATTTTGATTCGAAAAATTTTAAATTTTACAAAAAAAATAAGCCTGGGAAAGTAATCGTTCTTCAAGACAAGTGGTTGATGCTAATGACTGTAATTTGTATATTAGGAGTTTCTAAATGACAAAGTCAGAAATCAAAATAAAATCTACATGTTCGTATTTTGAAGTAAATAAATATATCTATCATAATTTTTTACATTCATAAATAAGATTTTACATTACTTTATTGAAATATAAAGTTTGATTCGAAAAATTTTTAATTTTACAAGAAAAATAAGCATGGGAAAAGTGATCGCTCTTCAAATGTTGACAGCTACATAACTGAATAATGGCACACAGATTGGTTGAAATATAATTCTTTTGTTTTACCACTGGCTATTTTTTAAACGTTTTTTCTTCAGTTATTAATATCATTTTAAATTTTCCATTACATTTAACCAATTTGAATCTAAAATTATTCAATTTGTAGAAGCTGAATTAAAAAAATTCTGTGTATTTTAGATTAATATTTTAACAATAAAAAACGACTGGAAATGAAACTGACAAATAATAGTTCTCAGATTTAATTAACTTTTTGCACTTCATGAGTGCTGCGAGAGCACTGCTGGCACTTGTCAGGTGATGTTTTGTTTTCTTTCTTTACTGATGTAAAAAGTATAAGCATGACATCAAACAAAATATGAGCATTTGATAGCTTAATGAAATGTTTACCTCAAAAAAATCGGTTGAAATTTGGATTTTTGCCACAGTATTTAATTTTTTTGTTTTTTTGATCATTTTTGTACTTATCATGATGCAATAATAGACAAAAAATGGTTTACGGGCTGCAAATGAAAATTTCTTCAGTATTATTCACAAAGAGGGCCTGCAATAGAGCTTCAACGTAATATTGTAAGTAACATTTTTAAATTTTTTGATAAAATTATCTTTTTTATTAATTTTAGTTTGTAATTAGTGTGTGTTAGTTATATACTTATTTATGCTCATACAGAATTCATATCTATCGAAAAATTAGTGTATATTAGGTTGTAGTTATATATTTATTTATGCTCATATAGAATTCATATCTATAGTAATTTTCTAACGTTCTACCTACACTATTATAAAAATAATATTTTTCAAAAAGTATAATTTATTATGAAAATCATTAATTATGTTTATATAATATGGTTTACAAGAAATGTGTTATAAAACTAATAATCAAATGTATACAAACATTGCATATACAAACATATAATCAAATTCTGATTCTTGTTAATGTTTTTGTTTACTCTTGTTCATGCTTTGGTTTTGCTATATGTTTCATAACATTATTTTCAAGTCTATAGCTAACAAATGGACTATATGCAAATAAATTATATCTATGTGGTACAATAAATATAATAAGATAGCATCTTCTGTGCATAAAGAATATAAACATCACTGGTGTCCATAAAAAATATAATCATCACTGATGTACACAAAAAAATATAAAATGAAGAGATGAAACTCATTTTATCAGTGATATAGATAGCAGCCTACAATTTCTAGTTTTAGATAAATAAGAAGCCAATTGCTATGATGATTTCTTTTGTATCTTTTATTAGAATGAATCTTTTTCTTTATAGACACCTTTGACATTTAGAACATTTGGGGTACAAGATAAAAATGAAGAAGTCATATCCAAATTCTTTTGGAGATTGTGAAGCTGTGGATTATCTCAGGTAAGACATGTTATACATCTTTAGAAATATAATTTTGTGAGGAATATAAAGAAATTATCACTGAAGATATATTTTCAATTTTAGTTAATGTTAATTTCCAAATTATGAACAAACAATAAAATAATAATTATTTCGGATGTAAACATTTTTTTTTCCTTATATTTTTTATATAGTTAACACTATTTATTTTATGCTTATTGTTTTCCTTAATGTTTCTAGTTTCTAGCAATGTAAGTGTTTTTGCTCTAACATAATTAAAACTGAAGTTATTGCAAAAATTGTGTCTCAGGCCAGTATTTTAAAAAATTCAATATGGCGGCTTGAAGCTTTAAGTAGTGGACCAATCCAAAAATTAGACAAAGATTATATAAATTGAAGGAAGCATCCGAAGAATTAATATAAATAATGGGGTTGTTACTTACAACTTTGTTAAAAATGAGTCTTTAAGTCTTTGAAAGTTAAATTTATTTAATTAATCAAATAAAAGTACTATCAAATATTTAGCAATCATAAATAATCATAAGTAATGACTAAAATTTCACTGCCTGATTATTACATAAGTACTTTTTTTTAATTAAAAAATGCAAATGTTCTATCATTGTTGAAAATAATAAAATTGATTTAATGATCTAATCCATAACTGATTGATTTAACCAAAGATTAAAACTGTAACTGTTGTTAGAAAAAAATGTTTGAAATATTTTTAGCAAAAAACTTTTTTGCTCTAGGTAATAATGAATTTATAATTTGAACTGAGCGCAATGACGCGAAGCGCAAAGTAAAGGCTTGTTTCATCACAGAAGGCCCTAAAGCGATCAATAGAAGATGCCTGCATTACAATCTCCAAAAAGTGGGCTGTTTAAATATTTTTACATAAATTTGCATTCATTACTGTGATATCTACTAACTATTAGTGAAAAGATCTATGAATATGGAAACATAGAATTCCCGAAAGCGCTCAGCTTATTTATTTGTTATACATTTTCATTAATTGTGCACAAAATGCAAGCTTAGAATTATCATATAAATTGAATCAATGCTCATAGAGTAAGAGTCCTTTTTATTTATTGAAAATGACTGCATTAGAATATAATAGTTTATATAAAATTCAGAATTTATCTTTAAATGAATAGTTGTATTAAGAATGATTATAAATTAATCAACACAAAGTAAGAAATAATAAAATCTTCAATGCAATTTGATATTCATAGAAAGATATCAATTGTTTTAGTAAATAATATAAAATCATACATCATATGACTTAATTTGATAAGCTTGTAATTATAAACTAAAAGAACATGCTAATAGCTCTAACAAGCTTTATCGATAAATGCTACAAAAGAATGCATTTAAAATGTCTAGATAGAGATTTTATGTCTGAAATATCCTAGCACCTGAAGAAAGCCAATAGTTAGAAACTGTACTGGGGATAATTTCTAGATAGAGATTTTAAATGCTTTCTCTTGCAGCATTTATCAATAAAGCTTGCTACAGCTGTTAGCACACTCCCTTTATTTTAGTATATCAATTATTTGTCTAAGAAGCAATAAATTTCCCAATGCATCTAGAAGCAAAATTTCTAACAACTTTGGTATTGAACAAAAATACATTAATGATAACCTGATAGGAAATATGAACTTTCTGAATTTCTAATGGGGAAAAAAGCATAAAATATTTTTTATGTGCTGCTAATAAATATTTTTATATAAGTAGAATGATTTCTCTCAAAGAGCATATATTTCTGGCACTTTTCTCATACACAATTATATATTTATAATCAGGACTAGTCTGAAAAGTGAGGCAGTAAGACAACTCAACTGACTCGGATACAAATTTGGAAAGATGCCAAATTGAAACATGTTTTTAAAAATTATTTTTATTAAATTAGTATGAAAAAATATCCAAATAAAATAAATATAAACAAATTTGTAGGTGTTTTAATGAAAATACTTTCCCCTTTCTCTTTAATCAAAAATTGTTCAAGTCTCTATCTATGAAATAAAAGTATTTCTCTGGAAGTCTAAAAACATTCTCATCTACTACAGTTATCCAAGATCAATTAAGTGACTGAACAATAGTTTTTTTTTTTTTTTAGAAAGGACTATCTAAAACAAGAGAGGTGCCCAGCTGAAGTATGGTTTAATATTTTTGTTTTTAATTTTATTTCTTTATAATTATTTTGCTTGTATGTGAATTATAGTAAATATTTTTATTTAATGTAGTACTTTTTTCTTTCTATTACATTTATTATATAAATCATTTTAAATAGTAGGTAAAATAGTCTTTTGTAAAAGATAGTGCACTGCACAGACGAGATCTCTCCAACAGCCCCTGGCACTTCCCATCAGGCTTCCCAATTGCAGGTAGTGAGTAGTGAGAGCGTAAGTAGGTTTTCAACCAGGTTTTATACTCTGCTAAGAATACAATAGATACTTATCTACTGACCAATATTAATTGATTTACTAACAATAGCTGAGTCAATTATGTAAATCAAAATCTTATGGGAAAAAATCGTTTATCTGGATTTGAACTCAGATTATAATCATGTCAGATGGATGCAATACCTCTGTATCATAAAATACTTTTAAATAAATATTAATATATTTTTCAATAACTTTAAAAGGTGCACCATTTATGATGGGACTGCCATTTTCTGGTCATTACTATGTAGTTATAAATAAGTAGCATATAGTTGCATCAGATTGTTATTGATATTGAGGGTGGTTATTTTTTTTTACAACTTCTCTGGTTAGCATTATGAGTGGGCATTTTATATGTGTAGATGGTAGTTAAACATTATCACAAAACAAAAAAAGATGCTAGATAAGTTACTATATAGAAAATTGATGGAATTTGTAATTAAATTTGAGATAAGGATAAATACAAGAAATAGAATAAAAAGTTTAAACAATGGTAGTTGAATGTTTTTAAATGTTGAGAAGTTGATTAATTTACAAGAAAAATTGTGTGAAAAAATTTGGAGCGAGAATTGTAATGATTTAACAGACTAGGAAAAAGAAAAGATTGGGGGGGGGGGGGGTGGCTTTAAAGATATGGATTGGGTCAAAAAGAAAAAAAAACATTTTGAAAAATAAAAAATAATGACAAATACAATATTTAGAGATAAATTGTAAAGGATAATTTGAAAGAGGATGAGGGAGATAGTTTAGGTGCTTTTCAAGAATAAAAAATGAAAGAGAACTATGTTGAGGTGGAAAACTTGTTTTTTGTCAAGCGTCATGACTACAAACTAAAATTTACTTTTTTTTTTTTTTAATATTATATAATTCAATATTGTAAATAGAAAACACTTAAAACGCTACGATTAGGATTAAATCAGAATCAATTATATGGCATCCTGCTTGTTAGCTTTATATCACACACACATTCTTAAGTGTATAGCGTCGAAAGGGTAAAATATATTTAGAAACAAACTTTAAATGGATACAATCACGTAAATGGCATTGGTAATTTTCTTCTAAACAGCAGTCGTAGACAGTATATATATTGTTGGTTAAATACTGAAAAAATCACCCCCCCCCCCCATTTCAGCTTTTGCAGAAACTAAACATAAAGCAGTAAAAGCATTCAGCCTAGATAAACAGTGGAAATCTGTATATTAAGTATATATATAATGTTCAAAAGAGACATTACCCTATCTAGATGAATCAAACAAATAGGTACAAAATAAAAAATAGTAATACAATTAATTATATAAAATCAATAAATGAGAAGATAGTTTTTTTTCTTCTCGATATATCTATCAGGAAAAAAAACTCAAGTTGTATGTCTTTCATTTATTATTTTGCCATTTAATTGCTATAAAAAAATAACATGTTATGATAATCATTATAAGGAGGGGGGGGTAACTTTAATCGAATATCTATTAGTCAACAAAATTTCAGTGGGGGTTTCAATCTTTACATTAATAAATTGTACACACACAATCAAAGAAAAAAAAGTAAATGCCTATGGATAAATAAGTCTAATTACAGGGAGGGGAGTGTTTTCCTTACCTTAACAGAATTTGGGTTTATAATGCTGATGTAAAAAATTCGCAAACTCTTAAGAAAAAGTAGCTCTGGAAACAGAAATGTGGTACAGAGGAACCATAATATTTGCAATATTTTATTCAAAGATCCCTTTCCCCTTTAATGTAAAAGACATATAATAGCCCACATTTTATCAATAAGCTTTGATTATAATAGCATATTGTTTACTAAACCGCACATATTTTTTCAACATATATGTATGAGACCCTTTTCTATATGTATAATATCCATATATAAATTAAGATTATAGTACAAACATTTTTTGATAAAATGTAGTAATTAATAATAAATTTGAAAGACCAGATATACTTGTATCCATTGTGAATGCTTTCACCCATTTGCATTCACTCAAAAAATAAAAATATTACTGCATTTTTAAAAAATAATAATACAAATAGCAACATGCCAGATTTTTTTTGCAATTAAATATGCTATAGACCAGGGGTGTCCAACAAGTCGATCGTAAAGCCATTTTTGGTCGATCGCAAGGCCAATCTGGCAAGAGCTGTCAGGTAACAAATTAAATCACTATTTTCAAATTTTTATTTTTGTTCTAATTTTTTTTTTCAATTCTAGATAGGTGAAGTCCACTAAGCCATATCATTATTGAAAATAATATTTTAAATCTTGATTTAATGTAGCTAATTTGAATTAATAATATGTATAGTGGCAATATATAGAGAGAGTTTTTCCTGATTTGAATTAATAAATATTGTTAATAATTACTCATGCTGCTTTAATTCCCCTGGACATGAGTTTTTAGGCCCGTTAAATAATTATTTTTTACTAGGTAGATATATAAAAATAGTATTTCACACCTCCCTCCACTTAGACTACACCGACGATAACAAGTTGATCACAACACATTTTTAAAATAAAAAGTAGATCTCATGAACATAAAAGTTGGCCACCCCTGCTCTAGACAATATTCTTTTTTATCGTTAACTTTTTTTCAATGAAAATGAAATAGTAGACTCGTTTTCAGCAGACTGGGATCTCTCTAGTTGTCTTTAAAGTAGCGTAAAAAATATTAATAAACAAGATTGCGTAAGGGCTGATAATCCTAAAATTTATGAGTCAACGTTATTTTACTAACTTTTTATTTACATTTTCTTTTTGGATAGCATATATTAAAATGGTGTATATTGAAACAGCATAGATCATGGCTTCATTATATTGATGTTTTTACCAGTGCCTTCATATTACCATTATAATGTGTAAGGTAATCAAATCAATGGCATAGAATGGAGTGATGTCTTATAATGATGCTTTGGAGTATGATTTTTTGGCATTGATTTAACTATTATAAATCAATGGATGTGGTAGCATTCAGGAGCACATTTTAAGACATTGACCTGTTAGTTCCTATATATGAATATCACATGATCACCATTTCCTATGCTTAAGACAAAGGCAAAACTTTCCATACAGAATTACAACTCAGTAAAAGTCAGAGTAATCAATAGATGCATAAAATTCCTATCTATTGCCTATTCATCCACTGTCCCCAGACTAGTTGGTTGTTGGAGAGCAGCATTAGAATCTAAGTTCTAGGTGCAATACTTTCAGATTCAAAGCTCCTCACCAATGAAAGTCACAAACTAGAAACTAATCTAAGGATATTGGATGAATAGTCACTAGAGATTTTTTGCACAAACCTTCTTGCATCTATTGACTACTCTGGCGCATTAGGTGGCATTACTGTATGGAGAGTTTTGCTTCTTTTATACATAAATAGTTAATAATAATTCTGCAAATAGGTTTGACCAAAACAGATTCTGTTGAAGAGCTAGAAAATGGTCATAAAAATACCACTCACTAAACCTGGGTTGCAAAATTTCACCAAACTATTATATACTATCAATGTTTTTTTTCATATATCAAAGCATTGGCCATGAAGTGAACCCAGGCCAGCTGTTTGGAAAGTAGCTATGATAACAATTAGGCAATTTTTATAAATAGGAATCAAATGCATTTAATAAATAGACAAGCTACTAACATTAAAATATGGGATTTGAGTTGATGATGTTTGCTTCCATGTTATTTTCTGAATTTAATGGCAGGTTCAAAAAATTAACCGAAAGTACTTCTGTGGATTGAAAGATTAACCGAAAGTACTTCTGTGGATTGAAAGATTGCACACTTTCTTATTTCATCCATCCATCTCACATGTGGTCTCTTTCTGGGTCTTTTACAATCTCTTGGAATTCAGTTTAAGATTCCAATTGTCCATCTATTATCATCACTTACCTTTCAATTTTTTCAATGAGGTCAGTAACACCTGTTTGTTCTCTTACCCATACATTGTATTTTCGATCCCTTCTTGTTATTCCCAACATGCATCTCTCCATACTTCTTTGAGTGGTCTGAAGTCTCTGTATTGCTCTTCTATTAAGTGTCGAAGTCTCAGATCCATAAGTAAGAACTGGCAATACACATTGTTAAAAACCTTCCTTTTCAAACACATAGGCATATTTCCTTTTAGTATCAAGTTATTTCTACCAAAAGCACTCCAACCAAGTTGAATTCTATGATTAATTTCATCCATTATATTTCCATCTGTATTAATAATCTGACCAAGGTATTTGTAACTGTTAACTTCTTCTAACTCATCATAATCAATCTTTATTTTCACATTTTGAGAAAATCTATTAAACATTACTTTAGTCTTTTTAACATTTATCTTTAGTCCTACTTTCCTCTGATAACTCCTGCAACATTTCCTGTAGCTCTAAAGCATTATTTGCAAAAACAACTACATCATCTGGAAAATCTAAATGACTTAATAATCTCCATTTATTTTTACTTCTTTAGATTGCCATTTTAATCTACAAAATACTTCTTGCAGCACTGCTGTAAAAAGTTTTGGAGATATGGAGTCACCCTGTCTTACACCCATTTCAATGTTGATTTTTCTACTATCATTATGTAATCTACTTATTTACTATTATTCATTTTAGTGAATGGATTTTTTTAAAGACAGCTTAATTATTTAGAAAACATCATAAAGAAACCTGAAGAGATTCCATTGATCCAGTAGTGGGTTTATTCCATACTTCAATTCTGCCATTATAAACACAGATCCAATAATCATGAATTATAGTTTGTCTTTGCCAAAGACTACGCACATCAATGATGCAGATAAGCACAATGACCATGGGCTATTCTGAAAATGTTTATGAAATTTCCAGTAATGTTTATGAAGATTAAATCCATCTGGTTTTACTGTTGAATCTGGTAAAGAAATTTGTTTGGAACCACATAATGCTCCATTTTTTAAACCACCACATTTCTTTGATTGTAGATTTTTGGATAAATATCACGAGTTATTGGCAAATCCAATACAACTTCTGATATAAGAAACCATAACAAAGGAACAGATTTGAATATGCCAGTAATGTTGACATTCCAAATTCTGTTTCTTTCAGACAGGGACACTAAGGAAGTTGCCTATAAAGTGCTTTCAAAATAACTCCAATTAGGGTTAATCAGCTTTCTGCAAAGATTACTCCTAGAAATTATTTTAGGCTAACCTTAAAATTTATAATAGATAATACATAAAAATGATTCAGACAGAATTAGAGAAAGAGATGGAACAAATATGATAATCTTCTGATATCAATTTTATTTTTAAATGATTACGAGGGTGGATAGAGAATCTCCTTTTTATCGTCATCCTGAAAGTAACATATGATAGTATGTGGATGCAATTTCTCCACTTGCAAAATGACTGTCTCTTAATAAACTCCTAGTTAATGACAGCATACCATGAAATAAATTATTAAAATAATCCTGATTGCAAAAGCACACTATAATAATTTATTGTGTTTGATTGGTCAGTGCAATAGAGATAAACAAAACAAACAAACAAACAAAAAAAACCCAATAAAATTATGCAATACCTTAGAAATTAATTTTTGGATGATTAAAAAATAACTCCAAAACAGAGTAATTAGAACACATTAGTTCCAAATAGTTGAAAAAAACATGATGGAGAATGCAGTATTTCCTCTACACCTGTGAGATGGATTTGACATTCATGTGACATCACAATTAACTACATGTATTTTTAACACACTTATATATATATATATATATATATATATGCAGAGTTGTGATATAGATCAAGAAGGTTAACAAACAATGAAGATAATATAGAATTTACAATTTCCTTTACTACAAAAATCCTGGTTTCTCTTTTTATATTTTTTTAATAAAGAAAATCCGCAAATTCCTGTAATAATAATAAGCTCTGGAGTTTACCAATCGTGTTAGTCCATATATATATATATGCATGATGTAGAATTTAAATTTATTATATAGATGGGTGCCACAACTAACAAATTATAATGAAATTTTATATTTAAAAAATTTTTAAATATTGGCTATTTTTTTCAATCACAGATAAATGAAAATGCAAGAATGAAAATCATAGATATGGAAGGAATATCTGTAATTAGAATTACAATTGTTATGCAGACATCCTGGCAAGTTTGCTTAGAGATCAAAGAATTGAAGAATATTCTTTGAAGAATGTTATAAGGACTGAATAAATGAGGTTTTTCTAAGAATCAATATTAAAAATAAAGTTATATGATGGGAAAAAGCTATTTAGGGAGAAATAAAATATGAAACAAGATTAATATAAATACATTTAATAATAGCATTTTTAATCAATATACATGGATCTGGAAATGGTTAAGTTTTGGTCATAACATAGTGATAATAACTAGAATGATTTGACATTTTCTTTTTGAAATTAAGTAATTCAAAATATATGTACGACTATATTTAGAGAAAAGTTTTAAATTATATAATTAGCAAGGGATGCGTATATTTTGTATTACATTTTCTAAGAAAAAGCACTCACCAAATTCTTGAAGTTAAATTAAGTAATTACAAATTGAAAGAACTTCAACTATTTAGAAATTTGATTGAGTAAGAAAATTATATCATCCTATTATTAAATTTCTTTCAACGTAACAGTTCCTGGATATAAAACAAGACATGTTTTTTAAGACGGCAACACAAAGGGACCTGGCAGGTTAGATATGCATGAAAGCCTAACATTTGACCAAGCCAAAAAACTTAGGGTAAGATTTTCAGATGAAAGAACGCTTAAAAACAAAGACTATAACTGTCTAAGTTCAATATTCCTTCAATTTGTCACAGATTTAAAAAATCAATAACAGAAAAGTATCAATCTTTCTGAAAGAGGATATTGACAAATTTTTCTTAAGAGAATGATCAATCAATATATTATTGAGAATATCAATTTAAAACTCTCTAAAAAACTACATTCTTAAAAATGTAAATTAGACGTAAAGATTATCCAATATGAATATTTCAAAACAAATCACTCTATGAAAAATGTTAACATATGAAAAGACATTAAGAGAAAGAAGGATGAGTTTTTATACACACACACATGCACAACTGCCATTCTGAATAGTATTTTGTAATTAGTATTTAAAAAATCAAAGTCTTATTGAAGTCACACAATATTAATGTTTATGAAGTATTATAACTTTATTTTTCTTATTGCGTTGCCAAATCCATATAATATTAATATCATTTATGTTCTTTATTACTTTTTACAATGCTTCTTTAAACTCGCTATTGATAGTTTTGATTGCCCCAGCAATCTTCTTCAGAATTTCTGAGATTTGGAAATATGTTCTGAAGAAGATTGCTGGGGCAATTGAAACTGTCAATAGTGGATTGTAAAAAATTAATAAAGAACATAGATGGTATTAATATTATTTAATATGTTTCCAGGTGAATGGCCAATTTTCCATAATTTATGTGTATTTACACAATTATTTAATAAATTATTTGTGCACTTATAAATTTGATTGATTTTATTGTCTCTCAAATGATTTTGCGCATGCAAAACAAAAAAAAAAAACACTGTCAAAACAAAAACTTATATTGCAAATAACTTAATGTTTTGCAAATACAGATTTAAATCTATTCACATAACAGTGTAATGAATTCTCCTTTTCAAAACACATTTCAGCTCACCAAAGGTATCAGACCTACACTGGTACACCACTTTATATATAACATTACATTTGTTGATTTTTATCAACAGCATTCTTTTCATCAATAATTAATCTACCAGTATTTGGCCTTACATTAAATGCAACATTAAAATGAGAAAAAAACAACTAACGTAATTATATAACTTACTTTATTAAAACAGGCAAAACTCACTATACGTATTGCCGCACACAGCAAGCTAGAGTAATCAATGGATGCCAAAAGGCTTGTGCATAAAATCCCCATCTAGTACCTACTCATCCAATATCCCCAGACTAGTTTCTGGCTTATGGCCTTCATCAGTGAGAAGCCTTGGATCTGACAGCACTGCACCTAGATCTTAGTATCTAATGCAACCCTCCAACAGCCACCTTTTATCTCCACTTAACTATAAAACTATGAGTCTTAAACTGAAAACACTTTAATGTTTTCAATCCAAGCTCATAAGCTTATATAGTCATATGGGTCTGAACTCAGTTCAGTACCCATACATTTTGGTGTCTTTGGTTCTTTAATAGCCATAGC
This sequence comes from Epiperipatus broadwayi, assembly GCA_028023455.1. Lineage (NCBI taxonomy): Eukaryota > Metazoa > Onychophora > Udeonychophora > Euonychophora > Peripatidae > Epiperipatus > Epiperipatus broadwayi. Next base: position 10,450,912 of record JAQFVV010000028.1, on the reverse strand, counting down.
CACCACTATCCTATTAGGTTGGATTGGTTTTAAGCCAATATACATCACGACCACCACTTCTTATGTTTGTGTATAGCTTGCTGTGTGTGGCTATATGTATAGTGAATTTTGCCTGTTTTAACAAGTTATACACAAGCATAAGAAGTGGTGGTCATGTGATGTATATTCACTTACTTTACTGTTTATATTAAGTAAAATCCGCTTTTTCTTTCTTCATCGATGTATTTAAAATATCTTTCCAGCATAATCTCAGGGCTTGACCAATGAACCAAATATTGTTGAAAAACATTCAGAATCTCCACATTATTAGGTTGCTCAGCAAAATATTTGGTTTCGTTGGTCAAAACTGAAGATTATGCATAATAAAAATAACATTGAATTTATTATATATATATCATCATCAACCATTATCAATCCACTGCAGGATGGTCTTTCCAAGTTCAATCCATCTTTCTCTGATCTTTAGCTTCTCTTCTCCACATTACCCCTGTACACTTTCTTATTTCATCTATCCATCTCACATGTGGCCTCTTTCTGGATCTTTTATCTCTTGGAATCCAGTTTAAGATTTCAATTGTCCATCTATTTTTATCTCTTCTAGCAATATGTCCAGCCCAACTCCACTTCCCAATCTTTTAATTTTTTCAATGAGATCAATACCTGTTTGTTTTCTTATCCATACATGGCATTTTCAATCTCTTCTTGTTACTCCCAACATGCATCTCTCCATACTTCTTTGAATGGTCTGAAGTTTCTGTATTGCTCTTCTATTAAGTGTCCATATATATATATACACACACACACCTATTTTAATTTATGAGTGTTAGAACACCCGAAGAAAATCATTACTCATTTTTAACATTACGAGTGAGTGTTACCCTGTGCAATTTAATGCAGAACGACAAACTTAAAGAGATAAAGGTTCCTGATTAATTTTTCAGCTAATAAGATAAAAATTATTTGACCAAAAGTGATACGCTCTGCCCTGACATTTGGGTCCTTCTCATTGCACTAACTTCTAAGTGACACACAATTAATTACTGCTTACTATTTAATTGTTAATAAAGACTGCTTATAAAATGAAGTTTTGATTATTCAAAAAACCACTATCATCCACTATGCAGCAGCTTCTGGATGAAAACCAAACAAAATCTTCCAAAAACAATCTTTCATTTTCCAATTTCCATCCAGTAATAGATTTCTCTGTTTCATACTTCGGCACTGCCATCTTTAATATATCAACTTCCTGCATACTTTGGTGCAGTGGTAAAATGTCAGACTTTGAAATATTTGACTTTCAAACCCCTTATGAACTCCTGTACCCTGAGCAATAATGCCAGTTGATTATTTTAACCTATTAACTAAATCAGACCTTTTGTCCTTCATTATAAAACTATTTTTTTATATCTTATAAACAATATTTTTCATCTCTTTCATCATTGTCAATCCACTGCAGAATGAAGGGCTCTCCAAGTTTAATACAGTTTCTCCAATCTCTAGCCTATCTTCTTCACATTGCACCAACAAATTGTCTTACTTCATCTATCCATCTCACATGATTTCTTTCTAGGTATTTTACAATTTCTTTGGGATCCAGTTTAAGACTTCACTGTCCATCTATTATCAACTCTTCTAATAATAAATCCATCCCAGATCTACTTGTCTTTTAATTCCTTCAATGATGATGGCAATCCCTGTTTGTGTATTTCAATCCAACATACGTTTCTCCTTACTTCATTGAATAGTCTAAAGTCTCTTTATTGCTGTTATGTTAAGTGTTCAAATCTCAGATCTATAACAAAACTGATATTTATTTTTTCTTCAAACCCATAGGTATATTTCCTTTTAATATTAAATAACTGTATATCAAAATCACTCTATCCAAGTTTAATTTCGTTCATTATGTTTCCATCTTTTTTAATAATTGGATCAAAGTATGTATAATTATTATCTATTTCTAATTCATCATTATCAATCTTTCTTTTATTTTCATTTATTTTTATCTGATAACTTGCAACATTTCCTAAAGATCTGAGGCATTATTTGAAAAACCAACCACATCTATAAAACATACATGACTTAAATGAGCACCATTTAATTTTATTCCTTTAGCTGCCCATTTTAATCCAAAAAATACTTCTTACTAAAGAGCTGTAAAAAGGTTTGGAGATATGGAATCACCCTGTTAATACATTTTTTTAATGCTAATCTTCTTAGTATTACTACTGTTGTATTATGATAAATATCCATTTCTTTTAATTGTAGGGTATTTGAACTCAGATTTTCAAGCTTCCTTCAGCTATCCACTCTATCTCATACGACCAGACACATGTGAAAAGATAAATGATCTCCAATATGTGCATTTTGTGCTAAATCAGCACTCATCAGTTGGTCCAGATCATCATCTCCTACACACATAATCAGTGCTCGGCTTACATTAAGATAGCAAATCTTCACTGAGCTTAAAAATCTGATTTCAAATCCCCTACAATTACATCTAAACCCCAAGTATATCAAATTATACTTGTATTCTCATTTCTTTTGATTCCAAATTATTTACAAGTATATCATTTTATACATAAGGAAGTTCACAATCGTAAATCAAAACTTTGTGAAGGCAGAAACTTTTTCCCCTTCAAATCCTTATTTTCATTTAGAAAACATCAACATTAATTTTGCTCAATTTAATATTCGATATATCATTTCCTTTCAATGATATTAAGCAATCCAATTAAACCTAATATTCAATTTAAATAGATAGTTAAAACAGCATTAATTTGAAATCTCTAGTTTCAGGGTTTTTTCAGGTATGTCATTTTTTTGGGATTTTGCAAATCTTTTACTTCTATTAAAATCAGGAAAAAACAGGCAGCTCTCTGCAATTAGGCTTATTAATTTACAGGATATTTAGTGCCTTCTGTACAAATTAATTTATTTATTGTAAATAAAATTTATCATGGAAATTTTATTTGGCTAAAAAGTTTATGAAGCATGGGTATTTGTATTGTACCTGTGTTTTCCTAAGATATTCCTTTGTTTGGATAATTTATTTGCAAACTCAAATTTAATGTTGTTATTAGATTTCTTATAAGTGAATAGAATAAAAAAAAGATAAATAGTTGCTAAGAATTTTTATCCTTATAAATCCTTTGTAGTCAGAGTCTATATGGTCATCTACAAATTTTTATAGTTTTCTGCTTTGAATAAGTACTATTACTTTACTCTTTCAGCTCATTTCCCCCCCTCTCTCTCTTTTGCTAATTATAAGATCTATTTTGTATATATAGGCCTTTGACTAAAATTTTTCAAAAGATACCAATTTGTCTAAAAATCATGGTCAAAATATTTTTTTATTCGTTATGTCTTTAAAATAATGGCTTTTTTATCACTTACTTTTTTCCAAACTTAGGTGCGTTTGTTGTCTTAGCTGTCTGATTTATTTTAATTTTTATCTACACAGATTTAATAATCACTCTAATAATAGTAGTAGAAACCCAAAATTTCTATGCTATATGTAGACAGACGTAAGTCCGTTAAATTAAACATATTTGCAAAAACGAATTTAATATTAGTTTCCTCATAAACAGAGTCATTATAATTAAAAAAATAAAAATTAATCTTAGACAAAAAGCTAATATGATATATTTCTGAAAATGAGGCAAGGACAAATTTATATATAATATGGGCATAACAACAATATTGGCATCAGCATGGGATTTGGGCATTGTATCATCAGATTTTTAATGGTATGGATGGCTGGAGAGTTGGAAGTTAGAGTAGATTGAAGCCTGTCCATTAAAGTATAAAGATTTGCTATCTTAATATAAACTGAGCACTGATTATATATATGTGTAGGAGATGATGATCTGAACCAACTGATAAGTGCAGGTTCAGCATGAAATATGTATAGTGGTGATTATTTATTTTTTCTATATGTGTATGGTCATATGTATCAGTAGTATGAGATAGTATGGATAGTTGAAAAGTTGCTTGAAAGTCTGAGTTCAAATCCCCTATATTTATGTAACAACTATACAATATTTCTTTCATTACAACAATTCAAAAGCTGATCCAAATTTTAATTCAGTTTTTAAAATCACAAAAATATGACAGGCCACAGTTTTAATTGAGATAATTTTGGTATTGAGTGGAATGAAAAGATAAAAAAAAATTTTCTAATTCAAGCCACACCCTCATACAAGATTTCAATAGTATCCAGTTAAATAAAAATTGCAATCTTGATGCATTCTGAGTTGCATAATATCATTCATTATTAGCCTTGAGTATGATATAAAAGTACTGAAAGCTCACTTGGTAAATTTAAAATCTATTAGAGCACACTTTTATTCCATTAAAACGACTAAACATCACATGATCACCATTTCTTATGTTTGCTCATAACTGTGATTAAAATAGGGAAAACTCTCCATACAGTAGTGCCACCCTGTGCCAATCCGAGTAATCAATGGATGCCAGAGGCTTGTGCATAAAATCTCTATCTAGAGCCTACTCATCCAATATCCCCAGATTAATTTCTAGCTTGTGGTTTTTGTCAGTGAGGATCTGAGAGCACTGCACCTAGATCTTAGGATCCATTGATTACACTGGCTTGCACTGAGTGGCGCTACTGTATGGAGAGTTTTGTCTGTTTTTATTCCATTTCAATCAACTTAGTTTATTTACAAATTAGATCAGACTTATTTATATCCCATATTCTTTTAATGGAATTCATGTTCTGAAACTCAATATCTATTGACTTTGTTGTGATGACCTTCATCAATTATGGTAATTCCTTTCTTATTCTAGCAACATCACATTACTCCTTGGCAAGTAACTTTCCATTTTTTTTTCTATCTAGTTTAGAACAGTGGTGGAGTGGTAGAATTAAGAGCTAAAGGTCCATTTCAAGGTCAAAGTTCAACATCACACATCTTGTGGTCAAATGTCACATGACCTTTAGAGATATTAGTCATTTGATTATTTTTTTAGATTACATAAAATGCAGTTCTGACTAAATTAAATCATTAAATGTTCATATACAGATTATAATTTAAATTTCCTTTCAATTAATTTATTTTTTAGTTCAATGCATCTATTAATAGGTTTTAATTCTGACAAATATCTACTGTAAAACAAAAGTAATTAACATAGAAAACCATAAGTGGCAGATAGTGAACTGTAAAAGTATCCATGAAAGTTGGATAATCAAAGACTGAAAAGAAATAATATTCCTAAATCCTGATGATATAAAATACAATGATGGATTTGGAATCTTTCAGGATGGCACTATATGTTGTCAATGAAGAAGTAACTTGAGATGGTATTTGAATGTCTGCATGTCAAAGACTGTAATACTATTTTATATTGAATGAAACAGAATAAATCTACTTTTTCATTTCCATTTTTGTTCCTAGATGCTAGGTGTTAACAATGCATAAAACAAAACTCCATAGCACAAAAGTCAATTTGCAGAAGTCTAGTGGCATAAAATGGCAACACTTATTAACATTATTTTGTAAAGCAGAAAGACTATTTCTTTGTTTCAATATTTATTTTTCAAATTGTTTTTATTCAGCAAATATACTATATATATATTAATAATTACATCATATTTTTTTAGGATTTAAATTTACATTGATAAAATGAAAATGAAAAAAGTATACTAAAATAGATTATATATAATGAATTAGAACTCAGACTTTCACACAACCCTCAACTCTCCAAGCCATCTCATATTGCTGACCCACCTGATCACACACATGTTGAAAAGAACGTATTTTGTGCTAAACTAGCACTCATCAGTTAGTCCAGATTACCATCTCCACACATATAAACAATCAGTGCTCAGCTTTATATTAAGATAGCCAATCTTCATACTTTAATGGACAGGCTTCAAACTACTCCAACTCACAATTTTTCAGCCCTGCATTTCATTGAAAATTTGATGATGGAATGTTGAAAGCCCTCGTTAGTGCCAAGGTTGACATCCTACCCATGTTGACGTTAGTCATTCTGACACCTCATTTACAGGAGAATAATTCATTTTACATACATATGTGAGGAATGAGCAGACCTTTAATGCATTGTACAGGCTTATACCTGCACAGATATATATGTAATAAATAAGGGATTCGAACTCAGACTTTCACACAACCTCCAACTCTCCAAGCCATTTCATATTGCTAACTCACCTGATCACACACATGTTGACACCCTTGGCACTAACGAGGGCTTTGAGCATTCCATCATCAGATTTTCAATGAAATGGAAGGCTAAAAAGTTGTGAGTTGGAGTAGTTTGAAGCCTGTCCATTAAAGTGTGAAGATTGGCCATCTTAATATAAAGCTGAGTACTGATTGTATATATGTGCGGAAATGGTAATCTGGACCAACTGATGAGTGCTGGTTTAGCATGAAATACGTACATTGGTGATTATTTATCTTTTCAACATATGTGTGATCAGGTGGGTCAGCAATATGAGATGGCTTGGAGAGTTGAGGGTTGTGTGAAAGTCTTGAGTTCGAATCCCTTACATATATATCTGTATGTGCAGGTGTAAGCCTGTACAATGTATTGTAATGGCCACAGACGACGTTACATTGTTTTTTTATTATTAAACATGAAAAAAATAAAAGTTCGCAAATAAAAACTTATTTTTTAAGAATTAAAAATTGAAAAATCATCTTAAACTCGTATATATATATAATCGTACAGATGAAAAAAATTATTAAAATAAAACTTTATTAAAAATAGAAAAAGTATCTTAAAAGCAAAAACTTAAAAAGATTTAGAGATAAAAATATATCTTTAAATTTGGAAAACAAATTAATTAATCTTTTGTAAAATGGAAATGATTATTTTAATTAGTAAGCTAGCCCTTGGGCATTTCAAATGTATAAGCAACGGTCAGATAGGAGAGGAAAAACAATAGGAACAGAATGGCCAATAAAAGAAATCCATCGGGAAAATCAGACCTCAACAAAAGGATCATCATCATCGATGATGTAATGTCAATTGAATCCTTAAAATTCATATAAAAGAAAAAGTTTGATAATAAAATTTTTAGTTGAGTAAAGAAAATAGAAGAGATGTGACTATATGTTTTAGTGCCGATGAAGGAGAAGGGATTGAAAAGATGCACTCTTCAATCCCTTCAATTTCGTAAAAAAAATGAGACATGACATTGTTTTCCTAGATTGAGGACCATATGACATCGAGGGAATTAACACTGGCTCCAAATGGCAAGCAACTGCAAAAAAATTAGAAACTACGGACTTATTAAAACCGTAAGAACTTTATAAAATCTAATGAACAATATTAATTTGAAAACATTAAGAACTTTAAAATATAAACTTTCCCAGTGTCTAAAAAAAATTAGAAATAGAATCCTATCTGACCAAACTAAATTCTTTATTAATTCTTTTTATTTGATGTATTTCTTTTTAAAATCATTTCCATTTTTTTTTTTTTGTTGTTCTTTTAAGTTTTATTTATGATTTTTGTTTTTCGCTAATTTAATATTATATAAATGTTAAACTTAAGTCGGGTGAGAATGGCTATATAGATTTGTAAAGTTATATTAGGGGAGGGTAATCTTAGGTTATTTGTTTCGTAGTTGAATTAGGTCAATGGATTGGATATATTGGTGTAATTAGTAGATGTAGTACGAGATTCGTTACGGGCAGAATCGCTTTATACGCCACACACTTCCTTTTTGACCTATGGAAAGCGATTCATAAGTTGGCAAAATGACCCAGTCCTTTCCTATGAAGTTTTTTTTTTATTGCTCTTCTTGTCAGATAGATGTAGTATTCCTATCTGACGAGAGACAATTTCTTCTCTTAACCTTTTGTGCTGCCGTATTTCGTATTACATTGAATGCATCGATATATCAGATGAATTGACGGTGGTTTGACTGCGAACTTTTGACCTAAGGTTAAATAAGGATAGAATATTTTCTTTCAAAGGCAAATCTATGTAGTCTATTCATACTCGACATTCTAAATAAAAATGCATTAAATTTAAGCTGGGTATATCGGTCAATTATGTTTTTGGTTTTCATATTTGATCAAAATATATAGACATTCGGTAAATAATGATACCTTACGGTGAGTATCTAAAATGTATTTATTCAGATGTCTTTTAAGTTATTGGTGTCAATGCGGCATCTTACGATGAATGCTATTGGGTTTCTTATAAATTTCCCTCTGCAATTCCACCAATGATTTTATATTTTGATCGTTTATGTTTATTTTGAAATGTTTTTGACCGTGTAATCTATGTAACCGATCTATACTCAACATTATAAAACAAACTTTTATAAATCCATCTGTGTGAACTTATAACTTATAAAAATTAAAATGTAAATTTATAAAAATTAAAATGTAAATTAAAATCAAAGTTAAAAATGTAAGTTAAATTTTAAAATGTAAACTGATATGAAAATAATTTTAAATATTATATATGTGCGTAAATAAATGTTTGTGTGTATAATTACTGGCAGTGGCTTATTTTATTCTTTTTTTATATATTCCTAGATAAGAATTTATCATAAAATGTAAATCTCTGCTATTCCACTGAGCTAGTGACAATGGGCTAATGACCGGAATCAAAATATATTAAATTAAAAAAAAATAATAATAATTTTTTTTTTTTTTTGACTTACGCATCTGCATACTTTATAAATTTTCTAGGTTCAAATGCCTACTGGCGCCCTGTAGTGTAGATTACATTAAGTCTCTTCTTCAGATCATTATAGTATTAATTTAAAATAGATTGTGTATAAAAAAATTAACTTTTAAAAAAAACCCAAATTTATTGCTTTTAATTAGATTTGAAACTAATTTTCATAATAATTATGATAAAAAAATATCACAAAGATGATACAAATTTAAGACTATGTACATAAAAAAATTAAAGTTTACAATGTTAGCCTCAGTTCCATTTATTTTACCAGGAAAGCATTAATATATACTGTACCAATCATCTGGAATAATCTTTACACTGATTTAAAAAAGATACCTAAAATTGGTTTTAGTATAACTGATTAGAGTTATGAATTTAGATTTCAGGTGAGCAAATACATATAAAATATTAATTCTATCAATTCTCTATTTATATAAACCAAACCAAACTTACACAAACAATTCCTGGCATATATATATGAAACAACATTAGTTTGTAACATGTCTCAAGATATATACCATCATTAAACATGCACTTGAAAAGAAAATGCAAATAAGACAGTGATAAACAAAATATAAGTAAAAGCAAATAAATACTATCCAAGTCGAAATTTCTTTTCCAAGCCTTCATTTAATTCCATAATGAAACAATAATTTAAAATAGTTTCTCTAATCCATAAAACTTGAAAATTAAACCACTAAACATCACATGATCACCATTTCTTATGCTTGCCCATAACTGTTATAAAAACAGGCAAAACTCTCCATACAGTAGTGCCACTCGTGCAAGCCAGAGTAATCAATGGATGCCAGGAGGCTTGTGCATAAAATCCCTATCTATGCCTACTCATCCAATATTCCCAGACTATCAGTGAGGAGACTTGGATCTGAGAGCACTGCACCTAGATCTTGGATGAGTAGGCACTAGATAGGAATTTCATGCACAAGCCTTCTGGCATCCATTGATTACTCTGGCTTGCACTGAGTGGCACTACTGTATGGAGTTTGCTTGTTTTAATAAACTTGAAAATTACATAATCACCATAAGGGTGCACACCACCTTTAAGTGAATGCTATTTTCCCACTTTCAATCAAAATTAAATAATTACTTAAAAAAGAGATAACAGAATTTAAAACTTTTTTAAAAAATATGTTGTAAACATAGAGATATAGATCTGTAAATAGTCAAAATAAGAGTCATAGATCATGTGACCCTATCTCTTAAGCTTGTAAGTTATAAAAACAATGAGGATTGCCAATTCCTCTACAAGCTTTATGATAAATGCTTAGCTAGAGCCAGCACTTAAAAATCTCTGTCAGGAACCCCTCCCTAAACCCCTGCCAAAGCACGAAACCATGGTCAGGGGTTCCTGACAGAGATTTTTAAGTGCTGGCTCTGGCTAAGCATTTATCATAAAGCTTGTAGAGGAATTGGCAATCCTCATTGTTTTTAAATAGATCTGTGTATATTTACAAAATATTAAGACTAATGACGTAACTGTGTCTTTCCATTACACAGACGAATAAGTGCATACTCAACATAGCAATAAACTTACAATATATTTTAAATAGCAACACATCATTTACATATGTAGCATTTTAGACCAAGAGTCATATGAATTTACAACTAAAAGACATATGTGAATCTTAGAATATTTTGATTCTTGTATTTCTTTTTTTTAATATAACATAAGAAATGTATATAAAAAAAACATAATTCATCCAATCATACCCAAAAGCATTGAACCAGTCAAGTTTCTTTCAAATAATAATTGCTTCTAACGTGTTGAAGTGTACTAAAAAGAGATATGGTTGTTTATTGCATCACACAACTTGTTCTCATGAACTGTGCAGTTCTGCTTTTCAATTCTTCAAAATAAAAGTAATGTAAATATATCTATTGGATATTTAATAAGTATAAGGTTTATCTGAAAGCAAAATTAGAGTAAAAAATAAGTCAAATATGTTATATAGCATTTCAATGAAAAGATGATTGGTTCTCTAAGCTGCTTGAATTCTATTTCTAAATTAACACTTGAGTATTGATATAGTTTAATTATTTCCACCACAAAAATGTTGAAAGTATTGCATATTATCATATATTATCTCCAATGCTCTCCCCATCATCAGAAAATTTTTAAACCCTTGAAAATATTCTAGCAATTTATGACTTCGCTGCCATACACAATCTGAATCGTTTCTAATGCTTCAGTAGTAACTTTTCCCAATTAAGACAAAATTCAATATTAACATTTTGTTCCATCATGTTTAAGATATAAAACAAACATCTTCGGCTTTAAAATTTTTGGTCAATAGCTAAATTATCCCATTACAAAACATGTACATTGATTTATAGATAGAGCTACAGACCGCCTGAAGCCAAAACCAATCATTTTTCAACAGGAATATACTATATATTTTAATAAATTAATAAAGCCAATTATTGAAGGCTTTAATAGGTTTATAAATAACAATTGACCCTTAAGCTATCAACAATCTCAACCTGTAGTCAAGGTAACCCACAAATGTAAATGATAACAATCAACTCTTAAGCCAGGGGTCCCCAACCCTATGCCCGTGGGCACCATGGCGCCCACAGACCTTTTTACGTGTGCCCGCCACTATCCAAACACGATAAAAAAATTATTTATCTGATATAAATAAATTTAATTTAATTCTTATAAATTATTGTATTATATTATAATCAAATTGTAGGGCATACTTTTACAGCGTAAAAATATAAACGTTAATTATATGTTAAAATTTTATTTTTGAAATAAAATTTTTTTTGTACATTATGTGTATTATTAACAAATATCCAACTATAAATTTACATTGAAAAAATAAATGGTGCCCGCCACCTGGCCGGTATTATAGAATGTGCTCTTAAGTGCAAAAAGGTTGGGGACCCCTGTCTTAAGCTATCAACAATCTCAACCTGTAGTCAAGGTAACCCACAAATGTAAATGATAGCAATCAACTCCTTAAGCTATCAACAATCTCAACCTGTAGTCAAGGTAACCCACAAATGTAAATGATAACAATAAACTCTTAAGCTATCAACAATCTCAACCTGTAGTCAAGGTAACCCACAAATGTAAATGATAACAATCAACTCTTAAGCTATCAACAATCTCAACCTGTAGTCAAGGTAACCCACAAATGTAAATGATAACAATCAACTCTTAAGCTTCCAACAATCTCAACCTGTAGTCAAGGTAACCCACAAATGTAAATGATAACAACCAACTCTTAAGCTATCAACAATCTCAACCTGTAGTCAAGGCAACCTCCTTTATTGTTAAAGGTAGGCGCGACCACAAATTGAGATTGTTAATAGCTTAAGGGTTGACTGTTATTACATATTTTAATTTACATCAACCTTCCGACCCAGTTATTCCTAGGCAATACTCGAACTGCTTTTATGCATTGCAATAGCCCAGAGATTCTCATTTATGTGATAGCAGTGTATAATTTTTAAAATAAAAATATTGATTTACCCAAATTTTTGTTATATCATAAAACATACATGAGATCACATAAAAAAAAATCATGGTAATTTTAGTTAGATCACAAAACTAGAAAACAAAAAAAAATCAAAAATATTGTGAGAATTAACAATATACAACAAACTATCAAAGATGATAATCAAGGGATACTACTTATAAGGTTGTGATAATCTATTGTTAACCTACCTTATTTGGGGGCAGAGAACTGAACGTTCTACATATTGCTTTTTAGAAATATACAGTGTAATTGAGTAAAAAGGAGACTTATTCTCCCAGTTTCCTGCAGCACCATTACTAAGTCAAGATGAGTTACATGGCAACATAGTTTATTATTTATTACAAAAACTTTAAAGTCCTTATATATCTGAATCACAAATTATGACATAAAATGTGATAGCATGTTTTCATAACTTAATCCAAGCCGGAACAAAGAAGCTAACATGAAACTTTGCTCTAAATTGGGGAAAATGGCTACTGAAATGTTGGCCATGAATGCAATGTGAATCCATAAGCTACAAGAATATTTTCAAGTAGCTAGCAAGATTTCATGATGGCTGACAGAAAACTGAAGATGATCTACAAAGATATGAAATACATGGCCACATTGCACATTGTAATTTGTGATTCAGGCATGCTAGCGACTTAAAATTTTTGTGGCCAATAGCTAAACAATGTCACTATGTAATACATACATTGATTTACAGATGGCACTGCAGGCAGTTTGGAAAGAGAACCAGCATATTTCCATTGGAACATACTGTTTATACAATCTTTGGTAAGACATGTATAACTTTCTATATTTTGATTTCAATAGTAGAGTCATCAATTTCAACAAATACACTGTGGAATTTTAGATCTCTATATACCATTGAATAAATAAATATCAAATACATTGAATAACAGAAAAAGGAAAAATGTGTTAGCTATTTACCATTCCACCAAATTAATTAATAATAGGAGCTAAAACAGTTTAAAAACACTATTAATAGACAACAAATCCCATGAATATTTTCATCAAAAAACAAACTATTCTAAAAAGAGAGTTTTAAGACAATTTATTACATGTTTTTCTTCTCCCCAAATAACATCGCCTTATTGAATCACTATTGGCATGATTAAGGATGCTTGCATGATTTAAAACCCTGGGAATAGATATGCTCCCAAAACAGAAACTGGATGAAGTATCCCAATAATTCCTGTATAGAAAGACAGATCTCCACCCATAATAAGGTGTATGGTCCAATACTATGATTGATCAATATAGAAATAATGATTATTAAATTTAGTAAAGATTTTAACTGGATATAAAAAGCTGAGGAAGCAAAAAAAAAGTAAAGATAAGTGTTAAACTCAGATTTTTATCATGTCCAATCAGTATCAATCCACTAAAGGATGAAGGTCTCTTCAAGTTTAATCAAGTTTGTACAATTCATAACTTCTCCACATTACACAAGCAAACTTCCTTATTTTATCCATTCATTTCACAAGTGGCCTTCTTCTAGGTCTTTTACAATCTATTGAGATTGCATTTAAAACTTCAATTGTCCATCTGTTATAATCTCTTCTAGCAATATGCCCAGATGAATTCCATTTCAGTCTTTTAATTTTTGGAATGTTAATATCCGCCTATTCTCTCATTCATGTATTTCATTTTCTTTTTTATTATTCCCCACAAATATATCTTCATATTTTGTTGAGTGATTTAAAGTCTCCGAATTGCTTATTTGTTAAGTATCCAAGTCTCAGATTCCTAAGTAATGGTCCTTTATAGGTATATTTCCTTTTAATATAAAATTATTTCTATCAAAAGCACTCCAAGTTAAGTTCTATGACTAATTTCACAAACAATATCAAATTTCGTAGAAATGGTTTGAGAATGATAAAGTTATATAGTGATGAAGAAAAAAATAGGGGTAATTTCTTAGATTATTCATTGTCTCCTGAAGATGTTCTTGGGAATCTATAAATTACAGTTTTAAAATATTTCTTTAAACAAACTAGAAAATTTAAAAATAAAAATAAAAAAAAAGTTTAGGTATTATATAAAGTTAATTGAAAGTTAGATAAGATTTTAAAAGAAACAGTAATAAGATCACATTGTTTGAGAGACAGAGAAAGAGTTGCAAAAGATGGGAAAGTTATAGACTTGAAAAAAATTCCTGAACAATGTATGTGACAATAATTTGTAACAGAATGTGATAGATAGGACTGAAAATTCTTAGCTTGTCTTCTTAATAAGACTGTAATTTTTAATTGTGATAGGTAGAACTGGAAATTCTTAGCTTATGTCTTCTTAATAAGACTGTAATTTTTAATAGAATTAAGACTGATTCCAAATTTTAAAAAAATTAATAACAAAAGCTTAGCCGAGAGGTCAGCGCAACCACCTTGCAAGTAAGCAGTTGGTTGCAGACGGTTGTTGCGGGTTCGCCTCCTGGCCGATGCTATGACATATGGGAAAAAAAGCAATTTTCTTTACCCTACTCCAGAACCATCTACTGCAAGCTTCAGTAATCAGTATTCAAAAAATAATATATTGCTACAAAATCCCCATCTCTAAATAACTTTATGGTTTTTACTTCATTAGTGGAGATTAGGGTTCAAAATTGGAACTGATGCACTTATGTTAATAGCAACTATCTTCTACTTCTTTATATCAATTTCAAGCTAATATTTGAAGTTTTAAACTCAGACTAATTCATTCACATAATTTTAGAAATCTGACACCAGATCTGTTTCTGTATATTTTAGACATCATACGTGCATTAATTTGAGAATTGAATATTCATCTTCATTGATGAACGCAAAAGTCAGAAACCAGTATAGAGATGGGGATTTTACATCACTAAACAATCTGGCGGCCATTAATTATTTAAGATTGTAAAAGGTAGTTCTAAAATAGAATGGAGAGGACAATTTTGGGGAGCAAATGAGAAAGTCATGTGGTACTGCCGTTGGATAAAAAATTTAATAGAAAGTACTTCATCAAAAATTATATCTGACTTTTAAGATACTATCAATTTCAAATGATATTAATAATTTAAAATAGGAACTGTCTGATAAATGGGATAAACAAAATATACAGTAAACACATGTTCTCCTCAAAAGTTTAGGAACTCAATTGTGATTTGTAGACTGGATATATAAAGCAGAAACATTTTAACTCTAATAATAAAAAGTATAAATTATTCTTTCATAAGAATCCAATTCAATACATTGGATCGTAATCAAAACTTGTGATATATTTGAAAAATTTCAAAACTATTGCCGATCATACTAATGGTCAACATCTGAAAATCTTACCATTAGTGGCAAGTAGAAAAATAGTCATTTTTTAAAAGAACAATCCTTGTCATACAACAAATTCATCACTTCACTATTTAATAGATGAATCGTCATTTTAATAGATGACAAATGCTCAAAAATATATTTTTAGCTAGTTATCTTAATATACAAATTTACACTGTTTATATTTATGGCACAAAGATTTGAAAAAAAAAACAACAAAAGGTTGGCATGAGATTTGAAAGCCACCATCTTTTTTTCAAAACGTTACTGAAAACAAAGTAAAAACGAAAAAAAATAGAGCCAATACCAATATTTGGTCTTGTACTACCTGGATTGAAAATTTCTTAATGAAAAAAATAACCTAAGTATTTGAAAATCAAAAAAAAATAAAGAAGATATATATTGTGGTGGTATTATTAACACTTCCAACATCAAAATGCAATGGTTCACATTAAGCATAACAAACACTGTGGTAATAATGATCAAAAATAACATTTCAATACTCAAAAAGCTTTTTTTAGGACCAATTTAAATAAGGCATAGGAACCACTTTCTTTATAGAAAAATTACTTCTGGATTTCAATGTACGTTCATTACCTCAGTATGTCTCCAAGGGAATTGCATGACTTCTCAGGTTTAGTGGTATATTAATGATATATATTTGGAATAAGTTCAAACAGCAAAATAACTAAATTAGATAATTAAAAAAAAAAAAAATTATTTACACTAATTATAAAATACAGAAAATATTGCTTATATATTTACAACTTCCACAAAATCATAAAATAAATGAATAAACATAAATCCTTATTAAGATTAATCCTAAGGTCTTATATTCAAATATAAAAGAACAATCTTATCCACATAATGATTTTTATTGATATCGTAAATTTACGTTCTACATTTCATGCACATCATTGACAAGTCTTTATAAATTCAGTTTTTATTTTAATTAACTTCCTTGGGCATCAACGATTGCAGATAAAGGAAATGGGTTTGACCATAGGCCAATACATAATAGGTCTTATGGCAGAATCGCAAGGAGACAAAGTTGCATCCTATGTGAAATAAACATTTAAATCTGGATAAAACTACATAGTTCAATATTTTCAATTGATGTGTCTCCAGTTTTTTAGCTGCATGTGGCAAATATTCTTCTGCAAAGAAATATCATGATTGCTGAGTTAGATGTAATATTGAAAAATACTTCTATGCAGTTAGACATTAATCAGCCATTTGAAACTGTTCTATAATAGTAATCTATCGGAAAGTATTTTAACCAGAATTTTCTTTTTCTGTTAGAAATAAAATTACAACAACTATTGCATCAGACTTTTTCTTTGGCTGGTTATAGACAATCTTTTGTTTTCTGGCTGGGAACAACATTCTACTTCTTTATCAGCACAGCATTTTCTCCTCTCTTTCTAAAGTCAGTTTGCACTGCTGTCTTCTATAATTCAAGATTAAAAACTACTGTTGTTTTCAGATCTGCTTATCCTTTTGTTTCATAACAAGGACACCACATCCTATTGCCCTAAGTCTTTAATGGTATTTATTTTTGCTAAACTGATAAATATGTTTATCACACTGGACAAACTAAATATCTCTGTATTAATTTATATTGGAATGTTTTACAAAACATCTTTATCTAAATTTAAACACCAGATTTAATTATACAAAGTATGTTTTTTTTTCACATTCAGATAGTTGTTTTCCAAATAATTATAAGATAGCATTCATTTGCAGTGACTGGTGAAAAAGAGAAAATGTCGAACCTTTAAAATCCATGCTCTAACTTTTTTGATTTTAGATCTACCTAATTTTCAATAAAATATTTGGAGTTTATGATCAAATTTACCACAAGAAAGCAGTAACCTATTTTATTAAGTCTCTTCCAAAAGATAAATCTTCAGGTCATAAAATAGGTATAATTTTCTCTTTTTTTAAAAAACTAGTGTGTACATAAAAAATTAAATAAATTAACTAATGTCTCATTCCTCTTCTTCATTACATGAGGTATAATTTTATTTAATACACTTCTTTATAAAATATTTCATGGTTTTATTAAATCTATAAACTAATTTTCTTTTCATTTCTTAAATGGATGTAAATAAGTGCTATGCATATATATCTTATAAGCGTGCATATATTCTGCATACTGTAAAATTTACAAATCAATTATTTAAAATCATTTGTACTATTCCAATATATATATATATACTTGCAAGTAAGACAAGCAGAACATTTTATTTTTGCTTAATGAAATTTTTAAGATTCAGAACTTTTACAGCTAATTTGATATATATAGTATATCTTCAGCACATAAAATCAAAATAGCATTTAACATTAGATATAGTAGTCTTGGTTCTAAATGAATATATAATCACACTCTTCAGATGATCAACTTTTTTCAGCTACTACCTTGAATAATATCATGTAACGGTCTATTTATTACTCTTGCAGTTCCCTCTGCTAGAAACATGTAAGAATATGAATATGCAAATTGTACTGCCATCTAGTGTTCATTGTTGTTTTAAAAGGACTGTAGTATAGTCAAATGTTATTCCAGTATCAAAAAATAGAACATAATTATACAAACCTTTGTTCAACTTCATAAGACTTCTAAACTTTACATCGGTTAGATCAGTATTTCCCAAACTTTCATATGATGAAACACTTGACAAATCCTGAAATTTTAATGGAATACTTTGATTATTTTATAGGGTAATTAAACATTAAGAATGTATAAATTAAAACAGGCAAAATTCTCTATATGTATTACCACCCAGTGCAAGTCAGAGTAATCAGTGGATGACAAAAGGCTTGTGCATAAAATCCCCATCTAGTGCCTACTCATCCAATACACCCAGACTAGTTTCTGGCTTGTGGCCTTCATCAGTGAAGAGCGAAAGACACAAGTCATAAACTAGTCTGGGGATATTGGATGAGTAGGCACTAGATGGAGATTTTATGCACAAGCCTTCTGGCATCCATTGATTACTTTGGCTTGCACTGAGTGGCAATACATATTGAGTTTTGCCTGTTTTAATAATAGTTTTGAGCAAGGATAAGAAATGGTTGATATTTAATATATAAATTAAATATGCAAATGTATGAGTTAAAAAAAAAACAAATCAAATATTTATTCTCAAATTTTAATTATATAAATCAAAACACAAGAAAACAGTAAAATAAATTAGTGAATATTTAGTAAAATTATATTCAGAGTGATTTTAATGTTTTTGGGTTATTTGAAATAAGATACAATATTAGAAAGCTGAATTCTCATATCTAGTATAATGTGAGTCTGTTCCTATACTTTGATTTAGATGCAGCATAATATGAAAATCCTGTCTTATATAAATGTCACTCTAAAATTAAACAAAGCATGAATAGCTAATTTGGACACATTGGGATACGCTTCTGTTGAATTTATTCAGAAATCATTAAATAGCAGTTCTTTGTATTTTTTAAAAATCAGTCACTAATTACTTCAATTAATTTTTCATAATCACTTGCACTAAACCCTATTGGCTCAGCTGTAATTGTAAATAGATTCTGAGCCCAAGAATTGCAAATTGTTCGAATTGGACTTTGAAAAATATTGCAAAAGGATGGATTGTAAGTAATACAAATGTTCTAAAATAATGTTGGAAACTTCCATTTTCTACTTTAGAATTTATTTCAGTTAAAAATTCATACAAGGTGAAAAAACAATCAAATTATTCTGTTAAACTGTAGAAATTCACAATTGTAACTTCTATTAAAACAGGCAAAAACTCACTATACGTATTGCCACTCACAGCAAACTAGAGTAATCAATGGATGCCAGAAGGTTTGTGCATAAAATCCTCATCTAGTGCCTACTCATCCAATATCCCCAGACTAGTTTCTGGCTTGTGGCCTTCATCAGTGAGGAGCCCTTGGATCTGAAAGCACTGCACCTAGATCTTAGGATCTAATGCAACCCTCCAGCAGCCACATTTTATCTCTAATAACTACAAATCTATGAGTCTTAAATTGAAAACCCCTTAATATTTTCAATCCAAGCTCATTAGCTTATATAGTCATATAGGTCTGAACTCAGTTCAGTATCTATACATTTTAGTGTCTTTGGTTCTTTAATAACCATGGCCACCACTATCCTATTAGGCAGGATTGGTTTTAAGCCAATAAACATCACATGATAACCTTTTCTTATGTTTGCTTATATAACTGTTATTAAAACAGGCAAATATATATTGCCACTTACAGTAAGCTAGAGTAATCAATGGATGTCAGAAGGCCACAATCCAGAAACTAATCTGGGGATATTGAATGAGTAGGCCCTAGATGGGGATTTTATGCACAAGCCTTCTGGCATCCATTGATTACTCTAGCTTGCTGTGAGTGACAATACGTATAATGAGTTTTTGCCTGTTTTAATAACAGTTATAAGCAAGCATAAGAAATCGTGATCATGTGATGTTTATTGGCTTAATTGTAACTTCCTATCAAAAGACACCATTTTTATCTCTTGCATTAAAAATTGTAATATTCTTTTCTTGTAATGTTAATTTCATTGACTTAGTAAAAACATCTGCTAAATATATTACGAGATTCGTCAGTTTTCTCTCTATATAACCATCTTATATCAGTATGTAATAAAGTGTCTATATAACCATCTTATATCAGTATGTAATAAAGTGCGGAATGTCCACCATTACTTTTATTGCACAAACTTTATATAATTTAGATCAAAGTAGTCAAGATTTTACCAAGTTGATAATTTTTATGATTTCATCCAAAATAGATTTTAAATATAACAAATTTATTTTTGTTCCTAGTGCTTCCCTATGCAAAATATAATGACTAATATATTATGGCTTTTGTAGTTATTTGCAAAATATGTGTTATAACTTTTTTCATCTTATCTATCATTACTTGAGCCTTTATACAAATACCAATATACTTCCCTTCAACTGATTTTGTGTTGTAATACAATTATTAATACAGGTAGCTCTTTTTTGTAGATATTTATCAGTGACTAAATTTTCTTCCATAGTATTATCCAAACATGTAATAAACAAACACAAGTAATACACAGAACCCTGCAATATCTTCAGATTAAGCAGGCAAAATATCTAGTGCCTACTCATCCAATATCCCAGACTAGTTTCTGGCTTGTGGCCTTCATCAGTGAGGAGCCTTATATCCGAGTCTGGAGATATTGGACGAGATAGGAATTTTATGCACAAGCTCATGTGATGTTCAGTGGTTTAATACCTTCAGATTCATTCATTTGCAATAAATATTCACTGTAAAGTTTAAGTCAATGAATTAGCCTTTTTGCTATGTCGGAAGAAAGATCTTTGATGCAGCATGAAACAGTATTATTTGATAATTGTATTGCATCTATTTTTTTAACTAAGTTTTTGTTTAACATGCATGATACGATATCTTTCCCACAAGTCTTAACGAGCAACTCCCCAACTACGTGCAATGTGATAACTAATGCAAAAAAAAAAAGCCTCTGTTTCACTTTCATTTTTAGAAATTATAATCATTTGGAGTTTAGCTTTTTCTAGCAAATAATATAGTCCCTTTTTTTTTAAATCAGCATGTTTTGTTTCTAAGTGCCTACAAAGTGTAGTTGGAGCCCATGAACTGCTTGTTAGTATTTTACTATCTAAAATACCCAATGTATCAAAAGCCTCTATATAGCCAATACATGTAAATCCCCAATTTAAACAACTTTCACCGTGTTTCTTTTTTGGTACATTCTTAGATGATACCTGCTTTTTAATATTAAATTTTGAAGAAACAAGTTTATTCTCAAATTATAGAAGTGTCAGAAAAAATACTTGCCCTTTCTTGTTTTAAAGTTCCTCTCTTTAACAAAGAATACATGAGTAATTTTGGAATAACATTTGAAATTCTAATATTAGCCAAACTGTAATAGAAATTATAAAAAGAAGTGTTATAAAAAAGAATACAACACAAAAGTAAATATGAAAACAAAAAATAACTAAATAGTATCAATAATGTAAAAGTAATTGTAATAAAAATTATTTTATAATGTTTGGTAACAAAAATTAAAGATTACAAAATGAATAAGATAATAAAATCAAATGTTAAAATAGTTGAATGCTGTAATACCTGAACAAATACTTAATTGTAATTAGAAATTGATGAGTTAATTCAAATCTATTATAATAAATGTGACAAGTGCTAATCAAGGCTTATAATAATAAATGGTACTAGTCTGACAGCCGGGCATGACTGCTTGATGGCATTGTTGATATGCAAAAACAATCAAATATAACATTCCCAGGCTGCAAGCAATTTTTTCTTTGTACTATGTCTTTTAATTTTTTCTTTTATACTTACATATTTAAGCAAAATGATATAATGATGTGCTTAATAAACAAGAATTGCTGTGAATAATATCTGCTCATCTAGTAAAACCAACGTCTGCTTACTTTGACAGATTGCTAACAACTGTTGATGACATGATCAGCAATATGCATGCACATATCCCCCCCATCAGTGCATTTCAATTTAGTGCAGCATTTAAAATCATACAAGTTCGCCCTGATTTGTGAAAATATCAATTAATCAAAAAATGTCTGCATTACTGAGCCATTAACTGAAAAATGTAGCATTCTGCTTAATGGAAGTCTCAATATTTAGAAACAGCTAGTTTAGTTATTTAGGATCTTCACTTAGCATAAAATGTCATTCATATTTTTTTCAGTATTGTTTAACATTTTACTTCCAGCTATTTATCTTTAATCAAAACTTTAAATTTACCTCAAAATAAGAATATTTGAAATAATTAAAATGTTTTTACATGCTTTTATTTAAATCACAACTGTTTGTTCGTTTAGATAAAATTTTGAAATCAAAAATTAATATGCTTCTGGCAAATGGATTCCTTCAACTTTTGTACATTTTAGAAATCAATGACAATATTTCAGGGTAGTGCCTCATTTATTTACTTTAGAGATATTGACAGAGTGAATTTCAAATAGGCTAATATCAGTCAGCAAGTTTTCAATAATGCACACAAGAGGGGAGTATCGTTTCTGTCAATTTATAACATCTGAAAAAACTACTGCGTAGTAAATCATAAGATTTCATACTGTATGTTTATTAATAAGACTCAGTGAGTTAAATGTAAAGATATTTAAAGCTTCACGCTCTCAAATCAAACTGCTTTAGACTGGCTTATATATATAGAAAGTTTAGTAAAGAAAAGATGGGAACCACCTTTTCTTATAAAATCTGTCTTGTGTTGCAATTTGAGAGTCCCTCAGACAGCTATCATTAAATCTGATTGACTGTCATGCAAGCATTCAAAAGTGCTTGCGAGAGGTTTCAGCCTTTCAATTTAATTTCAAACTGTTTGCGCTTTATAAATAATATTATTTAAAAAGTTTAGATTAAAATATTTTAGCGATTATCTAAAATAGAAATAAAAATATTGATTTTTCTTGATGGTAAAAGTTGATTTAAAAAAACAATGTATGAAATTTTATACGTTTTAAAAAGCTTTCTCATAAACAAGACAATATTACAATCTTTAAAGCATGCAATCTTTCTTTCAAGAATTAAGCAGACATAGATTTAATCTCTATTTTATATTATGAATTGGAATAATTGTAAAAAAATATTTAAGTATTAAAATCTTAAAAATAAATATTTTATAGTAAATGCTTTTAATATAGACTAAAAAAATCAAAAAAATAATTGTTTTTTAACCACAATTGGGGTTTTTATATTTAACTTGAAATAAAAATGTGGAGGGTTCCAAAAATTAATTAATTCAATGACAACATTATTGAATTAATTAATTTCTGGACATCTGGAGCTTTTATTTCAAGTTAAATATAAAAGCCCAAACTGTGATTGAATAAACACAATTATTTTTTGGCTTTTTAGTTCACAATAATTAAAACTATTATTGAAATAAATTGAGATACTGCAGAACCTTACTGCACTCGTTAAAATACATATACGACAGCCAATCAGAATGTCATGATAGACATCTAAATGATAATCAAACCTAAACACACAACAAAGATTTTATGAGAAAAGGGCAGCCACCCTTATCTCAACTTTTCTTTCTATATATCTAAGTCAGTCATAAGTATTTAGATTTGAAAGTTTGAAGCTTTAAATGTTGTGTGTTTAGATTTGATTGTCGTTTAGATGGCTATCATGACATTCTGATTGGCTGTCGTATACATATTTTAATGAGTGCAGTGAGGTTCTGCAGTAGCTCAATTTATTTCAATTTTCAACTATCTGCGCTTTGCAAATTAAAATATTATTTAAAACTATTATTATAAAATATTTTTTATACATATTGTTTTTTAAAAATACATTTGTTGCATCTAAAATGCTTGAAAAAAGAATAAATTATCAGATAAAAATTAGGGGAAATTGACAACAGCTTGTTTACATATTGCGAGGCAACTGTATATAAAGAAAAATATAGTTTCAAAATTGATAATCCTTTCGATTACCTAACTTAACTTTTAAGTTATCGTATTCTCAATTTTTCCACAATACTTTTCCATAGATGATCTCAAACTTGTTGAGGATGAAAAGACGCTGTAAAAAAAAATAAAAAAATAATCACTTATTAAGAAATTGACTAAATGAAAAAAAATTTAAAAAACAATTATACATTCACACTTTTTGACAATATAGCTAAGATATTAGTCAATTAACATACACTATACTTACCTTCGTTCACTCAGTATAATTCTCATAACAGTACCTATAAATAAAATAAAACTTTTCAGTCGAAAGATGTAAATATATTTCAGATTTATCCACATATGTAGTTGCTTAGTACCATCTAAGTTGCCTTTCATGAATAAGCAGTGGCAGAGAGCTCAAGGCCCATGGGTTGCAGCTAAAGTTTGTCACTTCTTATATTCAAAGCCCGAAGTAATACATTGCCATTTTTTAATATTAACATTATACCATTCTAGCAGGATCATATCTGCCATTGACTAAGTAGTGAAACCATTAAAGCAGATGCCATGTCTCTGGAACAGGTATTTGAATCATTTTTGCTACCTGGATGGCAAGCACGATCCTGTAAAAATTATTGGTATAGCACTAATAAGGAGTTATATATAGAGGAATAATAAAACTTCAATCACTCGATAATTACATAAATTTGTTATTAATCTATAGATTTAAAATACTGATCGGTCATTTTAGTTTTTAATTGATAAGAACGAAATCATAAACTAATGCATCAGAATAATTTTTAAGCTTTTTTTAAAAAATCCATTTAAATTTTGAGCATACATAAACTACTCTAACCACAACACTCCAGCCCATTGATTCAGAACATGATCAGTTATTATTTCTTCCAGAACAAAAGATGTTAACTAATAACAACAAAATTGACTTAATTGTTGGGATCAATTATTTATGATAAATCTGGACTGATAAATTCAATTACTATTGACGAGTGTTTTACTTGTCTTGATGATGCAGTCTATATTCTGCTTTCAAACATAGTATATCCAATATGATTTGAAAGAAATAGGAAACAATATTAACAGTTTTTAACAATTAAAGGATCAAAAAACAAATACGGAGAATAAGAAAGTATTAAGATTAGTAACTTTCTAAAAAAAAAAAAAAATTACAATAGTAATTTGCAATACCCATAGGTTAGGAATAAAATTCCATTGACGAATTACAACCTTTAAATAAATTAAACATTTTTTCAGCCACATTGTATCAATCAATCGTGCTTTGTGATATGGGCAAGTTCCAGGGAATAATCACACAGCTAGTTCTTCCGATCTATTCTGTCCATTGCCCAAAGCTTTAATTTCATCTCTTCCCCATTTCTTATATTATCCAGCAAGGTCAATCCTCTCCATCTTTTTCTTTGTTTCCATTCTCCATTGCTTCCAAAACATCCTTCATTAAACCATACGTTATTCTTAGTATATTGTATGCCCAATCCACTTTCTCTATCTCTAATTTTCTCTATCAATATTTTTATTTATTCTTTCCAAAACTTCCACATTTGTCATTTTATTCATCCAACTATTTTTCTATATTCTCCATGAACACATAATTCTTTTATTACTGCCTGTTCTTCACAACAAAACAATGATATATTCCACTTTAATCTTAATTCTTTCATCAAAGATCCACAAAATATCTTTTCTTTTAATAAATGCTTCATTTGCAAATGCTTTCCTTAATTTTATATTTACTTTTTCCATCCTCACTCAATCAAGTAATCAAATATATCTAAATCTATTTACTTGTTGAATCATGGATATCAACTTGTATTTCTTCCCAAGTGCATACAGCAATAAAACAAAATTACTATTATTTTATATATTATGTGCACAATAATGCTACATCTGTGCAACAGTATGTATCAAGGTAAAATAAGTATACTGCTTATATATATCATTAAAATCGGTCAACATTTAGATAATCTCTATATCAATAACAATCTCAAACTGTTGCCAAGGCAATCTCCTTTTAACAATAGTTGGAATCCCACCTTTATTTATGGTCCAATATATTCACTAAAGATTGCAACTTGACACAGAGATTTAAATTATTGATACAAAGAAGTTTAAATAAACCTCATTAAACAGGTAAATATAACCTGTTCTGAATGCAGACTAATAAATAGTCAATTATAACATTACAAACTGCAATTATAAATTTCAAATTGCACCCAAAGTATTACTTAAATAATAAGTGTAATAATGTTCAAGCCTGAATGGGGTTATAAAATCATGCAATGCTTATACAGACCTAACATCATAACAACCAACAATCTCAACCTGTTGTCAAGGCAACCTCCTTTTAACAATATAAACCCATTTAGCCTTGAACATTATTATATATATATATATTATTTATAGTCACATATGAACACAAATTTAAAAATACACTTTTTATTTAGCTAGTATTTATGCTAAAATTAGTTGTAATTATATGTTATTTCCATTATCTAATATTATCTATTAAATGCTTTCAGAAAATTTAAGTCTTAAACTTATTAAATATCTTCATCTATTAGTAATAGCGCATGGGTTAATATATAGAACAAAATTTCTTGCAGTATTATTCTCCTCTCTTATTCAGGTGTGCTGACTTGACCAGAGATACTATTAGCAATGCGATTGAACCTTTAGATTTGTGAATATTAAGAAAATGCTATAATGTAAGGTTCACAGGTTTGATCATTCATGTCAGTATAGTCACTGGGCAGGCCAGCAATATCTGAAGAGAACGATACCACTCAAGACATTGTCTATTTATTAATCTGTGGGCTATTAATGACATTTGAAGATATTAAAGAGTGAAAACAAGTATGATTATATATTTGGAATTTAGTTGCAATTATAGGGGATTTGAATACAGACTTTCAAGCTCTCTTCACCTATACACTCTATCTCATACAATCAATACACATGACCCAAACATATGTGAAAGACATAAATGATTTCCAATATATGTATTCTATAAAGGGAGCTTGAAAGTCCGTGTTCAAATCCCTTATAAGTAAAAACTTTGAATTTTTCTAAAAACACTTAACAATTAATATTAGATGATGGAAATAGTCCAGTATATAACTATAAGTAAAATACCATCGTCACAAAGTTTCAGACCAATATTAAGCTAAGATTATGTCAGATATTATAATAACTAATTCTTGCTTACTTTTCATGAATTAATAATTATGATAAAATTTAACAAGAATTTTAGCTTAATTGCTAGCTAAATAGAAAACACAAGTCGAGCGTTGGTAGCCGAGAGGTCAGCGCAGCTGCCTTGCAAACAAGCAGTTTGCTTGCAGACAGTTGTCATGGGTTCACTTCCCAGCCGATTCTTTGACATATGGGGAAAAAAATAGAAAAGACATTAATGCTTTAAATTATAAACTCTCAAAAATAAAGGGTATTTATTATATGTATTTAGATTCTATTTAAAATACTTACTATATGGTTGTTGGATATGTCCCATTTTCATTATTTAAGATGTTTATGACTTTTCTTATCATAAGAACTAGCACAGATGCAATTTAGTTAAAACAAAAATATTCTTAGTATACTGAAATGAAGCTGAGCTGGCATAGTATTAGAAGAGATGATAATAGACGGACATTTGAAGGTTTAAATACATTGTAAATGACTTAGGAGACTACATCAGATGAACACAATAAAAATATGCTGGTGTGATGTAGAGAAGAGACTAGGAATTAGAGAAAGTGGATTAAACTTGGAGAACTTCATCCTGCATTAAATTGATAATGGTTGAAAATGATAATACAATATATAATAATTTTATAAAGTTTGAAAAATTGCAAGAAATATATTTCCGGAAGATAAATGCAGAGTATTATTCCAAAATGAAAATAGTGAGGGCACAATTTTAAAAATTGTGTCATTATTGCAAAAACTATATAAAGATCAATAACATAGTAACCCATTTGCTTTTTGAAAGTGGTACTCCAAAGAAATAATTAGAAACGTGGATAAATATCAAGTACCAAAGCAAAAGTAATTCGTTACTAAGAGTTATAGACTGGAATTAGTAATATATCTAAAAGTAATATATAATAACAACATTCCACTCTTCTTACACTTTAAAGCAAAATATATTTATTAATTTAACAGTTTCACCTGTTCCTAGCAGTCTTCATCAGATCTACAAAATTTAAGCATTATATCAATACAACCATACTTCATACATATATATATATATATATCTAAGTAGAGGGTTTATGAGATGTAGTAAAGAAAATTTTAGAATACACGGAATGGCAACAACTATTTCACGAGAAAATAGAATGGAGATTGTCTAAAATAAAGTACAAATTTGTCTTTGAACATAATAAGTGTGTATATACAATTACTAAACATACATAATGTATACTTTATCTTCAAACACACAATATGCATATTAATTTAAAAAATTTAATAACAAATCATCAAAAAAAAAAAAAACCTTAATTACCATGAGTTTTTACTTGAGAAATAAACTTCTAAAAACCCATTGTTTAGAACAATGGTTTTCATCCAGGTTGCTACAATGACAACTTTGGGTATGTTGCAAAATATGTTTCTTCACAGTAATGCTTTTTATATATATTATTAAAATCATTAAAAATGGAAATGTACTCATTAGGCTGTTACTCCATATAGTTTTTAAGTGGATAATATAAAATACAATTATATAACAGCAATAAATTTATTGTAACAATAATACAAAAAAGCTTTTTTCGGCAAGTTTTACACACTTCTCAATGTTAAAAAATATGTAAAAAAAATTTTTTAAAAAATAATGCTTTTATGTAACACTATTTAATTTACTAGTGCAGCATTTGTATGTAATTTTAATCGGAAGGAAATTACATTCTATACACATGCACTGTAATAGGTTTCAATACCTCAACAATATTTTGTTGAGTACGAAACCAAATCAAGAGACTTTGAAAAGAGTAGGTAGTAAATTGGACGATTTTGCGATTGTTGATAGAATAAAGTTAATGGATATAAAGTGATTAAAGGAAGACTACGCTCTCATTCCAAGACACTTTAAATTGGCCTATATAAAGGAATTTAGATACAACAGTGGCTCTTATCTTTTCAGTCTCTATCTTGTGGTTTGCTTTGAGAGTATTCCTCATACTCAACAAAACATCATTGAGGTATTAAAAGATTACAGTGCATGTCGATAGGGAGTAATTCCCTTCTGATTAAATTAATATTTTATGTAAACAGTAGTAGCTGATTAAAAGGTAAAAAAAGAAAGTAATTGGACTAAAACGTAAAAAAAAACTGAATCTGTTAATTTTCCATTCTTGAAAAATATCAGAGATCTTAAGAACCTAGACTTGTTGTAAAACAATGGAAAATTGCTGAAATATTGTCATTTCAAAAATGCATTTGAGGCTCAAATAACTCATAAAAATCAAAATGACCTCAAATGCTTTTATGAAATGATAATATTCCTGCAATTTCCAATTGTTTTATAACAAATCTAGATTCTTAAGATCTGATATTTTCCAAGAATGGCAAATTAACAGAGATTCAGTTTTTTTCTACTTTTTATTCAAATTACTTTATTTTTCTATTTTTTAGTCGGCTAATATTATTTACATAAAATTATTATTTAAATTTTTTTTTTTTTTACATATTATTTTGTTAAAACTAAAAAAAAAATCTTAGCTGGAGCAAATTTAAAAAATGTGGACATACAGACAGAAACATATATAGACAAGTTAAGTTAATAAAAAAGTATAATATACACAATTTTAAAGTTTTAATTTACATTGCACAAATAGTGACATTTGTTTTTTATATATAATTAATAAGGAATTCAAATATTTACAAATGTAACATACAAAATTTATCAATTAAACAACATATAACAATTATACAAAATGTTACATACACTACTACCGATATATTATGTATACATTGTAAATTGAAACTTTAAAATTGTTTATAATTATACTGAGATAAACATAAAATATTTGGTGAAAAAAGCTTTTTTGTATTATTGTTATAATGAAAATATAATTGTTGCTGTTATATAATCGTATTTTAATATTATATTGTCTTACTAAAAATATTAAAAGTATAAATTACTTAAGATTGCTTTAGTTTCCTGAAGTCCTGTATAATAAGAGTCAAATAATATTTACTAAGGCTGTAACCTCAAGAATGTGCGCGTAAAAATGCGATAGTAGGAATCTTTATAGGTCTTAACACAAGCTTACGTTTTGGAAGAGGGGAACCCAGTAAATTTTTAAAGATGTTTTATCATTTTAGTTCAATCGATATGTCATGAAAAAATATTTTATATTTAAAATATTAATTTATAGCAATGTTAAAAAAAAAAGTTTTATATACAAAATAGCTTCTACATTTCCTGAATTTACAAAATGTTTGCAATTTTTGGATAAAGATGTAAAATCATGATATAATTTTGTTCTTGAATATATAATTATTCTTGATTTACAGGGAAAAACATAGCCACTAATTTTAAGTAGAACCAGTACCCTCTTTTTAGACAAAAAAATGTATAACCAAATAAAAATGACTTAAAATAATGTGTAATTTTTCTAAAAAAAAAATATTTTTGAGGGAAAAAGGTAGAAAAATCATATTACTTTTCCAAATATAACATTTTAAACAATATTTTAAAATAGTTATAACAATAATTTTTGTTATTCAAAACTGATAAAAATTTTTATTCTAGTTATAAATATTAAAAAATAATTTCATTTTTACTTTGTAAATGTGCAGAAATTTATAAGTATTTAGACTAGTTTCTCATTTTAATAGATTTAATTATTTCTATAATAATGCATAAAAAGTGTGAATATAAAATTTATTTGCATGTGCTAAAACAGTCAATGTTAATATGTTTGTACTATATATCTGAATTGTGGATGTTTAATAACTTTTTGCAATATATGGCAGAAGGATATAAATTAAAAAAAGATTGAAAAATACTGATTTATGATGCATAAAAATATTGCAATACATTAATAAAGTTTTTAAACTATTGAAATCTTTATTTATAAACAAACCGGGGGCTGTTATAAAATTAACAATTTCCACATTTAAATAACTTTTTAAAATTTTTTTTTTTCCAAATCACTCATCAGATTAAAAAAAAAAATTAATTGAAATCTACACAATATGCTAATTTTTGATATCAATTATATAAACTGTCAAGCATTGGGGGTCGAGAGGTCAGTGACGTCTGCTTTACAAGCAGTTGTCCCGGGTTAGCTTCCCGGCTGAATGACACGAGAAAAAAAAATTATATAAATTTATACAGTTTTAAATTAAAACTAAACTGATGTGTGTGTATAAATGTCTAATTATTTTTAAATGTTTTAGATATATACAGGATCTAGAAGCGAAGAAAAAATAATATCCAATCAAAAATGGACATTTGGCAACTATTCGTAAATTCTGCCATGCGTCATTAACTGATCTTGAAGGCTCATGGTACAAATTTATAAATTACACTCATAACCATTTCAATAACTACCATAACTTTTATAGACTTTTCTTTGATATTATCTCTTACAAGTAGAATTGTATACTCATTCTGTCTTGACTTAATATACTATAATCTAAAAATATACACCAATCACGATTCCAGGATTAATGAGGATCTCATATATTAAAACATTATAACAAATTGTATTAAGAAAGTGACATATTTCCACCAATCATAACAAAATATATAATTGTTTAGTTATATTGGTGTGCTTTTGAGTAGAGAATTGACAGTATATACTTTTTCATGATATCTTAAGATATAACTTAAAACATACATTTTTCAAGGCAAAATGATTTCTTGTCAAACATCTTTTTTTTAGGCAACTAGGTCTTATCTATAAAAACTGAAAATGAGTTTAGTATATTAAAAATAATATTATCTCACATACACAATATATATTATAAAAAAAATATTTCTCGAAAAATGTATTTTCCTAATTTAAAAATAAAAAATTTCTAAACTCTACCACTAGGTGTCATTCACAGTTAATCTGCATTTTATTTTGCACTACTAAATTATAATCCTAAAGAACAAAAAGATAAAAACATTTTTATTTATGTCTTAATAAAATATTAACAATATATGGAATAAATAACTGAATTTATTCAAAATTTTTACAAGAATTATTTATATAAAATAGAAAAAAAATCAAACACAATCTTTCTATCCAGATTATGGAAATTGATTTTGCAAATTTGGTCAATTGGAAAATTCTCAAGAATAATTGTTTACCCAAATCAATATTCATTCAATATACACTAAGAATTATTTTCTTTAGCAACAGAGTTAAATTTATTTTTTTAATTCGTTATTATATATATATTACATTATGATTATAAATCAAAATCATTATGTAATTAAAAGCAGACTGAATCAAAAAAGATATTAATCTTTTAAATTTTAATATTTATGTATAGTTATATCTAGTTTGTGGCCAAGCTCCATTATAAAGACAATAATACAATTTAAAGGTTGTAATCATGTATTTTTTCCTTCAGTTTAAGTCTAATTTGTCTAAATGGCAAGACAGTATGTCTACATATATATTTAAATGCAATGATTTTTCAGAACTTGAATTGCAACTAAATAAAAGTAGATTTGTTATTCTCAAGTAGTTATATATATTTATTGACATTAATGATGAAATATAAACATGAAAATTAGTATTCACATTAAAGTTTGAAGCATTGTATTAGGTTGTACTATAAAATTAAGTCACAAATTTTTGTCAATTAAATATGAAACAAGTTTGAACGAAACATCAAATCATTGAATTTTTTTTTTATAGATATTCACAATTTATTTAGTGGACCAAAAGTAGATATACAATAGAAATCAGATGTTTACTTTCTTAAAGGCTCATATTTTCCACTAATATTGCAACATGCTCTTAGAACCAGTTTCACAGAATTGCAAAAACGGGCTGAAAAAGCTTGGGAGTTTTAAAAAAAAGACCTAGGCCTAATCAGTTATATACCTACATTTTTGGCTCTGATAATTTTATTGGCAATTATTACTTGGATTAAACTAATATTTTTTTCACTCATTTAAAGCGTTGAAATTCAGATTAACCATTAGATAAGTGGTGGCCTACAAGTACATTTTTGGCAATTCAAACTGGCTTTGGCTAAATATTTTCCATTGCAGCCCAAGATGTATTTGCTTGCACGTTTGAAATGATCCATTGTTATGAATGTCAAATTAGTATACTATGCACAATTAATGTGAAGCCATTGTATGAATTTGTCAGTCAAGATAATAACAGCACAGATTTGAAGTAGCACCATAGTATTTGCATCGTCATGTCCTCCATATTTGTTTTAATCTCATTTAATTCAAACAACATAATTATTTCTTTAGTATTTGCTTCCAGTTTAAAACATTCAAGGAAATTTGATGTGTAGTAACTATCTTTTGAAACAACAGCATCAAACTAAAAGATAGAAAATAAAAAATGTGTATTTCAAGATAGGTAGCAAAAAGAAAAAAAAAACAACATCTTAATGTTTAATTAAACAGTTCTTGCAAAAAATTCATTAAAAGACATTACACCTTGAATGAAATATGACCAAAAAAGGTCAAAATAAAAATAAGAGTTAAAAGTGTCCCAAAAGAAGTTACAAAATTCATTCTAACGAGTATGTAGTTATTTAAAACTTACTACATTTTAATATATTTATTATAAAAAAATCAACACCTTTTATAAAGGGCTACTTATGCAAATATATTTGTTACAAATGATTAAAATTATATGCATATAAGTAAATGATTTAAAAAATGCTATCAAAAAAAAGGTTTTGTGGTATATCCCATTGCAATTGGATGAGCAAACATATAGCTCTGTTAAGTGCATTTACACACAGCTGCACCTCAAATTTAAAAATTCCCTAAGAACTTTTAGAAACAGGAAATAATATTTTTAATCAGACAAAAAATATTTTAAATACAAACCTCATTAAATAAACTTCAATGTTTAAAAACTGATGATTAAAAACTGAGATAACTGGAATAGAGAGATGATAGGACAAACAAAAAAAAGAGAGATCATTACATTGCATAATTCATCAATAAATTATATAATTAAATCACATTTCAGTTGATATTTTTTATCAGATCAAACAAAGCATGTGCTTTAAAACAGGAATAAATTTATCATACCAATAACTGACAACACACAACTTTTCAATTCAAACACTTCATATTTGGGAAAATCAGCTGATAAGCTAAGTTAATTTTGATGCAGGAGAATCATTAAATTTAAATAAATAACATTTAGATTTTACTCATATTCAACAACAAATTTAAATTCCCATTTTCAGACTTGTTACTCAAAATTGAAATTTTAAAGTCCAATTCAATTTTTAATTTGCTAACCGAAGGCAGATGAAATTTTAAAAATTAAATTCATCAAATCACATTATGATTCATATTGAAAAAAGTTATAAGGTGTTAAAGAGTACTGATATTTTATTCTTCGTAATATGTCCGAAAACAATTTTAAAATATTTTATATTTAGCATCATATACGCAAGATCAATTTTTCTTGTCAGGGGAGAAAAAATTGAATGCTAGAAAGATCAGAACTCATCCCACAATATAGTCTTATCATTAATGAAGACATTAGGTCAAGATTTTAAACCTTGATTTGGATTTGCGTGCGAACAAATGATATGATGTCAAAATTCTGAAAGATCTTAAATTTGAAATAAGTTACTAGTCGTTCTACTTTTCTCAAATAATCAAATTTTCTTAACATTCTATAAATTATAATTGTACCATATATGTCAACTATTAATGAGGCTTGCTTGCCTAATGTGCTTGGTATGTCCATCATAAATGTAGATATTGTAGCCGTTTGGTTTCAATAGCAATATCCAAAGTTTTTTTTTTCATGTGTTAAAGCATCGGCCGAGAAACGAACCCGTGATAAGTGCTTGTAAAGCAGCTGTGCTGACTACTCGACCACCAACACTTGACATATATCCGAAGTTTTGTTGCAACATTTGCAAGTAGATCTAATTTTATATATTCTGCCTGACATAAAGTAAAACTAATATAATCCAGTTTGACCAACTTTCTAGATGTAGTTAGAATTCAATTTATTTGAGAATATTTGTAGATTTATTGAAGTTGTATTAATATATATATATTAATACTATTCTTAGCATTATCCTCTTCAGACAGAATCAGCAATGCACTAAAGAATTTATAAAAATTGCAATTCCAATAATATCATACATTATTTGACTCTTTAACCATCACAACATGTGAAGTTTTCTACTTTAGGACAATCTATATTAAGCTGGAGTCATCAGTGATAACTAGATAGTTATGCATTTCAATGCCCATCCCTAAAACAGTCCTCACTAATAAAAGTCAAAACTGGTCTGGGACTTGAAATGCACTATATGTACCAAGGCATTATTATACATGGGTGCCAGATTAAAGACATGCTCATTTTGGTTCTAATAAGACCAGTTTCTATAAATCTTTAGAGACTTAATTTGCTTCTAAACTATTTCCAAAAGCAGATCCAGAAATTTTATTCTAAGACTAAAATATTGCTATTAAAATATAAACA
This sequence comes from Epiperipatus broadwayi, assembly GCA_028023455.1. Taxonomy (NCBI): domain Eukaryota; kingdom Metazoa; phylum Onychophora; class Udeonychophora; order Euonychophora; family Peripatidae; genus Epiperipatus; species Epiperipatus broadwayi. The sequence continues at coordinate 10,415,276 of JAQFVV010000028.1, read as the reverse complement.
TTAGATCTATTTTCAAATCTTTTAACGAAATCGTCAACATTATTAGTATTATCGAACAAACCAAAAAATCTTAAAAAATATAATTTATAAAAAGGATTACAATTAAGTAAAATAGATCAATATATATTAAAATGTAAATGCAATTTAGTCTTGTATTAGCCAAAATCACAAATTATTGGAAAAGGTTATACATGGAAAATAACATAGAAACAATGATAAAATATTAAGACAGAGAATGAAACAATTGACATTTTTACGTATTTAAAAGTAATTTGAGACTGAGGATAAAGTAACAACCCATTTCAAAATTGAATAGTTTCCCCAAGATTTTAATTTCATTCTGAAAATGATAAGTCTCTCACAAAGATCGAAAAATGTTTAACAATAGAACGGTCTATTAAAAATATAAGGCTAACATTTAACATGAAATTACTTATTTTCAATTATTCTTTTTTAAAATTTTATTACATTTCTAACATTACTTTTGCACAAGTTATTATTTATGTGTAACATTAATAGTTTGAAGATAATGTTAATTCAGCATTACATATGGCGACGTGTTAAATTTGCATCTACAATATTGTGTCATATCACTAGTTCTGACCCTAATAAAAATATTTCTTAGGTAAATGTATATATACTTTTTAAACTAATCATTTAGATAATAAATATATAGTCACCCATAACAAATCTTTCATTAGAAAACATTAAATGCTCATTGAAATTTATATTGTTGCAAAAATAAAATTTTATTCAAGAAATGAAATAAAGCCAAATTACAATCAAGAGTTTCCATGTGGTCATAGAATATGCAATTGCTTAATTATCTCACCTGAACTTCAGATAAAGAACAAACATAAAAAACATTAAGACTACAAATTTTGAGGAAACAACCGATGGAAATGCCAAAAATAAAAATTTACTACAAAATATATTTAAATATCATTAAGAGATCAAATGTCACTCTCATCTATTAATTTTTTTTTAAAAAAAAGGTACCAAGTTGGCTTTTAATTTTCAAGGGTGAATTAAAAGATCCATTTCATAAAACATAAGCTCCATTAAAACAATGCTTCTTAATTCTATATCAAGTTTAGCTTACACCATTACAAATGAAAATTTTTTCTCACCCCTCATTCAAAACAATACATACAAAAATAAAATTAGGTTTAAGATTGCATATATATATGTTTGTAATATTGACTTTTCCTTTTGTTTGTATTTGTAATTCAAATTTGCAGGTTGCAAATTTGAATATATATTTATAAATACAATACTTTCTTTTTTTCTAATATAAACTACATATGGCAAAAAGAGGAGCAAAACTGGATTGATGTCATGTGGCTATGTTTAATAAGAATACATAATCTTAAACTTGGGTTAAAAATGATACAATCTCCGGCCTAATAAATGATGTTAAATATATGGGAGCAAGTAATTTGGCACTCAAAGATCAAATTGCAGTAATATTATGTACAAATGGCTTTTTTGAATTTTTTAAGTTCTTAGTGACTTATTAATTACCTGATCAGTATACAAAACTTCCTCACTTCCTAATTCAAATATATTTTTTTACACTTACGAACATGATTAAATTTAAGATTATAACATAAAAAAAATATTTAAATGATTTTATTGTTTCCGAGTTCATAAGAAGTTCGAGGATTGAAAATGCCGGCATCAGAATCAATTTTTAGACCCCACGATTCAGGATGTTGCACCCTACCACTGCACTAAGCCACATAGGCAAATATATATATTCAAGCGGCTTTATTGCTAGTGTTCATAAGAAATTAAACATCGGAAATGCTTGCAGTAGAATTGACCGTAGGACCCCACATTCCGGAGTTCGACACTCTACCACTGCGCTAAATCACACAGGGTAAACCATGTCAAGAATTGTAATTAATAAACTAAGATTAGTGTTCTGTGTGGTAATAATGGCAATTCTTAAGTGTGAGCTTCTTGGGATGATTTCAGTTCTGCCACTTCCGACGTTTAAACTTGTTGTGTGAACTCCCGAGCAATAAAAGCCGATCGATTATAAACAAAAATTAACTTATATAACATCAATTCAATTTTTAATATTAAAATTGTCAAAAGCTGAATTTATACATATTGAATTATAGTTTAAAATTACAAATTATATAACATTATACATAAGTTATTATTTAACATTTTTTAGAAGATTCTAATTCAAATATTTCATAATGAAAACCATTAACAAATAGCAATAACACACACACAAAAGAAAAGATACCTGAAATATTCTTTCGCTGATAGTTATGGTTTTTTCAACGTAAACATCAGTTGTACTGAAATTACGTAATAAAACTGGGTACAATACTATTAATCCGATACATCAATAAAATTTACACACATGCAATCCACTTCAGTTGCATTACTGTAAAAATATATACTATACTGCATTCAGAATACAGATCTATACAACTGATATAACCTTACATATAAGATAAAAATGCAACTATATACCACGACTTAAAAATGTCATATTTATTTTACTTAATTGGCATTCTACTTTTGAGAAATTATATATATACTGCAACAATATATTAATATTAAACCATATTTCATTATTCAATATTGAAGAAATGAAAATTTTAAGTTTTTATCGATACAGTAGTTTAAATTACATGAATGGGCTAATTAAAATACACAGTAAAATGTGAATGATTTAATTATTAAATCAAACAAAACATCGTTAAATATTTTTGACAATACTGAATGTTTTATATTACATACACTTATGCCTACATAGTAAAATATATAAGGATTGTAATCTTGAATGGTTATGTCACAAAACTATAGAAATTATGGCCTGTGTAATTTTTATAATAAGACATTTAATAATTTGTTGGTCTTCAACTACTACGGAATTTCTAAAAAAAATATTGAAATTTAATGATTTTTGAATAATTAAATGGATTTTTAAGTTCAAAAATACTTAGAAAATATAGACATTCCTAAGAATTTTATCATCCTAATTTAATACTTATATCTAAGATTTATAGCTCCAATCCATATTTTAATCCAGTGTAATATTTTCTTTGCTTCTACTTTAAATGTTTCAGATTTTGTTGTTCATCTAATTTTTGCTTAAATTATTTTTTCTTTGGGAGTATATGTTTACCATTAGTCATAATAAAGATTACCATATTTTTTTAAAGGTGAAAACAAACAGAGAAATCCATATAACACAAAACAAGCAATAACCGGAATCCACACTAATTTGCATATCCGTTTTCCTCAATATATACATTTATTATTCAAAATGAATATATTGCATTATTACTCTCATCAAATTTATACTTCCAAGACCACAAATGAGTCTCCTTGAAACGCTTTTTTTTTCCCCATCAACACAAGCACTTAAGTTTTTGTACCACCAAATTTTGACCAAGATATGGCTTAAAACAATATTTGAACCCGTTTGATATAAAGCTTTCAAGCACAGACTAAGTCATGGCAGACCCAAAAAATGACTCCCGACCCCCCAATATTTTATTGTTTAGTACATTGAAGTGTTTGTTAGAAACATACATTTATCATCTGAGCATGTGCAATAGGTTATCATCATAACTTGGAGATTATATTACAAGGTAAAATAAACTTCATACAACTAAGTTCCAAATTATGACAAGAGTAACTTTACCGTAACCAAATACTGGGAAATAAAATCAACTAAGGGAAAGATATTCTTGTTAGCAAAGCTATATTAAGACATTATTAAGATACAGGAACCACAACTAGAGTAAAATTCATGCTAATTTGAAAACTTATATTTTAATATTTGGAGTGCTCGTGTATCTATCTCAGGTTTGTGCCCAAAGCTCTATATTATCTTGCCTGCAACAACTTCAAAGCACTGCCCAAACAGATTGTGAAAGTACTGTTGATGTTATCTTAAATAATATCCAATTAAATGCACCTTTTTGATAGCATAATTGAAGCTACCTGTTTAATTTGTAAGGTTGTTTTTTGGCCTAATTGTATTAATAGTGAAAGGTGCTTTTTTTTTTTCATTAAATCTTGTGGTTATTTGAGCATGTTCAATCTTGTTATTCAAACAATTTGTCTTTTATGCTCATTTATATTTCAAAATGGAGGAAAAATATTCTGCCAAATCTCAATATTTTTCAAAATATAAGTCCATTATCAGATTTACCCCAATGTCATTAAAAGCACCTAAACAAAGGTTCAGGAATTTTGACAAACACTACTAAAATGGGGAGATTTTAATTTCAGTAAATATTAAATTGACAATTATATTGAAGTTTCCATACAACTTTACAGAATGCATCAAATAACAATATTATAATACAATCCATGTTACATAATTACAAGCATGACCCAAAAAATGCAAAACTTCAAACTCTAAAGATTTATCAACTTTCGAATGCATATTTAAAGCACTCAGTACATTGAAAATAACTTTACGAAATACCAGATTATAAAACTATCTTAAAGACAACAAAGCATCAAAATTTGGGAACTTTTAAGAGGGCAAAAAAGATAAGTTTTGACACTGACTAAATATTAAGAAACACAATATCAACAAAAGGTTATATACCAGTTTGTCAAAAGGGATTTTTTTTTTTTAAACATCCACAAAAATCTTCATTACACAACACAAGGTCAAAATAGAAAAAAAAAAAATACTCCAATTTGTTTATTGAGGTTACTTGGTAATTTGAAGAAATTATTGGAATACTTAACTTGATATGACAACTTACTTGTTAAAATTTAACCGCCCTTTTTTTAAGTTCTTTTAACGTTTTTAAAAGCATAAAAAAAAAAAAAATCCACTTCTTATGGCCCCGAATACAATGCTTTTTATATCACTTCTATTTTACTTGAAGTTTCGACTCATCTACCAATCTTGGACAAAGCTGCTGTTTAGATTGTGTAAATAAAATCAAGCGATAACAGTTCTGAAGATAGTGAATTTGATAATGTAAGCAAATTAAACAATAGCCAGTTGAAACTGCTAGTATAATAAAGTAATTCAATCAAATTTAACACAGTTTTGAAAGATCTGTGGATGAATTGAAACTATAAATATAAAATCATTGTATTTAAGTCATAAAATGTGGTTTTTTAAATAGTTTTTTAATCATGTTAAGGTAACAACAAAAATTTTCATTAATCTTTAAAAAAAAAAGCTTTACATTTTTATAGGCTCAGTGCAAATATTTTTCAATCATATAACTAACGCTATTTACAATGGTAATGTGTGTGAGGAATTATTTGTAAAATTTTATACAAATAAAACTATAACACCTTTTAAGTCAAAGAGCATTTTATTCAAGATATATTTTAATATTTGAATATACATTTTAAAAAATGGATGTCATTGTAAAACAAGTAACAAAATAGTTTTTTTAATATTTTAATATCCAAATTGAAAAACGTGAAGATATGCCACTAACTCCTACCTAGAAAAAAGGTGCTGCCGATGACTCCTATTGTTCCATCTAGTCCTTTCTCTGAAGCAATGGAAATAATACTGATGATTATATATATATGTATATATTTTACAGGAGTTTTAAAATATAAAATTTTTGCTTTCAGAGTGACCTAAAACCATTATTTGTTTTATGGTACAGATGACACAATCCTGAGTCAACAACAGCCTTAAACACAGGAAACCTTATAGATTGAACAGTAACAAAAATCAAGGTCTTAAAGCACTGGCTGCTATCAGTGGGTCAAGACCCGGAATGATGCGAAACTCTCACATGTACTGCCGCTTGGAAGCTAAGTTGCCAGGTTAATTTAGCATTTTTTAAAGCAAAAAATATAAATATATACAAATATTCAACATTAAAAAAATTAACATAGTTGAGCATTGTGTATTTACGAAAGACCTGTATTTAAAACCATGGCAGTGGTCTCTTTAATCTCCAGTCACAATCAAGCTATTGCAAATTCATGACTAACAGAAATAAAATTTTGGTTTAAAGTATTTAATAGTTATCTATCTTATATACAACAGACTGACTGGTTTGTTTTTTTGTGGACCATTTCAGAGATGTAACTTATCTGCTCAAATTCGCTGCATTCTCATCCACGATTTACAGTACATTAGAATTTCCCATCATTCGTACACACAAAAGCATTCTTTTCCACTATTAACAATTTGTGCCCTATCCTCCTCTTTTTTTTTTTTTTTTTGTAATTTTTTTTTTTTTTATATTTTTTTATCTTTAATAGTAAAAAGGCAAATTTATAACTGAAAATATATATTTCAAAATAAGATTATATAAATCTCTATTTTGCTATAAATATAGGAAAATGGGACAAATTTGAAAAAATGAGAAAAAATTAAAAATAAAATAAAGTCAATATCTAATGCACTTAAAATACTCTGAAATATATCGAATAAAAAACTAAAGTTTGCCTTTATTTTACAATACTGATCAAAATTAACTAGATATAAACCTTCCTTACATAAGGAATAACCTTTACATGGGGAAGGTACATTTTTAATGGTCAGTAAATTCTCTCTACAATATAATAAAATTTTAGGCTATATTAATATAGATCCAGTCTAATATATATATTTTTTTAAATTGGAATTAACCTGCACAGCATAATATTAAAACAGGCAATTACAATACTAAATATATAAGTCACACACCTTCCATTTCGAGAAAGACCTTCAAATTTATTCTCTAGTGAAAATTTTTTCACATAGTCTGAAAATAAAAAAAATTAGCAAACGTGAAAAAATTAACATACAATTTTTAATTAAGTACACTAATTCACAAGAGGTATCTTCAAAATACATTTGTTCTTTTAAAACATTGAATAATAAAAATATATGACACTAATTATATTTCAGCATGGAACTATTATTTTTATTTCTCTTTGGGGGGAAGGGGGAAAAAAATTTGTCCATAAAACGAACCGAATACACAACCCTGGAAAACCAACTATCATGTTTGTAACGTTTCTAAACGCTACTCTTATCAATACTTAAATACTACTCTTTTGTCTTTTTAAGTAAGCCTATGTTCCATACTAAATCTTAAATGCTATCCCATGATTTTCGGCACTTATATAATAATAAATTTGGCATGATCCCAGATAGGATTGTGCAGAAAAGACAAGATAGCAGATGAGACTTGGTTTAACTCACTTTCAAAGCTAGCATGTCTGACTAAGGACGCATACCGACATCAAATGAACCATTAAAAAGCACAGCATTCAATCTATATACATTCTTTTGTTTCAGTTCACAAAACCAATGTTTTAGTCTGTGGTTTTTTTTTTTTTTCTGGGAGGGATGTAAAATAAAAACTTTGCACAAAATAATTTTCATGAGTTGTTTTTTTTTTTTTTTTATTGCGCTACATATTATCCTGGTTGACACCAAGTGAGATTTTTTTTTTTAAATATAGAATTTGTATCAGTTTACGAATATATGTGCACACTATAAAAGTGTGCAAACATTTCTACATGTATAAACACACGCACGCGCAGTATATATATATTATTTACACACGCACGCACACACACACACAAAAATATAAATATGAGTAGGATGTGCACAGGTTTTGTGAACTCATACAAAATGCATTAATGAACAAACATTGGAAGACTACTTGGCAGGCAAAAGAAAAAAATATATAGCATAAAAAATAAAAACAAAAATGTACAAGAGCTCTCTTTTATATACTGGCAGAAAAATAAAATTTTAAATTGTCTATCATTATATAATATTAGTAGTGGTCACAGACAAATGGACCTTTATAAAATAAAAAATATCTTTAGTATTCTTTTTTTTGCTGGTGATAAAAGTTCTCTATCTAATATACATAGTAAATAACGTATTAAAATAGAAAATACTAAACTATAAATTGTGCAAATCTGGTCAGCTGCGAATTGTTACAAAGCTTTTGAGATTTCTTTTTTTTTTTTTTTTTGGATCACAAGTTGGCTGCCCACGAGGGCGAGAATAATATAAAATAAAGTCTATTTTTTTACTATAAAATTTTTGGCTGGGTAAAATATATTCATAAAACAAAATCTCAATATATTTTATTTAGGAGGCTACAATATGACAAAACAAATAATTTTCAAAATAAAATATTTTAAAGTCTCAAGATAAAACAGCAAAATGTACATACATTATGCATCTTAGCCAATTAAAAAGCATGGCGTGGGGGCACCCAGCTAATAAAATTAAATAAATTTTTGATATTTTGGTATTTTTAATAAGAAATAGAAATTTTATTATTTTTTAAAGAATAAAATATTCGTATATAACATTATAATACTCTGTAGGATTTTTTTAATAAATTTCTTTGAGATAACTTTGCTATATTAAAATGTTTTAATCTCATGAGTAGATTAACTGCACATGAAAATCCACTTAGGAAAATATACGAATGGCCTGAGTTATAGCTTGATGACACACTGGACATTCAGGATCCGATTTTTCACACAAGCGATTAGCACATTCTAAACAAAATAGATTGTGGCCACAGGGAACCAAGGCTGCTACAACCGCACTTTCGAAACATATGACACAGTCTCTTTTGGTCTTGCGTCCAGAACCAATGGAGTCTGTTGGACTGCTGGACAAACTGCCATTATTACTTGACGTTGAAGTAATATTATTATTGGTTGGCAATGGAGCAAAATTTGGGAGAGCAGATAAACCGCCGTTTAATGGGTCACTACGAATTCGACGAGCAGGAGGGTGTTCAGTGAGACTAGAGTCTGTGAGCGTAGGCGATAATCTGGCTGTAGTGGTCCCACTAACACTACTGCTACGCCGAGGCAAGCTATTTGTTGCACTGGTTTGTCCAAACAAAGTTGCCGATTTATTTCGATTACCTGCGACAGGAAAGTCTGGCCACAATGAACTAGGAGGTGCCGGAGTTGGATCAAACGTCGGCGATTCAGATATTCCTTCATCATTATCATACAAATATCCATTACTGAATGTCGAACCTGTAAAATCTGTGAGCTTTGTAGACCCGTTGCTGGTAGGTGGGAAATTAAAGATGTTATTTTCCTGACTACGAGGAGTCATAACGTTATTGCTGTCACGGTAGGAAGTAAAGGCAGAATTGGAATTAGATTTGTAGATCGAACTAAGCAGCTCGTTGCTACCCGTGTAAGCTTGATCGATGCATCCATTAGTATGGAAGTCACTATCGTCACTAGCATCTATAAGTCCACCCGTACGCATTGCTATATGTGCTTCAATTTCTGTGCGAGCACTTTCCACATTTTCTGGTAGACCTGTAACCTCGAAAACGGGTTCTTTATCCCTGCTTGGGGTCACAATATACGTATGAGTCTGTTGCTGAATGCGCTTGATTGTAGCACCTTTAGGCCCAACAACAAGGCCGACAACACGGTATGGAACACGTACCTGAATTGTGGTCTGACCTGGAACGTTGGGATTTGGCGGACCTGGAGCAAGGGAGCCATTGATATTATTTTTCCGAGAGGCACGAATTTGGCTGAAGTGTTCTGCCGCTGATAATATTTCCCGCTTGGCCATAGCTACATCCTCTTTACGACCAGTTACAACAAATACAGGTTCTTCGCCCCGAACAGGCGTTTTTATGTACGTGTTTGTTTTTGCTCGTAATGCTTTGATTTTGCAACCTAAAAATTAAACACAATAATGAGGATAAGATACATCTAAAAAAAAATTTCATTCAAAGATTTATCATGCAAATATAAGTGCAACACTCCACTCTATACAGTATAAGATTTACAACAATGACGCCATTAACCAGCAACGGTCACAATTTAAAACTAAATTAATATGAAGAAATAATTCAATACTTACCCTGTCGTCCAACTATCTCTGCAACATGCTCTGAACTTGGAACAGGTACACATTCAGTCATATTTTGACTTTTTTTATTTCGGACATCTCCATCATAAGGTGGAGTTAGAGACTCGTCGTTGTTCTCATTATTCAATCCTAACATGGACAATTCCAGAGCTAGCTGTAGCGCTCTTTGGTCTTCAAGACCGCCGCTGCTTCGTTCCATGTCAGAAAAAAGACTAGTAGGCATTACAGGGGAAGGGTTTAGGGAGTAAAAAATAATAAAATATAGAAAAATAAAGCTAAAATTGCCTTGATTTTAAAACTAATTACAGCGGGGCCGTGCTGTTTCGAGCGCGGCAAAAACAGCTATGGTGCTCCCTCCGCTAGACGACTCAATATGGGCGGGTGACGTCATGATTCCCATAACCCCACGCGTTAGGCAAATTTTGATTGCTAGGTCAAATGCTCGAATTTTACTATTGGATTATCTATCAGAAAAGGCGTAGACTCAATACATGACTGATAGTTCTGGGGCAAACCCAGGGTAACTCCTGACAAAAGTAAGCGAAAATGAATACATTTGGTCTATTAATCACATATAAGGAATAGTGCGTAATACTTAATAATTTTGAATAGAAAAAATAAATTTTTGATAGAAATTAAAATAAATCTAGATTATAAAACAACAGTGAGATATATTATTTAACTTAAATATGGGGAGAGGGGTATTAGTGTATTATACAACTAGGTCAAGTCTGTGTGTTTATATTCTACCCATACTGCTGGACAATTTTATTCTAAATTGTAAGCGAAAGCAAACTAGATTTTTAAAAATGTGCGAATTGTATTTTGTTGATTTTAACTGACACCTGGTAGAACGATATGAAAATACACCAGTTCCTAGCTATAAATAGCTTTCATTAGACCGTGCTTTTCGTCTGAAGCGTAATATCGATTGTGGGTCGTTAGCTGAATTGCAGCGACTCTACCCGAGATTGCTGAAAATCCTCATCACCCCCATCCCCTTTAACATTTTGTCTCTCCGAGGTTTATTTTATTCTGAGCAATAGAAAATGGTCAATATATACATGCAAGCAGATTCTAATGCATTGAATCATTTTCTTTCGTATCAATTTTTTTTTTTTTTAGTCTTGAAAATGATTATTTATTTCCCCCAGCATCTGAATTCACTGCTTATTTTTTTAAATAAATGTTCTTTATGTTTTCATTTATTTTACTACACTAATAAAATAAAGTTTACATAAATATTATTTTTAAAAAAAAAATCAAATTTATTATTGATAATAATTAGCGGAATAAAATGAAAGCCGTGGTTTCTAATGAGCTAATCTTTCCGGTCTTTTCTAAGGTTGTTGCTATTAGACGATACACTGCTGCTGTTAATTATAAATATATTCGGTGTTTGAAAACAGTATTTGGTCATTATTGTTATATTGATGGAAACTCTTTGTAATGAGAACATCGCTTCCGTAATCACTACATAAAATTATTTATGATTAGAAGGATTAATAATAAAAAAATAATAATAGAGCAAGATTTGTAAATATTAAAAAAAAAAAAAACGTATGGTTTGTGACTACGTATATTTTGACAAAAAATGTATTCTTCACGTGATAATTCATGTATTGGTACATTTATTGTGACTTCACAAAATAATAAAAAGAACAAAGCCCTTTCACATTTTGTATGTAGTAATATTTTTGGTCACCAGAGGTCCATTTTTTTTCCTTTTCATTTTTTTCTTTGACAACAATATGCCATTTTGCTCAATAATATTCCTTTTATTATTTGTGTTATTGATGAATCTCTGCAAATAAAATAGAAAATATTAAGTATAAAATAAATATTTATTTTTTTAGTTCACGTTAAGCTATACAAAAGTGTGTATATAATGTAAAAATAAAATCGAACAAATTTTTCCATTTGAAACTAATCATAGTTTATGTAGAAATTTTACGTGCGCGCACATACATATGTATACATATAGGGATTGGCCATAATTATAGAAATATCACCATTCGTATTAAAAACTGCTTGTATTCCAGGTAGAATTGATTTATAATAACATTTGAACTGAATCTAAAATATCAATTCATTCCTTATGCGTAAAAATTTAAGGTTCATTAATTTAAAAATGTCAGTAGAGAAAGAACATTAGCTGGTTGTTAAATGCTGCCCCATATAGGTTACATAATAATCAAAAGTGATTAGTGAGAGATCATGTAAAATGCACATAAAAATAGCCTTCATGCTTCTTGGTTCATGGTATAATTAATAATCTTGAAAAAAGACAAAGTTATCTCAAAACAGTGTTTCCACTCTGGGATGAATCTGATGCACTAAAATGTGCAAATAATTACATTTGTTTTACATTCTAACAACATAATAACTGGGTACATTAATATTTTGATATGATTGCAGAAATCATATTTTTTCTCCATATTTAACAGGTAGAAATAATCAGCCTATTTACAATTTTTTCAGGGTCCATCAGATATCTTTATGATTGAGAAAAATGTAGATAATGATTATATTGATGATATGTCATGCTGAAGAATCTGAAATATCATTTCTCACAATGGCAAACATTGGCTCTGAACTAACAGTTTGACTGTAAATGGTCTATTTTGGGAAATGACTATATTTTCTTGCTGCAATATGAAAATTTATACATAAATAAAAGGCCTACAAAAAGGAGTTTCATGATTAATTGAAAAAGAGACTATCATTCCTTTAGGATGAATTGTTCACTAACATACATTAACCCTATAATGAGTTTGTTGGCTTTTATTTTAATTAAAGACCAAAACACTAGATTTTCTTTTCAATTGCTTGATAGTTTTTAACTGAGCCATTGGTTAAGTTTTCTTAAAGGCAAGATGATTTGTGCTTAAGTGTGTGAATGTTCATTCTGTTTGATATATATAATCATGACAAAACTAAATTAGAATCTTATATCTCAGAAACTGTAAATTTGACATTAAAACATCTCTTAATAACTGAAGACAGAAAGAGCCAAGAATTGGAACCTAGATTATCATTCAGTGATGTTCTACAACAGCAGATCACTTCCAAGAAGGGGAAATAAAATGACAATTGATTTGAGAAACTGTCATACTTTTTGTGAAGGCATAATTATTTTTTGCCCAGTTTAGCAAAGCCATATGAACTCAATAGCTAATACCATATGAACTCTAGCTCAATCTACCACTTCTGGTGTTTAAAGATCATAAACTTTTCCAAATGAACTATTTTATTTATTTATTGAAAATACAAGTGGAGTGAGATTCATTATAAATATAAGATGGAAAAAGTACATTGTGGAAGTAGGTGATATATCGTGAGAATAGTCAGAATAGTTATACAATGGAAAATACCAAATATAGATATTTCACATTTTGGACTTAGATACAAAAAATTCTTTTATTCAGATTAATGTCACAGAAGATTTTGATACAAGAATTGGAAAAGTAATTGAAATATGAAAGTAGTGTATGCAAATTTGGGTGTAAAGGGAAAAATGAGAAAAGATGTAGATGTGGAATTTCAGAGAATTTGGTGAGAATGTTGTTGGCAAGAATTCAAAGAGCATGTGAATATGCATACAAATAAAGCATTCACAGAATTTAGTCATGTGTTGATTAATAATAAATACATATTTTGTGACTATAATTCAGTGTATGAAATGATAATCAATTAGGGAGATGTAAGATATGTGTTAATGCAAAGTGAGAAAGGCATTATTAGGAGTTGCTTTCTCTAACCTTTATAAATATTCCAAAGAATTTAAACTACAACAAACAAATTATGTTATATATTCAGATGTGAATAAAATTACTAAGAACTATATAATAATAAAGGCAAAAAGTAACAGCAACAACAAAGCCTCTACAATTCTGACATCTTTTGAAGTGACAGTCTTTTAAAAGAGATGAGATACACAATTAAAGGAACAAACAATGAGAAAAGTTCAGGAAATGATGGAAGATTATAGATTTTTATAAAAAGCAGGTGAAGAGTTAGATAAATTAATAGTTGACAAAAGTATATACCAAATATATAAATAATAAAGATGTACCAGATGATTAAGAACATTGAAGTAGGAATATTAATATTTAAGAAAAGATGAAAAAGATATATATTACAAATCTATCAGTCTTCTATCAGCTATGTATAAGGTCTTTATTAAGATCATTAGAGAACATTAGACTTATAACAACCATAAGAAATTGCTTTTAAAAATGATTGTAGTACAAGTAGATCACAACTAAGTAATAAAAGAATTTAGAGAAATGACCAATGTTTATGAATTGGCATTTTGCAAACTATGAAAAGGAATTTGATTAAGTATTTATACAGTGCTTACAACTTTGAATCATGAAGATACGGATATTTAGTCAAATTCTAAAGAAAATTTATTAAAATGCAACAACAATATTTAAACTATTTGATGACCCGTCAAGCATTGGTGGTTAAGAGGTCAGAGCAGCTGCCTTACAAGCAGTTGTCCCGAGTTAGCAGATTCACTTCCCAGCTGATGCTATGACACATGAGAGAAAAAAAAAACTATTTGATGACATTGTAAAAATTAATATTGATAAGTGATATATACCAGATTGATTCTATCTCTAAAATTTTCTTAGGATAGTATTCTGAAAAATTATTTTTTAGATTAAAGGAATAGAAATGGAGTTTTGAGAACCATATACATTAAGCAGGTAACTGTTTTTCACAAGTAATGCATCAAAGTTTTATCACTAAACATCACATTACCACTATTTCTTAAACTTGCACATAATTGTTATTAAACAAGGCAAAAACTCTCCATACAGTAGTTCCACCCTGTGCCAACAATAGGGATTTTAAGCATAAGGCTTCTAGCATCCATTGATTACTCTGGTTGGCACAGGGAGGCACTACTGTATGGAGAGTTTTGCCTTGTTTAAGCCTGAGACATGAATATTTAAGTAGAAGAGCAATATAGAGACTTTAGATCATATAATAAAGTAATGGGATTAATAAGAAGATATTAAAAATGACACATTGATGAGAGACCAAACACCTATTAATGACATCATTCAAAGAAATGTAGAGGTTTAAATGCAACTAGGCTTGAATAGATGACAGAAGACAGAATATTTGAAGGTTTAAACAGAATTATAAAAGATTGTAAAAAAACCGAGAAAGAATCATCTTGTAGGATTAGTGGATAAGTAAATTTGCTGGAGTTATATAAAAAAGAGAAGCTATGAAACTGAGAACCAGTATTAATATCAGAGAAATCTTCATCCTGAAGTAAAGTAAAAAAACAAAAATGTTAATGAAAAAGATTAAGGTGAAAGATAAATCAACATAAATATTTATATGAAATATTGAGTTTTTACTAATAAAATTTAAAGCAGTTAATTTATGAAATTTGTAATTGGCAAAGTTAAGTTCTCTGCTAATGAAAAGCAAAATAATTTTCTGATTTTTTTGATATACCCTTAACAACATCACATGACTTTCTCATATACTTCCAAGATTTTTTTCCATTCCACTTTAAAGCTACCTATGTAGACTTGAGTGATTAATGTACATCAGATGGTATAGTAATACAATATCTCAAGCTTAAGATCTGTTTCTAGATTTTGCCTTTGCCAGTGAGGACTAAGATCCAAAGCTGGAATTAATGAACTTGCACATCTATGAAACACAATTATTCTTAATCACTTGAAATTAAAGAACAAAAACAAATTTGAAGTTCCTAAATTATATAGAAACAGACTTTGGGTTTTATTTATTTGACTATGGAAGTGTGTTGGCTTGGGTTTAAAACCTTAGAGGTTTTTTTTTTTTTAATTTCAGGCTATTCTTTTAGAAAATATAAAATAGTAAAAGGTGGCTTGTAGATATCTAATTGCCTCAATTCCAGCTTTGAAAACAAGGCTTTGATGATAAAATGAAAGCCCAGAAATCAGTATAAGAATGGAAATAATAGAACACTATTATCAACCGCTGACCAATGATTACTCAAGTTTACAATAGATGGCTTTGGAATATGATCAAGAGCATTCACTACCAACAACTTGGTCAATTTGGACATATATATATATATAATAAGTTTATAAATATTTATATATAAATTTTTTTAAATATACTATATTCCATCAACTAGGTATCGGATTATGCCAATGTGAATAAAATGGGGAACAGTCTAGTATACAATTTTACTAGTGATTAAACCTGGAATAAAAATAATTTCACTTTTTATTCATTAATAGTAAAATGATTATTACAAATATATGCTAAGAATACTGCATGCAGGATGTATTAATAAAAAAATTTCTATTGCCTGATGTTCTCAAAGAATTTTGAGTAACTTCTTTCAACCTGCAGGTGTTACATTTGCATGGTTATTATTGGTAAAAATAAAATTATTAAATGGTATATTGTTTGGTAGTTCATAAGAAGTTCAAGCAATAAAAATAACAGACATAGGCCATGATCACTGACCCTTGAGTTCTAGCATTTGTTTCTTCTACCACTGTAATAATGTTTATTTAAGTTTCTTTTAAGCCAATAAACAACACATGATCACTATTTCTTATGCTTGCTCTTAATGGTTATTAAACAGGCAAAACTCTCTATACGTATTGCCACTCAGTGCCAGCCAAAGTAATCAATGGATGCCAGAAGGCTTGTGTATAAAATTCCCATCTAGTGCCTACTCACCCAACATCACCTACTAAATTCTGGCTTGTGGCCTTCGTCAGTGAGGAACCTTGGATCTGAGAGCACCCAATCACATGATGTTTATTGGTTTAAAACCAATCCTGCCTAATAGGATAATGGTGGCTATGGTTATTAAAGAACCAAAGATACCAAAATGTATAGGTACTGAACTGAGTTCAGACCTATATGACTATATAAGCTGATGAGCTTGGATTGAAAATATTATAGTGTTTTCAATTAAAGTCTCATAGTTTTGTAGTTAAGTGGAGATAAAAGGTGGCTGCTGGAGGGTTGCATTAGATCCTAAGATCTAGGTGCAGTGCTCTCAGATCCAAGGTTCCTCACTTATGAAGGCCACAAACAAGAAACTAGTCTGGGGATATTGGCTGAGTAGGCACTAGATGGGGATTTTATGCACAAGCCTTCTGGCATCCATTGATTTCTCTGGATTGCACCGAGTGTCACTACGTATAGAGTTTTGCCAGTTTTATTAAGTTTTTTTTCTGGATTAGTTCTTCCTAGATGCAACAGAAATCTCATTGACAGATTAACCATAATCATTGTGCTCATATGCTTCATATATTGAATTTATCAATCACTGAATTTCTTAAATATGTGCCAGTACAAACTACTAACTTCATTATTAATGATTGTCAGATTTGTGACCAGTGGAAATATTGACCAAATTAATAAAGCCATTACTGAATCGGTCTTCTGGTTGGAATAAGAGAAACAATGAAATATTTGTTTATAAGGTCCAGAATTATTTTTATGAACAATACAGTCACTGGAATAATTGCATATTATAATTGATAGCTTTTATTATACCATTACTTTATCAAACTAAGAAGCTGTCAGTGATGTTAAAAGATAACGATAAGAGACAATTGATTTAAAAACTAAATATCTGCTTGGATTTAAAGGCACAAATATTGGAATCATAAATTGAGTGGGATTTATTATAAATAAAAAGCAGAACAATATTGTGGAGATTGATGATATATCAAACAGAAAGAAAGGCAAAAGTATTTATTCAACATAATGGAGGATACCAAGTTCACACAGTATTGGTTTTATGTTCTAATTCTGGCGAAGTAACCATTTTTATTTAATGCTTTTGATGAGATTAAACAACATTTTAAAATTACCATGGGGGATTTTAAAACTAGAATTGAAAAATAATAGAAATATGAAAATGCTGTAGATAAGTATGTTTGTATAAAAAGATAAAAGAGGGATGGGGGAAGCAACTGATGAGTGCTGGTTCAGCACAAAATACATATATTGGAGATCATTTGCTTCCTCCATTCCTTTTTTAAGAAAAATTCAAGTTGGAAATGGATATCGAATGCATCTAAATGAGAATACAGCAGAATTGAATTATATTTCGACTAACAAAAAATATTTATTTCAAGATTGTAATTTACTTACAGGAAGTAATCACTGATTAGCAAGAGGTAAAATCCATCAATTTAGCTTCATTAATATGTATTTAAATATATTTCAAACTTCTATTCCATCACACATGCTATCTATCCATATACTGAACAAATGAGGAAGATATTTATAAGAGATTGTGATCTGGGCCAACTAATGAGTTCTGGTTCCACATGAAATGCATATCTTGGAGATCATTTATCTTTTTCACGTCTTTGATCATATGTTTCACATGTGATGGAATAGAAGTTTGAAATATACATATTATAATAAGTTTAAGCATCTCTAAAAATTATATATATGAGTTGAGCTAAAGATGAAAGATGCACATGTAAAACACATGTTTATGCAGAGCTAGGGAGCAAAGGCAATTAAACAAAGTATTAATAGTTATCGTTTATAATTTTCTGAAATACTCCAATCAATATAAGCTAGGACTTATAATGTGTTTTGAAGCATTAGCAGAGTTTGATGATGACCTAAGTTTAAACCAATAGAATAAGATGATGGTGGGTAATTTACTTAAGGTTGACCGTGCAAATAATACACTAAAAAAGCAGTAATTCACCAATATGTTTTCATCTGACATAAAGCAATATATGTTGGTAAGAAGAAACATGAAAGTATTAAAAAATCGTCCATTTAAAAGTATTGAGTAGCTGAAATTTTGTTAAATCAAATGGCAAAGAGTTAAAAATATATAAAGTAAATAATAAAAAAATAAAATAGCTTTTACAATTCCAATATCTTCTAAAATGCCAAGTACTTTAAATGAAGAAATGAGACGCAATTAAATTTATGATAATACCATAGTAACGTTCTCCATACAATATTGCAGCTTAGTAAAAGATCCAATAATCAATGGATGCTAGGTTAATGCATCAAATCCCCATTTAATGCCCACTCATTCAATGTCTTCAGACTAGTTTCTAACTTATGGTTTTCATCAGTGGAGTTGCCTTGTATCTGAGAGCACAACACTTAGATCTTTGGATCTAATGCAACCCTCCAGCAATCACATTTACCTTTTTAATTGATTATAAAGCTATGAGTCCAAACTGAAACCCAGTAATGTCTTTGGTCCAAGCTAATTTATACCCAGATCAGTATCTATATATTCTGGTGGCAGCCAGAGGGTTGCATTAGATCCAAAGATCTAGCTGAAATGGGTCTCAGATCTGAGGCTTCTTATTGATGAAAGATATTGGATGAGTAGACACTAGATAGGAATTTGATACATTAAACTTCTAGCATCCATTAATTACTATTGCTTGCACTATGTAGCAATACTGTATTGAGAAAGAGTGATTATACAGAAAGTGAATTATTGGTTTTTATGCTGGGTTGGGGAAAAGATAAGGGATTTAGATATAAAGGTTATAGAGTTGACAAAGATTATGTTGTGGAAATGAGATAGAGCAGATTATGGGTAAATTTAGAGTGGCAAATGTAAAATAAAGTGCCTAACAGGTTTATCTGGGCATAATTGCTGAGATATTCTTGACTTCGTTTAAGGAGAAGCCATAATACATCACATCACATCGCTACAGTGTTTACAGATGATGTAAACATAAAAAATTGTAATCATGTGATGTTAAGATCCAAAAAATCTGATGAATGATATTGGCAAGACTAAATAATGACTAAATAATAAAAGATATACCAAATAATTGGTAGTAATATTGATCTTTAAGAAAGGTGAAAAAAAAAAGATATTAGAATTACAGATCTGTCGGTTTTCTACCAAGACAGTTATAAATCATTTTCGGAGAACTTTGAACTCAACCCAAAAAAAAAAAAAAAAAGGGCCTAAAAATGAATTTAATACAAAGGATCATATCCATGTATTAAAAGAAATGATAGAACTAAAATATGATTCCTATTATGGTTTGAATTGTAAATTATGAAATGGTATTTAATGAAATAAGCATTTCAGTGATGATTTAAAAGTTAGGACATCAATATGTAGATCCAAGACTGTCAAATTTTGAAGAATATTTTAATTTAGTGCAGCAACAGTAATTACATTAAATGGTGATGTTACAAATATTAGTCAAATTTTAAGAGTATATGCCAGATGATTCAATATCTGCAAAACTTTTAACAATAGTTTTATGGTGAATATTTTTATGGATTGAAATGAGGAACTAAGAATAGAAAAATAAAGAGGTTTTGCTTAAATATCTAGATTTTTATCATTGTTATAGTTATTTCTGTTGATACTGCTTCTGAATTTTAGAAAATGTTGTAAAAGTTATCAGATAGAAGTAAAAAAGTAGAACTAAAGATTAAATGCTATAAAAAGACCAAGTAGTGTTCAATGAATTGTCATGGAAGATGATAAATATTGATAATAATGAGTTGCAAAAATATACCAACTACAAATAAGATCAAAGTATTAATGCATAAAGAGATATAATGGATGAAAGATAATCATGGATTAAGCTTGGATGTAATATTTTTGTTAGAAGCAATCTAACATTAAAAGGAAGTATGTTTATATGGCTGAAAGTTGAAAGAAAAATATTTTAATACATATATTCTATCAATTCTTACATCTAAATCTAAAACTTGGATACAACAGAAGAGCAGTAGAAAAAATTAACAGAAAAGAAGTAGAGAAACATCAGATGACACAATAAGGTACTTGGGAGTTTTCAAGTAAACCAAGATGGCATCCCTTTTTTGTTAAATATACAGTTTCAAGAGCCTATAATCTACCAAAAATTGGATAATTGTTGAATTAAAACAAAATTAATAAATCAATTATTAAATTTAAAAAAAAAAAGGAATAAATTTTGACAAATTTCATTAAGAAGCTTTATTTCATTTTTTTTACTTATATAATGTCAGAAGCGAGGCACTTCTCTTAACATTGGCATACTTTGGTTCAATTCAGCATGTTTCTTTTTGTCAGCAGTTTTTTTGGTAAATTGTCATAATGATAAAAATTTGGGATCTTTCTGTCACAGAACATGATGCAGTGGACTATTTCCAAAGGTAAGAAAACCTATCTTCTTGAAAAATATGCATTAATGGTCATGATATGTTTGCACATCGCTGACATGAATAAAGTGCATCAAATTGTATTTATATTTTTTTCCAATTTTCTGTTAAAAAGTTAATCCAAATAATAATAATAACAACAAAAACAATAGTAGTAGTAGTAGTAGTAGTAGTAGTAGTAGTAGTAGTAATAATAATAATAATAATAATAATAATAATAATAATAATAATAATAATAATAATAATAATAATAATAATAATAATAATAATAATAATAATAATAATAATAATAATAATAATAATAATAATAATAATAATAATAATAATAATAATAATAATAATAATAATAATAATAATAATAATAATAATAATAATAATAATAATAATAATAATAATAATAATAATAATAATAATAATAATAATAATAATATAAACTCTAAATATTGTAATTAAATTATCCGCAATAATTTCTTTTTTTAAAATAATAATAAAAATTAAATGTAATTATTAAATACAATGTTTTATAGCAGGCATTTTTTTTGAAAACATTTTTTGGGGATCCTAGAAACTGTAGATTTATCAAAAATGTGGGTTGCCATCTTAGTTTACTTGAAAACTCACAAGCACCCACAATAAAGTATATATATGTGTGTGTGTAATTATGCAGAAGGAAATTTACCTCTGATCATACACTGTTTGTAACTATTATAAATTTTCATCCATTCACCTGTCAGTAAGAGTTTTAATACCTTAAGTGAATGTCTTAAGCTTAGAGCATATCCATATATGCACAGACTCTTACTGATTGTGCTTATATGAGGGCTTGAATCTATTGTGTGCCTTATGTTGTAATCAACAATTTGAATTGTAGAAATTTAGCTAGCTTATTACAGCAGAAAGACAGTCTCATTTGTGATTACATACATATATTAATTATGAATTAATGTAAATCTACTGTTATTAAGTGCTGAAAATCTGTAATTATTCAGAATACAATTCCCTCCAATCATGGACTGTTTTGTAACAATTATAAATCTTCCCACACTCACATATATGTATGGGTATATTTGTTACACATAACAGGGATAGATCAAAATTGAACTATATGGATGAGAGAACAATCAAGTATCATTGACTGATACCATTGAAAACAATTGAGATGGTAGTTGACATCTTAAATTAAATCCCAAGAATTGAACTAAAAAGACCAGCTACAAGATGAATGATGAAATAATTTTGGTGATATGTTGTGAAGAAGAGTAATTTTGGATCAGAAAAATCAAATCAAACTCAGGGAAATCTTGCAGTAGAATGATAATGATTGAAGATTATGATACTAATTGACAGTGAAGATAAGAAATATTTATTTTTTCAAGATCTAACAGACTTCAGTAATTGGGCAATTACCAATATCAAATCAAAGTGCATAAATATTCTTCTATTAATAAATGTAGTGTTTATATTATTTGCACTAACATTAATTAAATGCCAAGAAAATTTATAGACACATGTGGCATAAGTTCAAACACATGTCTAATATATCTATATAGAAATAATCAATTGCTAATTTTATTATATTTAAATCTTTATCACTGTATCGATTATCATATTTTTTAAAACTTCAAATAAGATTTTTCATATTTTTAAAATTTTCTGATAATATTTAAATGAATTGAAAAATATTTTATTGGAAAGCTAATTGTAACAACATTGTTTATTTCCATTGGTAAGATAATTTGGCTGACAATTTAGTTTCATCTTATAATTTAAATTTTTTGTATGACTACACTATACAAATGTAATCATCATCCTTTTTTAACCATTACTAATCCATTTCAGAAAGATCATTTTAAGTTTAATCCAATTTATTTGATCCACAGTGTTTCTTTTCCAAATTATCCCAACAAACTTTACATCAAATCTAAGGCTTTAATCATCTATCTATTATCATTTCTTCTAACAAGATGTCCAACCTAATTTCATTTCAATATCTTAATGTTTTCAAGAATGCCAATGATATTCACTTATTCTCTCATACAATTATTTTGTTTTCTATCTCTTCATATTATTCCTATGTTCAGTTGTGGGGCATAAAGTGTCCATATTGCTCTTTGTTAAAAGACTTTTTCAGATATCTTTCAAATGTTTCAAGACTTTAAGATGAAATAAAAGTTTTAGGTAAATCTCATAAATATATTATTCATAAATTAATGATAAAATGGAGTTATTCCATGTATTTAGGCCAATTAAAAAACAGTATATTAATGCATAATTGTAATTTAAAGTTTATATATGGGCTAAGAATAATCCTAAAGTATTACATTTGAAGACTTTATTTCAAATCATCATAATATTTGAGAGTTCATTTGATTCTGGATGCGTCTAAGATAAATGCATTGTTTGCATGTTAATGTGCAAAATTTTGTGTCTTTCAATATATTCTTGCTATTTAACATACATAGTGATTACTTTTTAAATGATTAAACTAAATTATTTCCATGTATCTAATCGTTGGTTTGGTGACAGTGATTTATGACTATTCTGGAATGCGCTGCAAACAAAAAGCAACTTTATTTGAATGCCGAACAAATAATCTGCACTTTCTTATCTGTACAATCTGTTTGGATAAGTTCATGAAAGCTAACCATTATTTCATTTAAGTTAACGTGAATCTACTACTTTTATTAAAATTAAATTTTGATTAGTAAAAATCATTAACATTTTTATCTAAAATGGTTAGTGTGAAAGTTAAATACCTGATCTTCAAAATATTACAGTTTTGCTATCTATTAGCAATCTGTTAGCAATTTTCTTTCAATCTTATTACATTTATGTCATCTACTGTAAGTTTTAATAATAAAGAGATGCCAGATGGTAGTGTTTAATAAATCCTTATCAAGTGCTTCCCAATTCAAATAGCCCCAGAATACCATCTAGCATCTATTGATTACTAAACTTTCACTAGATGGCATAAATGTAGTGAGATAGGAAGGAAATTGTTAATAGTGTCAAATTTATGAGCATAGTAAATTTGATACTTGTAAATCAAAGTGTAATATATATGAATGTATGTATTATAACAGGTCTGTTATATGGCACACAATAATATAGTATGTGCATATATATAGATATAAAGTTGAAAGGAAAAGTAGAAATAAACACAGACATAAATTTTTGTAGATATTCACCTGAAATAAAAATAATAAATAAAGAGTTAAATAACTCTGAATTTAAAACAGAATTTTATTATAAATTAAAACATTTAAAAAGGTCTAAATAAATTAATATTGGAATTCTGATTTTGAATTTAAAAACAAGTGTGATTTATTTTTGAATAATGCCTGTATACATTTATTTTATCTTTTTTTAAAAATCTTTGTAATTAAAAATTCCAAAGGATTAAAGTAAAAACATGTAGATGTGTTATTACTAACAGTTGAATGCATTTGGAATATTTAAATAAAGTTAAATTTTTCTAAAGACATTCAATACACATATTAGATGATGGAAATAGTCCAATATAAAAATACAACTTTGTCAAATGTTGGTGGTCGAAAGGTCAGCACAACTGCATTACAAGCAGTTGTCCCGGGTTAGTGGGTTCACTTCCCAGCCAATGCTATGACACATGGAAAAAAAATACAACTAGAACACCATCATCACAAATCTTCAGGAAAATGCCATGTAGATCATGCCTTTGATAAAATTTCAAAGCTGCTTCCAAAAGTAACTTGCTATTAAAAATAATTTGAAAAGATTAACATTGATTTTAATCAAGATAAGGATTAGACAAAAAAACCTGTTTTTAGTTAAAATGTTTTTATCACCTCAGATAATGTTATAAAAGGATTGATGAAAAATATCAGTTCACTTTTGGCTCGTAGTTTTTGTAAGAGATGTCCAAATAGGCCAGCTGCAAAGTTTGGATAGTGATGTTTTTGAAGACAGTTCTTGTCTTAATTATTTTGTAAAGCAGTTGGCTAACAGAATTGGTGTTTGGTGAGTTATGAAAATAAAAATAGCTCCCATGAAGATGTAGCTGAAATCAAGCCAGTAGATCCAGCAGTGAGCAGTCTACTAGTTCTACATACTGGAATTTTGATTCACTTGGAGACTGGATCAACTTAAAATTGATCAATTAGCCTGTACAAATGTGTTCTGGAAGACAGTTTGCTGGTCTGGAGCTCATTAAGCCCTAGACAAAAGGGAGAATGCCAGCATACCTGATTATACCTTTCCAATTATGACAATCCTGGATTATACCTATCTCACCAAGACCAACTCACAAAGAGAAGCAGATAAATATAGCATTATACATAATGAGAATGAAATTTTAAATAATTTCTTTAGTAAAAATGACATTTAAAAATCTATATATTTTAAAAGATAACAAGTAAATAATTTTGCTTGTACTGAATTAAAATCTAAAAGTAATGATTGAATCATGGACAATTTATTTTGAAAAAAAAAGGACATCAAAAATCTTTTTTAGATTAATTTAAAGATGTAAATAATTAATTGAGAGTAACCTGTCATAAAAAAAAAAACTTTTGAGTTACCTGTCAAAAAATTGATTTTATTTTATTTTTTTTAAAAAAAAAAGAAAATAATTTTATTGATTGAAAAAAAGAGACTAATTAATAATATTAATTCATATCATCTATGTTCATAGATGCACATGCATGTGTGAATTTTATATATAGTGTTCAAATGAAATTAATTATGGAATATATTTTTATTATTTTGATAAATTCAAACATGTTCATTTTATATTAAGCCACATGTGTGTGTGCTGATTGGGTTTTAGATAAACCTATATGAAACATACATGTAAATCATAGTGAAATAACTTGAATTTGTATATTGATCATGTAAATCACAATGTGATATTTTATTATTGTATGGTAATCAAAATCAGAAGGCTTAATTGATATGCATAGCCTTATTCTAACCTTAATATCATATATTTTTGTTTTTCTTGTTAATAAACTTGTGTTCAATTATAAAAATTATTCCAGTGGTTCTACATATTTTTAGAATATGTTTCCATCATCTTTTGGTCACGTACAGTAATAGAGCTTGTGTTCTTCTGAGCTAGATTCATGTATAATGGCTGACATATAAATGGGGATGAATTTAGTGTTTAAGGAATAATCAGTATGACATTGAGCTTAGCATGAGGATTATCTTTTTCGAAGTCCATGCACTACATGTTATTTTAGTTTGATCTTGTTAGAAATTATGGCTAGAGCATTGATGATGGTGAGCATGTTTTAATATCCCAGCATTATTGTTTTTGATTATTATATATTCTAATGGTTTAGGACTTAAGTTGGTACATTGAAATTAATGATTCAATAATATGCCACAAGCTGGCAAAGGCTAAACAGTTAGCCTGGTCTACAGTTGACCCATTTTCATTGGTCTACAGAAGACCCATTTCCATTGGTCTACAGAAGACCCATTTCCATTGGTCTACAGAAGACCCATTTCCATTGGTCTACAGAAGACCCATTTCCATTGCATTCACCAGATTTACTGTTGATTTATATTTTGTACTGTTTAAATCCAGTCATATGATTGACTGTTGATTTCTTTTGATGGATCATTCATGATGATGAATGGTTATTTCTTTTGAGTATTACTTATACTTATTTATAATGCTGGTGGATGTATTATCTTGTATAATACTTTTAATTGCTTTGATGAGCAGCTGGCTGATCTCACAGAGATTTTTATCTCATACTCTCTTTTGAATATAAGGCTGCTTATATATTTTTGGATATTAACATTACTTAATATCTTCTTACTGTGATATCTTTACCAATAATTATAGATATTTTGTAACATCTCTTACTTACATCTTATAATACTTATATTTTTTGATATGATCATTATTTGAAATATTTAGCCATCACTCCAGGTTCACCTCAGGTATGTCCATCTCATCCTCCCCCATCCCATTACAATATATAATATTATGTAAAATTTATTTAGTCTATTTTAAATAATAATTGAACTGTCTTCTAGCTGCTGCCAAGTTTAATAACTTTTTACAATAAAAAAATGGCCACTTCTTATCATATTTTAGATTTTTTTATTTAGAGTTATCCCAAACAATAACAAAACAAAGAGTAAACTTAAACCAGCCTATATATTTTAATGTAAATTGATTTTTAAATAACTGATCTAAGTTTATAGAGCAATGATATCTCGCTTATTTCTAAAACTCTATAATAAATAAACACATTATAGATATCTTACATGGATTAAAGACTCAAAATGTTTCACGCCTCTGGCTCATCTGATGAGAAAAATGACTGTAAAAAACATATATAATGAGAAAGATGGCCTTAAATTTTAATTATTTACTGTTGGATAATTGTGACATTCTTAAGATATAAGATGGTGCTTATAAATTTGGAAAAGTTGATTTGATTACATGCTTTCTATGGTATTCTATTAGTTATTAAAAATAGTTTTCATTATACTAAAAATATGGATGTATTAAAATATATTATAAGACATATAAGTATCTTTCCTATCTCATGCGAGAGCAGTGTGAAAAGTGTCAATTACATCACTCGCGCTTGGTTGTTTCATTCTATAGGACTACATTAATTTTATGAGGGTGAATCAAAATGTATCAACTCTGTAGAATTAACTTAATCAACTCCCAGAAAAGGTCAATACAACATTTTTTGTGTTTTAACACAATTTGCCTATCTGCCAACAAGCTTTCATATTCCCTCATTAAAAATGTTTTAGATTGAGCTGTGAAGTGTGAATGCGCCATTGTCTTCCCCTCTTCAACAGATGTGAATCTTCATCCCTATAGAGTTTCTTTTATGATAAACCAATGAGGTGAGATCATGACTATAGGAAGGATGCTGCAACATCTTAGAGTGAAGTTTTTGGAAAGTTATCAGTGTGGTACTAGTATACGGATGTGCACCACACAACCATATTGTCCTTGGATAGCAGTCCTCTGCATTTTGTCCCAAATTTCAGACTTAAACTCTTCAATGAGCATCTTACTATAATGAGCATTATTGATTGTTGAATCTTTTTCCTGATAATGTTCCATCACTGGTTCTTAAAAATTCGAGAAAATTTTAAGTATCACTTTTCTAGCTGATCCTTCTTCAAGGCTGTTTGTTACTTGTGTGACCTTCCTTGAGCTTTTCTATTCATACACACACATTTCTTAGTAACATTTTTTTTCCATATCATGTACTTGGTCTCCAATATATATCAGCACCAGACACACTCTTAAACCACAAAAGAGGATCAACTACATGCTATTCTTCCATGCAACTCATAAATTGGGAAGCCATTGTTTCTCACATGTCACATTTGAACTGATATATGTTCAAACTTGCATGGCAGTGATAGGAAAAACAGTGACCTCATACAGAAAGTACTGATAAGACAGGGTGTTGGACAGAAATTTTGATGTAGCCATAGTGTGGGTAATTTTTGACTCACCCTATAAATCAATTACTTTATTTAGCATATAGTTATAATAAACACCTCCATATTTTCCCATTCTTTTTAAATTCATTTAAATAAAGATATAATAAAAGACAAATGTCCCCCAAGATGCATTTCGTGCTGAACTAGCACTCATCAGTTGGCCCAGATCACTATCTCTCATATGATTTTTTTTATTATATGAAAAGTTTTTATCTAGAATAAATTGTTACATTTTCATTTACCATTGTCAAACTTCCTCCACTCACAACTATGACGTCATCCATTTCTGATAAATACAATAATGTAGTAATAATCATTATTGTATTTATCTGAAATGGATGGCGTCAGAGTTGTGAGTGGAGAAAGTTTGACAATGGTAAATGAAAATGTAACAATTTATTTACCATTTAAAAAGTGAGTATAATTATTTCTTTTTACTGAAGCCTCTTTGTGTTTTCATTGACGGGAATAGAAATTGTATTTAATTTTTTTTCGTTATATTTTGGGTAACAAAATCAGTAAATTTATTTAAATTGAATTATAAAAGAAATTTAAGATAAAATACTTTATAAGGACTCTCACTGATGATTTTCTGTTTTAAAAGTAGTTTGTTTATTATATTGCCAAAATGTTTTGCAACATTAATAAATTAATTAAAGTCAACAAAATAGTTCAACTTAAAAATGCTTTAATCTTATAACCGTGGATAAAAATTAGGCATTAAAAAAATTACGGTTTCCAAATCTTTGCCATCTTTATAAATTTGCTTTAATAAAGTAGACACAAGTTTTTTCTGAAAACGTGAAAACTTAAATATATTTTTAATTATTGTAAGAATTTAATCATTATCGGTAATAGTTAATGACATCATAGTGTAGTACTGTTGCAAAATTAATTGCATGGATTGCCATTCGGGAAATCATATAATGTTTGAGCGTGAAGATCGTATACACTTCTGAGCACTGAAAACAACAGTTGAATTGCGTGCGATTCATGAAACTTTAGCTTTCAAGTTTCCAACTCTAGCAGAATAAATGATATAGAGCTTTTTTACTATATCATTTGAAGATTAGTATTCGCATAATAAAGTGTTCTGCTGTTTATTATTACTAAAAAATTAAAACCTATTTCTTAATCTTGATATGCAAAATCACTTTATTTTTTTCATTTGGGGGGGGGGGCACATATATATATATAAGTGATATAATTATACAATCTATTAAGCTATATGAACTAAAATCATTCAAATTATTAGCTGCATAACTATTTATTTAATATACCATTGAAGGGACTTAGATGAATAATGCTTTTTTCCTCATCACATTTTTGCCACCTAGTGCAAACTTTAGTAACTAATGGTTACCAGGTCATAGTTCTTATTAAATTCATATCCATTCTATCCAATATCACCCCCAGATTAGTTTTTAGCACATGGCTTTCATCAGTGAGGAATTTATGGATCTGGAACCAATATATCTGGGTTGTTGGATCTAATGCACCTTTTCTTTAGCAGCTATAATGTACTTTTTTGTTTTACTACCAAACTACTAACTCATATTGAAACATATGCTAATGTTTTCAATCCAAGCCACTTTACCTGTATGGTTACATAACTATAAATTAAAAACTAGTTTGGGAATATTGTATAGAATATCACTGGATAAGGATTTAATAAGTACTACCATCTGGCATCTATTAATTACTAAAGCTTACACTAGGTGGCAAAAACTTGATAAGAAAAAAAAAGCATTTGCTGCTGAACAGCATGATATAAGCAGAGTCCATGTGACATCTTATTGGTTATGAACAATACTATTCAAGAATGATTCTATTCATATACCTTTTGTTTTTAATTAAAGCAATGAATAATTGTTCTATTTTTCATTTTATTTTTTATTCTATTATTATTAATAATATTTAAAAGTTCTAGAACAAAATAGAAATTTTGTCTTAAAGGATTCATTCAGAATTACTTTAAAACAACTTACTAGAATGTATTGCAATACCCATAATTGAAATCTCTAAAATATGCAAATAAATTAAATTGAATTCAAAACTTTAGGTTTTTTTTAAAATTTTCAGATTATTAGCTTGAATGATATAAAGAAGTAAAAATTGATTGATAAAACTATACCATACAACATCCGTTGATTACTCAATTTTCCAATAGATGGCTCTAGAGTTCAAAATGTTTGAATTGTTTTTTTTTTTAAAGCTAAGCTTCTATTGATGTTTCATTGCATATCAGACTATACTTATTTATTAACTGTTTGTATGAAGATTGAACTTATTGTTATGTGGCTTCATTGCATTTAAAATCACATCGTCATTGGATTAGACATGAAAAGCAAATGCTTAAAGCCTTCCTAAAATAGTATTTTATTGTAAACTTAAACTTGTGAAAGGCAGACTTTGTTTATATCATAAAAATTATCTCAAAGTCAGCAGTAGTTTCCAATGTGGGACAACAGGAGGGCAATTTGATTTTTAAGGCAGCACTTTGAGAATGACTTATTATAACAGTTGAAAGTCTGTTAATTGTTTTTCTATCTTATTGTGGACTTAATCAGTGAAGTAGTTAATAGCTTCATGCTTTCAAATCAAAATGCTTTAGATTCACCTATATATTTAGAAATTAGGTCGAAGATGAGTAGCCACTTTTGTTTTTTAAAGTTGTTGATCTTGTGTTTAGATTTGTAGAGGTTCCTACTGTCGCATTTTAGGCGCATAGTCTTAAGGTTACAGCCTTAATATATTAGCTTATTACTCATAAATTAAGCTAAGAATGCATTTTAAATTTTATTCTTTTCATGCTATCTTCTTCTCAGTATCTTTTAAGATAATCTTTACTTCTTACCTCCATTGTTACTTGGCAAAAGTTAAGTGGCTTGTAAATTTATTATATATCAACTATCATTTTGTGAATGGTGAATAGGAGTTCATTTTTTGAATAATAAGAATTATAGGTTATGGAGGGAAGGTCAGGATATTAGAGTTGCTTAGACCAAAAAAAAAAACCCGTTAGGAACTACTGCTTTAAAAAAAGGCAATATTGACTGCTTTTACTAAAAAGATATAATTGAGGATAAAAGACAATAGGAGCTACAATCTAGTCATGATTAAAAATATTTCAAAAGAAATATTGATATCAAAGAAGCTAAAACACAATTCACAAATATCATATAAGCGGATTAATGAGCCACAATTCTCTCTCTCTCTCTATATATATATATATATTCTCTCTCTATATATATATATATACATAAATTCAAACTTTTAATTCATATAGAGCACTTTCAACTATTAAAACAGGCAAAACTCTCCATACAGTAGTGCCACTCAGTGCAAGCCAGAGTAATTAATGGATGCCAGAAGGCTTGTGCATAAAACCTCTATCTACTGCCTACTCATCCAATATCCCCAGACTAGTTTCTATCTTGTGGCTTTCATCAGTGAGGAGCCTTGGATCCAAGAGCACTACATCTTGATCTTTGGAGAGTTTTGCCGGTTTTAATAACAGTTATGAGCAAGCATAAGAAGTGATGATCATGTGATGTTTAGTGGTTTAACACTTTCAACTATCTAAGTAGACTTTGTCAACTAAGGTTAAAATTATTAAAATCAAACATATAAGATATGTTCAAAGATAATTAACTTCTATTTTTAGCTTTACCATAATTCATTAATTCTTACATTTTCTGCCTGTCGATTTATTAAGCATTATTTTATATTTATTTATTAACATTGCCTCCTTTATTTTTCGTTTGCTATTATTTCTTTCAATACATAATATCTTTACATTTTTATAACTAAAATCATATGTTCATTTATATTCTATAGTATATAAATTGATATGTGAATGTGGAAAGATTTTATATTGATGAATCACAGTATACTTTAGAGAAAAGGACTAGAGAATATATACTGTTAAAATCTATACAAAATAATACAAATGTTATATCAACATCAGTGTTTTATGACCATAATAAACAATATAATTCTGGATTTGATTTTAATTATAAAAATGTAAAAATATTATGTATTGAAAGAAATAATAGCAAACGAAAAATAAAGGAGGCAATGTTAATAAATAAATATAAAAAATGCTAATCTACAGGTAGAAAATGTAAAAATTATTGAATTATGGGAAAGCTAAAAATAGATGATGTATTATCTTTGAATATATCTTGTACGTTTGATTTTAAAAGTTTTAACCTTAATTTACAAAGACTATTTAGAACTCAAGACTTTCACATGACCCACCACTCTCAGTGCCATCTCATATTACTGACACACTTGATCACACACAGGTTGAAAAGATAAATAATCACCAATATACGTATTTCATGCTAAAATAGCAATCATCAGTTGGTCTAGATTACTATCCTCACACACATATATAATCAGTACTCAGCTTTATATTAAGATAGCCAATCTTTATACTTTAATAGACATTAGGGATCAGAATGACTAATATGTCAAAATGGGTAGGATGACAACCTTGGCACTAACAAGGGCTTTGAACATTCCATCATCAGATTTTTAATGAAATGGAAGGCTAAAGAGTTGTGAGTTGGAATAGTTTGAAGCCTGTCCATTAAAGTATAAAGATTGGCTATCTTAATATAAAGCTGAGTACTGATTATATATATGTGTGAGGATAGTAATCTAGACCAACTGATGATTGCTGTTTTAGCATGAAATATATATATAGGTGATTATTTATTTTTTCAACATGTGTGTGATCAGGTGGGTCAGCAATATGAGATGGCACTGAGAGTGGTGGGTTGTGTAAATATCTGAGTTCAAACCCTGCATATATTACATATATAAATGCAGGTTTAAGCCTGTACAATGTATTAAAGACTATTTAGATAGTTGAAAGCGCTCCTATATGAATTAAAAGTTTGAATTTATATTACTGTATTTGTTTTATTATTTGAATATAAAATTATATATAAATTAAAGGAATACAGCCATTGATTAATATTATTATCATCATCATCAACCATTATCAATACATTGCAGAATGAAGGTTTCTCCAAGTTCAATTCATCTTCTCTAATCCTTAGCTTCTCTTCTCCACATCACCCCTGCACACTTTCTTATTTCATCCATCCATCTCACATGTGATCTCTTTCTGGATCTTTTACAATCTCTTGGAATCCAGTTTAAGATTTCAATAATGAATAAAATTAATCATAGAATTAAACTTTGTTGGAGTGCTTTTGATAGAAATAACTTTATACTAAAAGGAAATATGCTTATGTGTTTGGAAAGGAAAGTTTTTAATAAATGTGTTTTACCAGTTCTTACTTATAGATCTGAGACATAGACCCTTAAAAGAAGAGCAATACAGAGACTTTAGATTAATATTATATATATTTGTGAATTACTTTGTACAGTTATCACAAAACTTATTTCTAGAGTATTATTATCATTTGTTTTTCTATTTTTTCTTTTATATTTATTATAGGACTTATTTCTACAAGAGAAGGGAGACATGAATTACGATGATGATGATACCGATGATTTTTAAAACTGTAAATTTAGACAAAAATTCCAAGTGATAATATAAATTTTCTGAATTGATTTAATCTTTATAAAATAATCCAGAAACTTTGGGAAAAGACTGCATAATTCATAAGCATGTGTATGCACATTACACATTGATGCAGTTTCAGTTGAAAATAATAATAATGAAAATAAATTCAGTGATTTAGATTTTCTATTATCTATTTATGGATAATGATGTTGAATGAGATATTTTATACTATTAATTTAATACAAAGTTTTTTTGCAACTCAAATATTGTTTTTTTTTTTTTTTTTTTAAAAAAAAAAAAACTAAAAATGAAGTTCCAGGATTTTGTTGCTTTTAATATGTGAATGTTAATAAATTATTGTAATGTTGTTTTTTTCAATTGTAGTTTAAGGTGATTTTTATTTCATTTAAAAATGTCTTGTCAGAATACTATATTTTGTTACAATTCATTTTGTTGCCATAATTGTAAAATCCCTCTCTGATGTTTCTTTTGAATGAGGAAAATAATTATTATTAAATCGATTTTTTTGAGTAATACCAAAAATATTTACCTTAGTGTAGCCTGTATTTATTACATAACAATTCTAATATCTCCCTAATTTGTCTTTTGTTATTTTACATGGGAGTCACATTTGCATTAAAAAAATCATTATACTGCCCATCCCTTGTATATGTATTAAATGGATTATGTCCTGTACATGAGGGGTCAGATTGACCTTAGGTCAACATGGGTGTGACAAGAATCTCGGCCTCAGGGTGTCCTTTGAGCATTCCATCATCAGATTTTCAATTGGATGGACGGTTGAAGAGTTAGAGTGTGGAGTAGATTGAAGCCTGTCCATTAAAATATGAGGTTTGGCTATCTTAATATATATCTGAGCACTTATAGCATATATGTGTGGAGATGGTAATCTGGACCAACTGATGATTGCTGGTTTAGCATGAAATACGTATATTGGTGATTATTTACTTTTTCAACATATATGTGTTCATGTGTATCAGTGTTATGAGATAGTGTGGAGAGTGGTGGGTCATGTGAAAGTTTGTGCTCATATACCCTATATATTATATTTCAGAATGTAAATAGAGTACAAGATTCTTGTTTTTACCACTATTAAACAATCATTTATACCTTTATTTTATTCAAAAACTTTCTATTTTAAAATGCCTCTCTTTCTGATAAAATATTGTCAACGATAATAAAGAAAATATGCTTTAACATAAACTATAATGAAGGTATGCCAAGTATTGAGTTGCACAGTTGGAAGATAGTGGAATATGCCAAAGACTGAACTACATAGATGATGGATAGTGAAATATTTGCATATAAAAATAGAGAATAGTTGAATTTATATATCAGGTGCTGTGCAAACAAATGGAGCATAGTGAACTACATTAACTGAGCTACATAAGTAGTGGATACTGCAATATATGTCAGGTGCTGAACTACAGAGTTGGTCAATAGTGGAATGTGTATCAAATGCTGAATTACTCTGGTAATGGATCATTATCATCATTCTTAACCATTATTGATACATTGCAGGATAAAGGTCTTTCCATGTTTAATCCACTTTCTCCAATCTTTAATCTCTCTTCTCCACATAATTCATACTTCCTTATTTCATCCATCCATATCACATGTGGTCACTTTCTAGGACAATTACAATCTCTTGGAATTCAGTCTAGATTTCAACTGTCTATCTATTACAAGTTCAGTTCAGTTGCAGTTTTTTAATTCTTTCAATGATGTTAATAACACTTGTTCGTTCTCTCACTAATGTATTACATTTTCAACCCCTTCTTGTTAGTATTAACATATATTTTTCATACTTTGTTGAGTGGTCTGAAGTCTGTATTGCTCTTCTGTTAATTGTCCAAGTAGATCCATAAGCAAGAATTGGACACATTTATTAAAAACCATTTCATACTCATAGACCCAATTTCTTTTAATGTTAAGTTACTTCTACCAAAAGCACTCCATCCAAGTTTATTTCTAAATATCACATGATCACAATTTCTTATGCTTGCTCAAAATTAATTCTATGATTAATTTTATCAATTATATTTTCATTGATATTAATAATCTAAACAAGATATTTGTAGTTGTTAGCCTCTTCTAATTCATCATTATCAACTATTACTTTCCTCTTTTGAAAAAATTCATTGAACACTATTTTTGTCTTTTTAGCATTTGTCTTTAATTCTACTTTCTTGCTTTCATCTGATAACTCTTCCAACATTTCCTGAATCTCTAAAGCATTATTTGCAAAAATAATTACATCATCTTCAAAATCTAGATGACTTAAATAATCTTAATTTACTTTTAACTCCCTTAGTTACCCATTTTAATTTACAAAATACTTTTTGTAAAACTGCTGTAAAAGATTTTGGAGATATGGAATCATCTTGTCAGATGCCCTTCTCAATATCAATTTCCTTAGTATGACTACTTTTCATCAATGGCAATCTTCTTAGTATCATCACAATTTTTCAGATTATGATAATATGATAATATCCCGAGTTTATATTTTGATGATCCAATGCTTTAATCAATACACAAATTCTTATAGAATCAAATTCTCTTTTTATAATCTCCAAATCTAAAGCATAGTATTCTTTGATGCTTTTTATAACTCCTTTCAATACTTGAATGTGATTCAATGTACTAAAAATACTTTAGTTTGCTGTTCATAAGTTGTAATTATCTTTATAAAAATACTGTAGAAGATTAGTAAGACTGATACGTTTGTTATTTCTTATTTCATCATTATTACTTTTTTTAAATATTAATATTATTACTGCATTCTTCCAATTAAACATCACATGATCACCATTTCTTATGCTTGCTCATAACTGTTATTAAAACAGGCAAAACTCTCCATACAGTAGTGCCACTCAGTGCAAGCCAGAGTAATCAATGGATGCCAGAAGGCTTGTGCAAAAAATCCCTATCTAGTACTTACTCATCCAATATCCCCAGACTATTTTCTAGCTTGTGGCTAGGAGAGATTTGCCTGTTTTAATTCTTCCAATTATCTGATACGTTCTTATCACTTAGACATTCGGTATATAACTTTCCCAAAAAAATTTCTATTTCTTTATCTGCTTCTTTTAAGATATCGTTTATAATTCCATTACTACTTGGAGTATTTCTGTTCTGTATAGATTTAATTACATCTTACTTCTTCATTTAACATACTGGACAATTCAGAAGATGTAATAATTTTAAGCATTATTTTTTTGTTTTCTTGTTCTGTATTGCTACGTAATTCTTTATAGAACTCTTCCATACATTTCATGATGTTATCTCTCTTTTTAGTAATAGTTTCATCCTTTCTTTTTATTGCAGAAATATGTTTTGTACCAATACCTAGATGTTTTATGCTTGTGATATTTATATTTTCTTCTCTAGCTTTCCTTGCTAATTTACAATTATATTTTGTTATATCATTATTAATTCTTTTTTGTACCAATTTACAAAATTCTAGATATTCAATTCTTTTTTTCTTCATAAACTGTTTTGTCTTAGAGGTCAGTTGCTGCTTTTTGATATCAGCTATCTTGGTTGCAGTTCTTAATAGTGTATCAATTATGTTCCTACTGATTTCATTCAAATCTGAACTATCTTCAAAATCTGTTAATATTTTGAAACAGGCAAAACTCTCTATAGGTATTGCTATTCAGTGCAAACCAAAGTAATCAATGGATGCCAAAAGGCTTGGGCATAAAATCCCCATCTAGTACCTACTAATCCAATATCCTCAGACTAGTTTCTGACTTGTGGCCTTCATCAGTGAGGAGCTTGGATCTGAGAGCATCGTGTGATGTTTAATATTTTAAAACAATTTGAAAATTCTAATTCAGATTAATTGGAATGTTTCTGAACATTAGAAATATCAAAGCTTTTTAAAATAATTTTTGCCTTAAAGTTTTGCATTAACATGTAGCTTATATTATACTAATTGATGATCTCTTCATGTGCTAAATTTATTAAGAACCGTACAATCTTAAAATAAATATTTTATGATAGTCAAAATCCAATCCAATTCTGTTGGACCTTCATTTGAATGCTTCCATGTTCATTTCTGTTTAGAATTTTTCTCAAAGAAAGAATTCATTTTATAATTTTTTTCTTTTATCATCATCTATCATTTGTATCACCATAACTAAGTTTATCTACAGCACTTTCATCTTTCAAACATTTACCAATTTCAGCATTTGTATCCCATGATAATTTTAAAATGTTGTTTGGTCTGATAAAAATACATTTATATAAAAATCCTCTTTTTCTTCATCACAATGAGAACTTGTTGGAGCATAAACTGATATCTGTTACAGTTCAATAACTTATCTTTCCATTCTGTCCTATACACCATCAATCTCCATAATGTTGCTTTTCCACTTTTTATTTAAAATAAATCATATTCCAGGTGTACTGCCAATGCTTATGTCTTTGTAGTACAATGTATGTCCACTTTTTAAATCGTCTTTCTAATTTTGCAAATTCTAACAAGGTCCCATTTAATATTAGACAGTTCTGTTTTAATTCTTGAAATCTACCTTTACTTGAAAGTGATCTGTAGTTGTAAGTAGATAAATAAAAGGTCATTACCAAGTGGCAATCTGCATCTTTAATCAGGAAATTCTTAATACTTTCCACCTTTGGCTGCCAACCAGTATCTTGACTGGAAACTTTACAGTCTCCAGGAAATGAGTCATAATTTAGTTTTGTCTGTTATGATTGTAAATATTTACTTAAAAAAGTTTATTCACACATAAATTCAATTACTCTTCAAGAAAACTCAACAGATATTTCAGTTAAGAGCTATCAGGCAACTGAAAAGAAAGATCATGATGTTTTTCTTGATCTTCAACCAGAATCATAATGGAATATATTTCAAATGCTGTGCTACATAGGTAGCAGATTGTGGAATGTATGTGAGGTATTGAGCTACACAGGGGTGGATACTGCACAGATAACAAATAGTCAAGAATCTTCAGGTATGAGGGTTAATAACAAGTACACAATGCTCAACTAAGATATCCTTTTGTTTCTTTGTTTGATAAGATATTCATCAAGGACTAAATGCTGTTTATGATGTAAAGTCTTTTCTCCCAGTTTTTTTCTTATTATTAATTACTTAAGTTAGTATAGAGTCCAAACATCATCAGCCTCTTATGCCACTAGTCATCTTCATGTGCTGTGCCAATGAGATTGTGTGTCCGTAAAGTAATATTTTATCCTTTAACTATATGCATAGCAAGTTTAACTCAGTGAGTTTAATTCCAATTCCATGTTTTATTGTTTTTTTCTTGAATCAATACAATCACTAATGAGTTGGATTACTAGATTTGGGATAGGAATTTCAGTTAAGAAAAATTGGTTGGTTAGGCAGGCTTATATAGGCATTAATATGCCTAATGCAGAAATGGAAAGAACCCAGAAAATGTGATTAAAATAACCTATCTCACACAGTCCAAATTGCATGCATGGTGGATTATTCATTAAAACCTTAGAAATAATCAGATTATCAATAATAGTGACAAAGCAGGGAATATGAGCATGGAAAATGTATGAACTTCATTTGATAAAAATTCTTCAAGATCTGGATAGAGGGCAGCACTGGTGTCTAATCAGCTGTTAAAATTTAAAACTATTATAGCTGCTCTTTGTGAAACTCATCTTCCAGTGAAGGAAGTTTAATAGAACAGATAGATGACTACATTTTTTTTTTTGGCAGAATATATCAGTGAGCGAAAGAAGATTGCCTGTTTAGTAACTTCTATTCTTGGAATTACTCATTGTATCAATGAAATGCTAGGTGTTTAAAGTTGACTTGAACAATGATACCCGTGCTCATTATGTTGACGCTTAGATTCAGAGAACTCAGAGAAAGAAATATCATTCAAGTATTACATTTGGAGATTTTAATGTATGTTTTGTTATAAGTAGTGGACTGGCCAAAATTTGTGAAAAATAATAGTATTGGTATGACAAATTCATATCACTGATATTATTGGAAGTTTTGCATAATTATATCAAACTCTATGTTTAAATGGGGACAAAGCACTGTAAGGAGTGGGAATGCATCTACAGATAGAAAGCATATTATAAGAGAAAGTTAATACTATGTCTGGACTGGCCAAAATTTGTGAAAAATAATAGTATTGGTATGACAAATTCATATCACTGATATTATTGGAAGTTTTGCATAATTATATCAAACTCTATGTTTAAATGGGGACAAAGCACTGTAAGGAGTGGGAATGCATCTACAGCTAGAAAGCATATTATAAGAGAAAGTTAATACTATGTCTACATTGGCAATGTAGATTGTTTAACAGATCATATATTAGTATACTCTAAGGTTAAAACAACTTTAAGAAATAGGTCATATTCCATTCATATGTTCAAGAAAATTGCTGTTCATTCTTTGGAAGTATTTACTAGTTCTGAAATATCATAACACCTCAATGAAGAAAGCCAATAGCTAGAAACTGGTCTGGGGCTGGAAATAATTTCTAGATAGAGATTTTAAATGCTTTCACTTGCGGCATTTATCGCTAAAGCTTGTTGGAGATATTAGCATACCCTTTATTTTAGTTTATAATTACAAGCTTATCAAATTAAGTAACATGATATATATGACTTATTTTATTTACTATTTGTGTAAAATTTTTAGTAGTTATTGAATACTGAAATTGCTAATTCTGACTTTTGGAATGTTATATTAAGCATCACATGATCACATTTCCTATACTAGCACATTAATTGTTGATAAACAGAGCAAAACTCTACATACAGTATTGTTTATCAACAATTAATTGTTTATCAACAATTAATGTGCTAGTATAGGAAATGTGATCATGTGATGCTTAATGGTTTAACACCAATCCTGCCTAATGGGATAGTGGTGGCTATGGTTGTAAAAGATCCAAAGACACCAAAATGTATGGGTGCTGAACTGAGTTCAGACCCATATGACTATATAAGCTATTGAGCTTAGATTGAAAATATTTTTTGTGTTTTCAATTTCATTCTCATAGTTTAGTAGTTAAGTAGAGATAAAAGGTGGTTGCTAGAGGGTTGCATTAGATCCTAAGATCTAGATGCAGTGCTCTTAGATCCAAAGCTCCTCACTGATGAAGTCCACAAGCCAGAAACTAGTCTGGGGATATTGGATGAGTAGGCATTAGATAGGGATTTTATGCACAAGCCTTCTGGCATCCACTGATTACTCTGTTTAGCACAGGTGGCAATACTGTATGGAGAGTTTTGAATGTTATATTACTAAGGTGTGGAATTCTTTTAAGGAGTGTGTTGCGGTTACAAGTAAATCCATACTTAGATTCAGTAAAAAAATGGGGAATCATGGTTGGTTTTTGACAAATGGTAAATAATATTTTTTGCTTGCAGAATAATAAATTGAATAGAGCTTTCTATGTAGTATGATTCAGGGGCAGAAATTCACTGACGACTAAAAAGGCATGTTTAATGCATTAAAACTGCAAGGAAGATATATTCATTCACTGATCTTGGTCACTTTAGGTAATTTGATTTATTGGAAAAAGCACATGAAAACAGTATCAGAATTTTATTAAAACCATCACAGACATTCTTTATATAATCATATTGTTTCAAAGAGATGGGAAAGTGTTTTGAATAATGGTACAAGTACTGAAATGAGAACTTTTAGTGATATATCCAATTTGTCTATTCATTTAGATATCAACAAAGATATCCGGCTTAGAAGTGTTAAAACAACTCTTTGAGTCTTAGACGTAGAAATGCTGCAGGTCCCCCTGATGAGATATGCGAAGTTTCAAAATATCATTTAGAAATATATGGAACTCATGAAGCTGTGCTACCTCATGTCATAGGTGCTCCTATTGTTCTATCTTTTAAACATATAAAAAATAGATAAGATTACAGTAATTATCATGGAAAGTCATTATTATCCAATACAACAAAAGGGTTGTCAATGATTTTATCAAATAGATTGCTTTCACTCTTAGATGAATGCTTAGAAACAATATGGCTTTTGTTGCCAGGATAATGCAAGAAAACTTTTTATTGATTTGATCAAAGCATTTAACTCAATTAATTGAGGTCTATGATACTATTTGAAATTAATTGGTTTAACAAAATTATTTGTATTATACAATTTGTACATGATGAAATGAGAGAAAATGTTATCACAACAGATGAAAAATCTGAACTTTTGAAATGATAGCTGGTATTAAGCAAGGGTGTGCATTTATTCCAACATTGTTGTCAAATTTTATGGCAGTGATCGTTGGAACTGTTTATAAATGGTATAATGAAACAGGAATCAAGATATGATACAAATTTGTTGGTGTAACTTTTTAATTTGATTATCTTCCTGTATTTTGGATTTACATTATGATGATGAATGGATTGTTTTTGCCAATTTAAAAGAAGATTTACAGAATGTACGTAATGTTTTGAATGTAAAATTTAAATATTTTCATTTTATTAACTGATATC
This sequence comes from Epiperipatus broadwayi, assembly GCA_028023455.1. Lineage (NCBI taxonomy): Eukaryota > Metazoa > Onychophora > Udeonychophora > Euonychophora > Peripatidae > Epiperipatus > Epiperipatus broadwayi. The sequence goes on along the minus strand of JAQFVV010000028.1, from coordinate 10,372,749 downwards.
CAAAAAAACGCAAGTCATTTATCAGGTAGTGGTGGGGAAAAAATCTTCAGCTACCTTTAGCTTGAATCATTATCAATTTAAGAATATAAATCAGTTTAAACATCTGTGTAGCCTTTTAAGTAGAAAGGTGGATTTTAGTATTGAAGTTTAGAACAGATTTGCTGCTGCTTTAAAGGTGTTAAAAGACAGGATGTATCATTAATCACTGCAACTAAATGTAAAGTTTTTATTTTGCATTTTATTGTATGGATGTGAAACTTGGACCCTATTAATAAAATATAAAGGCATTAGAAAAACTCCATTTAAGAATTTCTAAAAATATATAGGCAAAGTCATAAAATAATCACTATAATTTCTCCATTTACTGGATATGATGCTATAGGGGTCAATTGATATAAAATCACATCCTCTTTAGATTGAACATGTGAAATGTATCAATAGCATAAACCTTTCTAAAAATATTTTATAATAAACTCAAGCATAGCTTTCATGGGAAAGACAGATTCTGTTTACATTATACAGATTATCTTAAAGACATTAGACAGGTTCTGTTTATGGTATACAGATTATTTCAAACATTTTCTAAAACAGAAATGCAATGTTGATTTTTTTTTTGGTATGATATGGAAGAGAATAGAATACATTGAAGAAATCCTATTAAACACGATACTAAAATATTTCCAAAGAAACAAAAAAGTTTGTTGCAGAAGAAGTAAAAAATAGCAATACAAAATATCAATCAGAATAGCAGATCAAGATATTTTGTATGTGAATATGTAATGTTTATAAACAAGGCAAAACTCTCCATACAGTAGTGCCACCCTGTGCCAACCAGAGTAATCAATGGATGCCAGAAGGCTTGTACATAAAATCCCTATCTAATGCCTACTCATCCAATATCCCCAGACTAGTTTCTGGCTTGTGGCTTTCATCAGTGAGGAGCTTTGGATCTGAGAGCACTGCATCCTAGACTAATGCAACCCTCCAGAAACCACCTTTTATCTCTACTTAACTATAAAACTATGAGAATGAAATTGAAAACATAAAAATATTTTCAATCTAAGATCAATAGCTTATATAGTCATATGGGTCTGAACTCAGTTCAGTACCCATACATTTTGGTGTCTTTGGCTCTTTAACAACCATAGCCACCACTATCCTATTAGTCAGGATTGGTGTTAAACCACTAAGCATCGCATGATCACCATCTCTTATACTAGCATATAATTGTTTGTAAACAAGGCAAAATTCTCCATACAGTAGTAGTAATGTTGTTCATTGATTGATATGTGTAGCCATTTCAAAATTCATCTCTAGTGTATTACTATTCTTTTCGCCTATCTTTTTTTCCCTAGTGAAATTGAAATAAATTGATGTATCTTGCATTTCCTATTAAAAATTTCTTATTATGTTTTGGCTTTATTACTTATAAGCCAGTTTGTATTTAGTTGTATTTTTATATTGGACTATTTCCATCATCTAATATGTGTATTGAATGTCTTTAGAAAAATTTAACTTTTTTAAAATATTCCAAATACATTCAACTTAGATGATATTTCCAATATAAAAATATAACTAGAACACCATCATCACAAACCTTTAGGAAAATAGTTTGTGTTTAGTTTATCCATTAATATTTTTGACTTAAATCTATTTTTTAAATATTTCCAAATTTAATTCTTCTTAAAAAATCTGTTGCTAATTTAAACTTTGTTGTTGTTGGAAGGGGGGGGGGTTATTTGCAAAGTCATAGGCAGGCATTTAGAGTACTTATACATAAAAAGAACCCTGTTGAAGATCATGCAATATATTCATAAGAACATTTTGTTGAAGACCAATCAATTGTTACCCAATTAACATATACATTAGTTTATATAACATTAAAGTCAGATTAAATGCAAAATTAAATCCGAAAAGCAGTTTCTTCATTCGTGTTTCACACACAGTATCTTCAATATCAGATTTATTCTAATATACATATCAAAAGGCATCAACATAGTACTCTTCATTTATTCAATTTAAAAACTTTTTATTATTTTATGATGTAGTCCTGTTTCAGATAGATAAAACAGACTTAAATAGATCAATATAATGGGATATTATTTATATAGCGCTATGTTTTTTATGTAATAGTAATATTAGCGATTAAGCCAATACACACACATGCACTTTAAAGATAAATTATAAATGAATACTCAATTTTTCCAGACACGAGATATTGTATTTTAGAAAGAATGGAATGAATACACCCATTCTTTCGACCCAAACGTTTATGTATGGGCAAATCTTAAGTGTGTGGAAATAAGAGCATGAAGGTGTTACACGATCACATTTATGTTTGAACGAATGACATTTGCGAAATCTTTACAATTTACGAACTGTCATTCTTTAGTTGAAATTAAACATATATAATGAAATATTATTTTATATAGTGCCATGTTTTTTATGTAATAGTAATATTAATGATTAAGCCAATGCACATGCGCTTTAAAGATAAATTATAAATGAATACTCAATTTTTCCAGACACGAGATAGGTAAAGATATCTTCAGATTCTTCTACTGTGGAATAGGGTAATCATGAGGATGGGTTTCCTTTGATTTTTTAGGTAACAATAATTAATCACCTATTTAATGATCAATAATTGAGTGATAATTGAATTGGTTATGGTCTGGATATCTGAGAGTGGAAAAAGTCCAAACTTGTTAGAAATTCTCATCTACTGATTCAAACTTTAGATCTTGATCATAATAAATGGATGAACTAACCAGAATGTTAAGATGCTCTTCATTTTGTGATGTATATAACTTTAAGCAACACATGTAGAGAATGACTCCAGAAAACTATCATTGGTACAGTTATCAAGTGTTAATAATGCTCTTATTTGGAGATAAGTTATAAGTAAGTCCTAAAAAAACTCAAAAGCAGTCTCTCTTTTGCTCCATTTATGCCATCTAAGGTAATCTTGTGTAAACCATGGCTCCTAATTAGAAGATAAAGCTGTATCCAAGGTTGCTCTATCCATATCCCTAGACAAGTTTACAGTTATGGCTTTCATTAGTGAGGAGTTTCAGATCTTAGATATTAAAGCCAAAAAATGAGTTCTTGAAAAGAGATACAATAGATATGAAGATCTAAGTACACTGTTTCCAAATTTAAAGCTTTTTCCTGATGGAATCCATAAGCTAGAAACTGGTCTGGAGATGGCATTACTATCTAGCATCTATAGATTACTCATGCCTACACTAAATGATTTTATTGTTAATAATCTTTATTTTGCTGTTATTGAATAATAATAATAAAAAAAATTGCAATTTTTTTATCTTTACTTTGAATACTATGATAAAAAAGTTAGTTGTTTCTAAGGAGTGTCATTTGACCCTTTTTTTCATGCTATTACATTGAGTTATCATTCAACTCTAAACATTATGATGTTTTTAAAATGTCTTGCTCTATTTCTATAAATTTTGTGATGCAATTTCTTTTTAAACCCAAGTCCAGATTTATGTCTTTAAATGAAGTCAACAGTAAACACTCAAGCTTAGTAATATAATTTACTACTGAAAACTTTGCTTTCTGCTCACTCAAACACAAATTTATGCAGTGGAAAGTTTTTAACTTGCTGAATCCTCCCCCCTCAAAAAAAAAAAACTATTCAACATTTAGACAATAAACAACTAAGAAAATGTGGGTTATGGTTGCTGGAACCAACCAAAATATTTAGACTTTCTTTTAAAAGTCAACACTGAAGTTCTGTCCACTCTCAATTTTTTTAAAGTAAAAGAAACTATAAAGAAATAGAAAGATAGGACAAGTACTTTTTTTTTCTTCAATATGTCAGACTACCAACATTTCATAATCTGGCATTGGAGTTATTATTGAAATATAATAATATCCAACAACTATTTGATATCTTTCAGTCAGAAATCTATGCACACACCAGAGCAAACATTTTTTATTATATGCACTATGGTGCACAAGATGCATGTTTATCTTTAACAACAAACTCAGCAGATATCCCAGAACACTCATAAACAAACTAAAAACCATCCAACAAAGAGATCACAAAATAGAACAAAACACCTATTCAAATTCTTCAAGCTTGTAACATGATTCTATAGCCTCATAGAACTAAACAAACATCAGCAAATATAATATATTTAATGTAAATATTCATGTAACACTGATAAACTATATTGCAAAACTGAAAAACAAAGACACTGTGAAATAGTGATATAATATACATACATATATATATATTTAATATCCAAATCAATATATATATCAAAATACAGTACAATTTACATAAATTATATTATTTTTAGAAGTACTTTCGACTATACATTTTGTAATCTTTATCAACTATATAACATTAAATAATCAAAATGAGACAACCTTTAACAATACCCATAATTCAATTCAGATTCCCCACAATTCTGTTATCTTAACATTTGATGACTGGCCATTCATTAACATTTGACGATTTCTTGAAATCAACATAGCCTCTTTTATTTTATGTTTATTATGACAACGTTCAATTTGAATAATTTTCATATTTTTATAATCAAATTTAAATCCATATTGACAAGATTTATTATGATCAAATATAACAGATGATGAAGGTTTATTTACATCTATTCCAGATTGTTTCTCTTTTTGAATTCTATTATATAAAAGCATATGCTCTTTTATTCTCTTCTCAAATGTACACTTAGATTCACCGATGTATTGTAAGCCACATCCACATATCAATCTATATATAATAGAATTTTGATTAAACTTTGAATTTTGAATTGTACTGTAAATTGTACTGTATTTTATTTTGATGAAAAATTGTGATGATTGGTTTAACTTTAAGTGTTTTTGTCAAAAAAAATTTGATAAATTTTATTTAAAAAATGTTGATAAATTTAACAAGAAAATTGAACATTTGTTTCATAAGAATTTTTCGGATAAAATGAATGATCAAAATTATGTGAACTTACCTGGTATAAATTTGGATTTCAGTCAAAAATATATTTTAAATTTCGGATCGAAATATGGTGGTGGTAGATGGATAGATTGTAAACTTGAATTGAATTCTGCAATAGAACATTCATTTAGTGTGAATAAGTGTGATACTAATATTTGTAATGACACTGTTAAAGAAGTTAAAAATAAAAACTTTAAATATAATAGGAATGATAAATGGTTAAGTCAAATTAATAAATTTAAAAGTTTCCTATTAAATAATGACTTAGTGTGTTTAAAAGAGGACAAGGGCCTTGTATGTGTTTGTTTACAAGAGCGAAATATAATGAAAAAGTTATGGATCAAATGAAAAAGCTTAAATTTCAAAATAGTGAAATAATAAATATAGATACATCTCACATGAAATGTATAAATGAAATTTAAAAAAAAGCTAAGAATAAAGCTATTGATAGTCATATATATTATAACTTATATCCACCATCTGCTATTTGCCCTAGAATATTTTCGAATATAAAGTTACATAAAGAAAATTACAAATCGGTTTCAAGTATTAGTAGATTTTGAACATGATTCAGATTTGAATGAAATTAATAGGAAAATAACTGATACACTTTTAAAAACTGCAACAAAGATAGCTGGTAGAAAAAAGCAGCAATTGACTAATAAAATTTCTATTGAGACTAAAGAATTTTTTGAAAAAAAGAAGGAATATGAAGATATACAAAAATGATGCATTAAAAAGGATTGAATATCTCAAATTTTGTAAAATGGTGCGGAAAAGAGTTGAAAATGATATAAGAAAGTATAATTGTGAACTAGCAAGGAAAGCTGTAGAAGAGAATAAAAGTCTAAAGAGTGTAAAACAACATTTTGGTATTGGTAGGAAATTTATATCTGCAATAAGAAAAAAAGATGGCATTATTACTAAAAAGAGAGATGACATCATGAAATGTGTAGAAGACTTCTATTAAGAATTATATAGTAATAAAGAACAAGTACCTCCTATACCTATTAGATCTTCTGAATTGCCCAGAATTTTGAATGAGGAAGTGAGACATGCAATTAAATTTATGAAGAAAGGGAAGGCTCCAGGTAATGATGGAATTATAATTGATATATTAAAAGAAGCAGGTGAAGAAACAGAATTTTTTTTTAGCAAAGTTATATTCCAAATGTCTAAATGATAAAGATGTATCAGATGATTGGAAGAATGCAGTATTAATATTAATATTTAAAAAAGGTGATAAAGAAGATATTAGAAATTACAGACCTATCTCTTTTATCAGTTTTATACAAAATTTTTACTAAGATAATTACAACTCGTCTACAGAGAACACTGGACTTCCACCAACAAAGAGAACAAGCTGGATTTAAAAGTGGTTTTAGTACAGTAGATCATATCCAGGTATTGAGAGAAGTTATAGAAAGGACAAATGAATATGAGTTGCCATTATGCTTAGGACTTGTAGATTATGAAAAGGCATTTGATTCTATAAACATGTCTTCAGTGATTTAAGCATTGGATCATCAAGGTATAGATCCAGGATATTGTCATATTTTAAAGAATATTTATAAAAATGCAACAGCAACAATTAGATTACATAATGATAGTAGGAAAGTCAACATTGAGAAGGGTGTAAGACAGGGTGACTCCATATCTCCAAAACTTTTTACAGCAGTGCTGCAAGAAGTATTTTGTGGATTAAAATGGGAAGCTAAAGGAGTGAAAGTAAATGGAGATTATTTAAGTCATTTAGATTTTGCAGATGATGTAGTTGTTTTTGCGAATAATGGTTTAGAGTTACAGGAAATGTTGCAGGAGTTATCAGATGAAAGTAGGAACATAGGACTAAAGATAAATGTTAAAAAAACTAAAGTAATGTTTAATAGATTTTCTCAAAATATGAAAATAAAGATTGATTATGATGAATGAGAAGAAGTTAACAGTTACAAATACCTTGGTCAGATTATTAATACAGATGGAAACATAATGGATGAAATTAATCATAGAATTAAACTTGGTTGGAGTGCTTTTGGTAGAAATAATTTGATACTAAAAGGAAATATGCCTATATGTTTGAAAAGGAAAGTGTTTAATAAATGTGTTTTGCCAGTTCTTACTTATGGATCTGAGACTTGGACACTTAATAGAAGAGCAATGCAGAGACTTCAAACCACTCAAAGAAGTATGGAGAGATGCATGTTGGGAGTAACAAGAAGAGATCGAACAGGTGTTACTGATCTCATTGAAAAAATTAAAAGACTGAAGTGGAGTTGGGCTGGGCATATTTCTAGAAGAGATGATAATAGATGGACAATTGAAATTTTAAACTGGATTCCAAGAGATTGTAAAAGACCTAGAAAGAGATCACATGTGAGATGGATGGATGAAATAAGAAAGTGTGCAGGGGTGATGTGGAGAAGAGAAGCTAAAGATCAGAAAAGATGGATTGGACTTGGAGAGACTTTCATCCTGCAGTGGATTGATAATGGTTGATGATGGTGATGATGATGAAAGAAAATTATCCATTGAGATTGATGGTTGATTTTGGTGGTGCATATTATTATCAAACATGTAGATATATTGAATTATTACTTCAAGATATTTTAGATTTTGGAGAATATACTGTTTCATCATCATTTGATTTTGTTGATAAAATTAAGAATATAAATATAGAGTAACATACAATTTGTACTTTTGATATAAATAAAATGTATGGATCAATAGATCGAATAGAGTCAATTAATATTATTTATAATGCTCTTGTTTCAAAAAATGTAAAGTCTAATATTATAAATTTTATTATAAAAGTATTGCAGTTTATTGATAAAAATATTTATGTTAATTTTAATAATGATTATTATAAAATGAGTTATGGTTGACCAATGGGTCTTCCTGCTGTTGCTCAAATTTGTAATTTTGTTATATCAACATATGAAAGTAAAATTTTAAAACAATTGAAATATTAAGAAATTAAAGTATATCACAGATATGTGGATGATGTTTTTATTTGTGGAAAACAAGAATTAATAATCAATTTATTTAATTAATTAAATGAGATTAAGGATATAAAGTGGGCTTAACTAAAGAGAAATACAATTCCATAAAATTCTTGGACACTCAAGTTATACTTAATGATTATAGTTTGGATTATCTTTTGTTAATTAAACCAAATGAAACTAGAGGTTTTATTCCATATGAATCACATGTACCTATATGTCATAAGCTGTCTGGATTGAAATCATTCTTATTTCGAAATGAAAAATTGTGCAAATATTCTAGTGATAAAATTAAAAATGTACATTTATTTGTTAATGACTTGTTGAAAATTGGTTATTATAAAAATGCTATTACTAATATTATTAAAAAATTTAAAAGAAATCAACACTATAATAAAATTAAAAATAAAAATATCAAAATGAAATGGATTTCAATGCCATTTATATCGGATGAAAAGGTCAAGTTTATTAAGAGAATTTATAATGGTTTGTGACATATTGCTTTTTTCTCAACAAATAACATAAATAGATTGCTTAATAACTCTAAAATTCAAAATTCAAAGTTTAATCAAAATTCTATTATATATAGATTGATATGTGAATGTGGCTTACAATACATTGGTGAATCTAAGTGTACATTTGAGAAAAGAATAAAAGAGCATATGCTTTTATATAATAGAATTCAAAAAGAGAAACAATCTGGAATAAATGTAAATAAACCTTCATCATCTGTTATATTTGATCATAATAAATCTTGTCAATATGGATTTAAATTTGATTATAAAAATATGAAAATTATTCAAATTGAACATTGTCATAATAAATGTAAAATAAAAGAGGCTATGTTGATTTCAAGAAATTGTCAAATGTTAATGAATTGCCAGTCATCAAATGTTAAGATAACAGAATTATGGGAAATCTGAATTGAACTATGGATATTGTTAAAGGTTGTCTCGTTTTGATTATTTAATGGTATGTAGTTGATAAAGACTACAAAATGTATAGTCGAAAGTACTTTCAAAAATAATATAATTTATGTAAATTGTACTGTATTTTGATATATATATATTGATTTGTATATTACATATATTGTGGAACGAATACAGATATCAAACTTTATTTATTACACACACACACACATATATATATATGTATTTGTATAATTCTGGTATTATTTATAACTATGTAACTTTAGACCAGTAAATAAAGTTCTTTTAAAACTTATTATTAGAAGTTATTTTTGCTCTACTCTAGAGCCATCTATTTTAAAATTGAATAACTAATGGACACTATTAATGTAATACTACATAATCCTCACCTTCAGACATTTTGCTGGTTTTTGCCTTCATCGGTGAAGACTGAATTCAAAACTGGTACAAGTCATCTTTTAGTAGTCACCTTTTACTTCCTTTATACTATTCAAACTGATGAAAGCCACAAGCTAGAAACTAGTCTAAGGATATTGGATGAATAGGCACTAGATGGGGATTTTGTGTACTAACCATCCTGCATCCATTGCTTATTAAGACTTGCACTGGATGGTACTACTGTATGGAAAGTTTTTTAATGCTAATGGAAGCATATGACTAGATTAAGGGAAAAGTCATATGACAATGTATTATTACTCTACTATTAGATGATTAACAAAAAGTTCACTCATTTCTAAAACATTAACTATATAAAACAGATGGAAACAAATTCTTTAAGATCTCTATTGATTCTTAACTCTTGCTATTTTTAAAATCTTATAAGTAAATTTCTAATTAATTTGAAGATGATGAAAGAACAAATAAAAAAAAGTACATCAATTTATGAAATAAAGCATCATATTGAAAAGAAAAACAAAGACTGATAATCAGGAATTAGAAATTAACAACTACAAATATCTTAGTCAGATTATTGGTGCAGATGAAAACATAATGGATGAAATTGGATGGAATGCTTTTAGTAGAAATATGCTCATGTGTCAGAAAAGGAAGTTTTAATAGAAATGTCTTACTAGTTCTTATTTATGGATCTGAGACTTTGGCACTTAGAAGAACAGCAATACAAATCCAATGAAGTATGTGGATATATACATTAGAAGTGAAAATCAAAATTAAATCCATAGACAAGACAGCAAACAAATATTATTGACATCATCAAAAAAATTTAGAAACTAAAATGGAGCTATATTCGGCATATTGATAAAACAGATGATAATAGACAACCGGTTGAAGTCTATAATTGGATCCTATAATATTGTAAAAGACTTAAAAGGAGCCATTTGAGACGATTTGATGAAGTAAGGAAGTTTGTTGGTCTGATGTGGAGAAAAATACTATAAATCAAAGAATCTGGATTAATACTTTGAGAAATTTCATTCAGCAGTGGATTAATAATGGTTGAAAATGATGATGAAAGTTATATGATCACCAAAAAAAGAAAGAGAGAGAGAGTGGGAGAAAGAATAGAAAGTATTATGGAATTAATCTTCTTTTATCCTTATTAATAAATAATTCTCTAATGTTCTTAATAAGTTTCTAGGGCCAGCATTTTGGTTATCTTCATAACATCAGTATTATGGGAGAAAATAAAGCCATCCTAATATTTTCAATATCAATTCTTCATCAATAGTTACAAAAGCTGATAATATCGAAGAGGACTGTTTATAATCTTGCAGTCAAAAACCATGTCTACATAGCGAAATACATTTTAGGTGCCAAAGGTAATTTTCCATAATGCAGCCTATTGTATGTTCTCAAAATAAATTAATCAAATGGTTTATTGCTAGAGAGTTCATAAGAATTTTGAACACTGAAAATGGCACAGCTGGGCCACAATCTACGAATCGTGCTCGAGATTCCACTCCTCTGCCCCTGAGTCAAACCATGCAGAAGTAGCCAAATAAACATGCCAAGATTAGATAATCCAAATGTATTATCTGCAGATCCAAAACAGTCTAGGAAATTATTATGGACTAATTATTTTTATTTTAGTAAGTAAACAGTCAATTGGTGCACTGTCCAGGATACCTTGAGACATGCGTACACCAAATGTGACAAAGTTGAACTTTGACACAGAGACGTTCAATTCTTATGTATATAATTTTACTATTGGTTTAAACAGCAGATAATGGAAAATAATCAAATGGTTAATCGATCAGGAAGTGACAGTTTAGGTCCATCCCTCTTTTGCAAAAGATATGAGAATTTATCGTATTATACGCTGCCTGTTACGAGTAATTCACTCCAGAATTAAAGTTGCCTATGAAGATTGCAGGTGAGGCAAATATAGTATATATGTTTGAAAACAAGTGTGTGTGTGTGTGTGAAGTTGTTAATATTGTTGAACGGAATTAGTATATCATGACTGTGGTGCTCGAACGTCACACGACCTTTGTTGCAATAGACTATACGATAAATAAAGGTCTTAACTAATGTACGACGGTTATCAATAATCGTTATTTTATATCATTCCTGCATGCAATTTTAAGTATAATTATTATAATTTCATGACGTGTATAGGTAGGTATATTTATATGCCATTTTAATAGGTTATTTTATTAATTGAATAAAATTTAGCATTTTTAAAATTAAAGTCTTTCTGAGCAAAGCATTAAGTCTTATCATTCAATCGCTCTTATTTATCGAGCACCAGTGAAGTACATTTCCTTGCGAAAAATGCTTAAATATCAAGCTGTTTTTTTTTTTTTTTACTTCTTACCTGTTTTCACATGATTTTCTATTTGAACTAATATTAAAATCCTCAATTTAACGCTCAAATCGTGGATACAGAAATAATGTTGTGAAAGTAGGTCAGCAACAAATCCATTGGAAAGAGTGTTAAGGACTCGTATTATCCACAAACTCAGAGTCTATTGTACCTACATAGACTTGTCATGAATTGGGAGTAGCCAGAGGAGAGGTTTTCACTCTAGGGGACAAAATTACCGACTTTTGGCATAAAAACATTTCACATTTATTAATACTGAGTAAACATGATTCATGAATTCGAATGTAAAAATCGGAAAACAGAAGTGGGGGAAAAGTGACAATATTTTTTTTATACTATTGTGAATGAAAAATATTTTGAGTGATGTTGTAAACGAATTGTTTCACTTAAAATTGGGACTCTATTCTGTAATATCAACTTCCTCCCCCATCCCCCGCGAAAAAAAAAAAAAAAAATTAAGAAGCTAGCTTTAAACATGTAAATATTTTACATAATTTATTATCAAATAGATTGAAAATATTGCGTGTTTTCGTGATTTTATTTCACAGGAAATATTATATTTCTTTATATTTCGTTTGTGAAAACAGCGTAAACAAATAATTAAATTTTTCCTCCCTAAACTTATCTATGTACAACGTTTTGCATTCCATTTTTGTGTACATGAACACTCGTATAAAATATGAGTTTTTATTTTTTTGTTAGAAAAAAAATATATATTTTTTTTTAAAAAAGAAAATGTTGTTTTATTCACATACGGGCATATGCAGTATGACATATATAAATATTTTGAAAAAGTTGCCGCTGTTGAGTATTTTCTAAAGACAAAGTTTAAGTTTATAATATCCATGGTCAGCAATTGACGTAAAAATTGATTTTATAAATAAAGAACTGAATTGTTCATTGCACGGGAATTCGTAAAAAATTCGAGTTTCTGAAGTAATGGAGTTGGACTGTAATGCTTGGCCGAAAGTTTGAGAATCTTTTACCTTGCCATTGCATCAAATCTCACACGATCAAGTATTTAAAATTAATTTTAAAGATATAGAGATAATCAAAGACAACATACTTGAATGGAAATTAGCTATTGCTTAAAAAATCTCTGGATTTAATCTGACACCTTATATTTAGGAAATGCATTAAGATTTTATATTTGTAGATTTTAAATAAACGTTTTTATATGATTTAAAAAGTAATTATTCAGGAAATTATGTGTATGTTGGAATATTCGAAATAAGTTGAATTTCAATTCAAGAACCTTTAGCTTTCAAATCCACATTTCTATTTCTGCACATAATTTCACAGTTCTATATCAATAAGACCCAATAACAATCTCTAGTCTAATAAATAAGTGGTTTGTGTCAAAGTTGTAAGGATGATAAGTTTGACACATCAATTAAACTGTGGTAATTGGGTATCTATATATTAACAGAGGTAAAACTCTCCATACAGTAGTGCCACCCAGTGCCAACCAGGGTAATCAATGAATGCCAGAGGCTTGTGCATAAAATCCCCATCTAGTGCCTACTCATCCAATATTCCCAGACTAGTTTCTGGCTTGTGGTCTTCGACAGTGAGGAGCTTTGGATCTGAAGATTTTATGCACAAGCCTCTGGCATTCATTGATTACTCTGGTTGGCACTGGGTGGCACTACTGTATGGAGAGTTTTGCCTTTGTTAATAACAGATGTGCTAGCATAAGAAATGGTGGTCATGTGATATATCTGTATTTACTGAACAATGATAAACATATGTAAGAGATTTTCTAATCTGGCCTAACTGCATGAAATGTGCATGTACATCTGTTTCATCATGTCTTTGGTCATATGTTTATGATTACACCTTTCCACAAGATGTTAAAAGCTGATAGAAACCAGTTCCTATCTTGTACAAGGGTGGTGTGGTGAAAATTATACTACAGAATTATTATTTATTAAATGGATAATATCTAGTCAAATTATTAATAAAAATTATTAACAAGGATATAAATTTATAATATTATTTACTTACATTTTATTTATTTCACTTTTCTTAACACAAACAATACCAATATTATGACAACAGGATCAATAATTACACATTTCAAAATTGGCGTTAAAAAGATAAAAATTGATATTTTTTAAAACAGTAATGGAAAAATTTGTTGCACCTTAATACTGAACAGTCATAATAGAAAAATGTGGGATTTTTTTTTTAGATAAATAGACAGGGTGAAAATCAATTTAATTTTTATTTCATTTTCATATCATTTTGAGAAGGGAGGGGATCAAAACTTTTTCCCTCAAATTATGGAATCCAAAAAATATTCGAACATGATCAAAAATTAAAGATTTGTTAAAGAGAGAAGTATAAAAAAAGAAGCCAGTTATGTAATAATATCTGCTCAATGCAAAACAAAAGTAGATAAACATTCCAAGATTAAAACTACAATATATGATTATATTAAAAATTTGTCAAAATTTCAAACCATATAAAATTTCATAATCCTTCAGAAAGAACTGATTGCTATAATTGGAATTCATTGTCATAATTAACATCAATTTTCTTATAGAACATTATAAAACATGGATATTAATGGACATCTATGCTTAAACATCAATATGATACATTTATTTAATTTTATTTGTATGTAAGGATAACAGATTTGTGATACATTTGATTACCTCCATAAATCAATTAGTCCAGGCGTGGGGAACATTTTTCTGCCAAGGGCCATTTGGATATTTACAATAACATTAACAGACCATAAAAAATTATTGACTTAAAAATTAACCTGCTATATTTGATTAAATATTTAATTAATTTACCCTGAATTATTAGAGTTGGACAATCTTTTAAGCTGGCAGAACAGTTTCAAGTTGTCCCTTTTAAATGAGGACCATATTCTTTTGTGTAACGTCACTATTATTAATGATTTTTGCACATTTATAAATTTATTCAATTTGCCTTGTAGTTATTCTCCATAATATGTTTATATTCTAAAATTTTATTTTATTTTATGAACAGATTAATTCTTCAGCAGCAAGAATGCAGTCATTTATAAACTCACCAATCAGCAAATGATTTGGAAGTTTCTGCATTTCACAGAATTTTCTAATTTTTTTGAACTTTTTATGAGACATGACAGCCACTTGATACCCCTTTTAAGATTTTCTATTTTAAGATTTCTTTCTTTCCCAACAATTTTGTTTTTATCTGAATGTTTAATAAATAGTATCCTTTATTAACTGAAATACTTTCAGACATATCATATATACTAATTTATCTTTCTATATAAAAAATATGCATTAATCTATTTCTATTGAAATGCACAATTTTCTGTATCATTTTTTTAAAAATCCTAATCGGTGTAACCATCATAATAAAAAAAATAAATGCAAAATAATAATAAAACAAAATTATAATTTTATTTTTGTGAATATACAATTAGTATGCAAAAATCACTATAAAGGGAAACAGAATGCCATCAGTGGCATACATTAAATCTATAGTCAGATACTCACACAATATAGATAATTTATTGGAATATTGCACCTTTGGTAGAAAGAATTAGAACTATTACAAAGATTGGATGTAATTGAGAAAATAAATATTTTATTTTACTTAACTCTTAATTCAGTATTTGAATTACATGCATATTCAAAAAGAAGTTTTATATAGGGCTATTTTATATATGGTTTTGAAAATATCCAGGGGCCTTATTATAAGCTTTCAAAAACCAGAGACGACCCCAGAACTAGAAGTTCTCCATCCTTGTATTAGACTTATATTTGCATAATAAAGAATGCTAAAGTAGGGCTTGTGAAGTCAAAAAAAATCAACTTGCATGTGTGGCCATCTATTGAGGTATTTTGCTAACTATTTTTTTGACCATTAAAATTTATATATATTTTATTATAATATTTTAATTCCAAAAAACTTCCAAAGATGTCAGGATATTTGAGAATGCAGGAAAATCAAAGCCTGTTAAACTTCACACTGATGGGTTTCTACTGGTTTCTTGGAGGTTTCAAACTTAGTGATATTACTTTGAGAACATATTTTAAATAAGAAACTTGATTTTTTGGAATGTTTATGATTACTTTTGTACAATAATTGAGCAATAATCTTTACAAATCAATAATATATATTATTACATATTTATTTTCTACATAAATGTATTATTTTTAAATGTAAAATGTATTTTTCTGTATAATGTTAACAACAGTCTGTTAGAATATATAGGAATAATGTAAACATTATTAAAAATTAAAACTTTTAAAGCATAAGTTGATAGATTTACTAGATATTGATATTAATTTCTTTACATTATAAATATAAATGTCAAACAAAGGAGATTGTTCATTTTCTGAAATCAATCTGTTCCTCCCATCAGCTGAATGATGAATAGTACGTTGATTAAAATCTAATTTTTAAAATAATAGCAAAATTCAAATGTGATTTTTTAAGAATTTATTTAATTTCTAACCAAAAACATTTATGAAATGAAGTCATTTTTATTATATTCTGATATATAATAATGGTTTAATACTAAAATTAAAGTTTAAAGCTTAAAGAAAATGAAAACAAAAAAACCTGTCAATGTATTAATGCATTGTAAGATGGTTAAAGTAATTTATTCAGGCTTTAAAAATGGAATTAAAATAAATTTTTTGGGTCATTAAAAAAAACAAAAAACTATTCTTTTGATTATATATTTCAGGTTATTACTTTTTTTCTATATTTGTAATGTTGAAATATTATTTTTAAAAATCTTTTTATTTATAAGTTTAGAATGTAATAAATAAAGTTAAAAAAAAGAAAACAATATAGAATAAAGATTTAATTGTTAAAATAAAATATTACAAATATAACTCACTAAATCAGTAAGGTCTGTCAAAAAGGGACTCTTAATGTGAAGATTAAGTCACTTTTAAAAATGAAATATCTATTGCTTATAATAAAAGATTATAGCTAAGAATGTAATATAATAAAAGGCTACAATTAATGTTTTGAAATCTTTCAGGAAAAAAGATTTTCTGCAAAAAGGTATGATATATTTGTGATTTACATATTGGTTTATATAATCATTAAAAAAATTCAATTTTAATATTTTGATTTTCTTTTGTTTTTTGTCTGGTATTGAGATGGTTATGCTCAGTTTTAAGTAGCTACAAGTGATGATGATGATATAATGGCCTGACATACCTGATTCCAGAATTTACTATTTTATATCATCACCGTCAACCATTATCAATCCATTGTAGGATGAAGGTCTCTCCAAGTTCAATTCATATTTTCCAATCTCTAGCCTCTCTTCTCTACATCAGTCCTGCACACTCTCGTATTTCATCCCTCCATCTCACATGTGGTCTCTTTCTGGATCTTTTACAATCTCTTGGAATCCAGTGTAAGATTTCAATTGTCCATCTATTATCATCTCTTCTAGCAATATGTCCAGTCCAACTCCACTTCAAGCTTTTAATTTTTTCAACAATGTCAGTAACACTTCTCTGTTCTCTTACCTATATATAGCATTTTCAATCTCTTCTTGTTACTCCTAACAAGAATCTCTCCATACTTCTTGGAGTGGTTTGAAGTCTCTGTATTTCTCTTCTATTAAGTGTCTAAGTCTCAGATCCATAAATAAGAACTGGTAAAACACATTTATTAAAAAGCTTTCTTTTTAAACACATGGGCATATTTCCTTTTAATACTGTTATTTGTATTTTATATAATTAGATCAATTAGGTTCTTTCTATATAAGTTTATTTTTATCTACTTCAAGTCTAAATTACTAACAGATATTTATATGAAACTCTAGAAATATTGATTGCTTATGTTTTTATATACTTTTTTTAGCAGTCACAGACATACATTTAAAATAGTCTATTAATCATACAGATGAATATAGTATATATTTATAATTCAACTTGAATCCCAATTGTAAATAGAAACACACAAAATGCAATTATTTATATATTTCAAATGTATACATTTTAATAATGAAAAAAGAATAGTAATGGTTTTTAAAATGCATTTTAGACAAGCAGACATCACTGCTTAATCCCCCACACAGTGTTTCAAATGCTATTTAGCATTCTTCTATGTTTATTAATATCTATTTATCTTATTGTTGCTTATATTTTATTTTTCAAAAAATAAATAAATGATTTTTAATCATTTTTTGTTATATACATTAACAGCAAAAATTCTAGAGGTGTAAGACCATTAATGTCTGAGTAAAAAGGGATGAGAAATTCATCTCGATCATTATCATTTTCAATTATTATCAATCCATTGCAGAGTAAATGTCTTTCCACATTTAATTCAGTTTCTTCTATCTAGATTCTCTCTTCTCTACATCATACCAGCAAACTTCCTTATTTCATCCAATTCACATATGGTCTTTTTTTTAAGTCTTTTACAATTTATTGAAATCCAGTTTAAGACACTAATTTTCCATCTATCTCTTCTAAGTATTTTTATCCTGGCTCCATTTCAGTCTCTTCTTTCAATGGAGGGTGCTTTAGATCCTAAAGATCCAGGTGCATTATTTCAAAAACCAAAGCCCCTCACAGATGAAAGCCATAAGCTAGAAACTAGTCAGATAATATTGGATAGGACAGCAATGAATATAGCTTTATTAAGCATTATCATCTGACATTTATTAGTTGTTAAAGTTGACATTAGATGTCATAGCTGTGTTGAAAGAAAATAGTTCTTTCAATGAGATTGTTCTCTCAGCCATATATTTTGTTTTGATTTCTTCATTATTCCTAACATATATTTCTCCAAACTTTGTTTAGTGATCTGAAATCTCTACATAGCTTTTCTATTAAGTGTCCAAGCTTTAGATCCATAACTTAGAACTGGTAAAACATATTTACTAAAAACATTCTTTTTCAGACACATAGGCATATTTATTTTCTTTTAATAGTAAGTTATTTCAAGTTTAATTCTATGATTGATTGTATCTATTATGTTTTCATCTCTATTAATAATTTTGTCAAGGTATTTGTAATTATTATTTTTTTCTAATTCATTATTAGAAGTCTTTATTGTCTTCTGAGAAAATCTGTTGAACTTTATTTTAATTTTTTTAGCATTTATTTTTAGTTCTTGTTTCATATTTTTATTTTGTAATTCTATGCAACATTTCGTAAAGCTCTGAAGCATTATTTGTTTGCAAAATCTAGAGGACTTAAATAATCTCCATTTATTTTTACAACTTTTTATTTTAAACCACAAAATACTTCTTGTAAAACTGCTATAAAAAGTTTTGGAAATATGGAGTCACCCTATTGTATACCCTTCTCAATGTTAGTCTTCTTAGTATCACCACATTTATTAATCAACACTGCTGTATTTTGATAAATACTATTCAAGACATGATAGTATCCCAAGATCCAACGCTTTAATCACTGAAGAAATGCTTATAAAAACAAATGACTTTTCATAATCTACAAATGCAAAACATAATGACATCTCATATTTAATGGTCATTTCTATAATTTCTTTAAATACTTAGATATGATCCACTATACTAAAACCACTTTAAATTCAGCTTGTTCTTTTGGTTGATTAAAATTCAGTTTCCTATAAACAAGATATAACTATTTTGGTATATAAAAGATAAAAAACTGATAGATTTGTAATTCCTAATATCTTCTTTATCAGTTTTTTAAAATATCAATACTACTACTTTATTTTTCCAATCATTTGATTCATCTTTATCATTTAGATATATAACTTTACAATTTTTTTACTTGCTTTTTTTAAAATATTGATTGCAATTCTAGCATTTTCTAAAGTTTTTTTTCTTAAAATAAAGCATGGGAAATAGTGATCATGTGAGTTTTTTTCTTCTAATTTAATGGTATGTCAATTCAGATGTAACTGTAGATAATACTTTGTTTTTTCTTTTGTTCTTTATTACTACCAAATTCTCTAGAGAACTTTTCCACATATTTCATGATGCAATCTTTCAGTTAAGCTTTTCTTCTTATTTTTTTTTTTTTTTAAAAAAACGTTTATTTTAACTTATTAGTTACATTGGAAATTTAAAAAAAAAATTATAATTATATATTGTAATGAACTAAATCGCCCAGAGTAAAAATTCAACCATGCAAATATAACTATGTTAACATGCCAATAATACAAATAAGTTCTTATAAGCAAAATTTGCCTAAGATTATACTACAAAATAACTTTTTAAAACTATGTTTTTGAAGGAACTATTCAAAATCATTAACAATGTCTTTATAATTATGATCTTGCAATTTTATTAATGTCTATTAGCTCCCATGTACACTTTATCATTGTTTGCAAGGCAATCCAATAGTCTCTTTCTTTAATTTCTTTAATTTTTAAAAAAATATTATTAGAGGATCTGTGCAACTTGAATCAAATAAGAGTGAACATCGAGTTAGCCAAATACTATATAATAGGAAGGTGACACTTCTTATTTCCCCAAAATTGCCCAAACTAATACTCTGGATCAGTGTCATCATCAATGGGTCTTTCCTTTTGAAAATTGAATGAATTATCATTCTGCAGGCATTCAATTTAATACATCTATTAAAAATGTGTCCACTAGTCTCTTCTTCTATACCACATAAAGTACACGTATCATCAATCAACTTGTAAACTTTGTTTTTTTTTTATCAAAAAACTACCTATGGGAAGCACATCAAGATTGATCATAATCAAAAAATTAAAGTATTTTGGCTCTAGGCACCACCAATTAAATTAAAAAAAAAGGCAAATATGGTTATATTAAGAGTTGTACTTATTGGCACTACTGAATCATAAATGAGGTTATATGCCTCCCAGTATCCCAAGATGTTTTACATTTTTGAAACTTTTATTCATTTCTGCTAATTCACAATTATATTTTCTTACATTGTTATTAACACTTTTTGCACTATTTTATAAAATTCTAAATATTCAATTCTTCTTAATAGATCATTTTATATTCTTTTTTTTTCGTGATAAATTGTCATCTCAGAAGCAATTCAATTGTTTCTTTTTTGTATTTGCCATCTTTATATCAGTTCTTAATAGTGTATCAGTTTTTAAAAAGATATTCAATACAATACAGAGAGCGTACCAATAGCTCAAACACGATCTTAATTAATAAGTGCGCTATGAGAAAATATTTAAAATCTCTATCCAGAATACTCTCATCTCCAGACCAACTGTGTTTGAGCTTATGGCTCAAACAGTTATTGTTATCAATGCGAACATGTGAAAACTATATGTCATTAAGATAAATTTATATATAACATAAATAGTGACACAATGCATACATTCATCTTCATTAGTTAAACAAAAATATTCAAAAATTTGTCTTTTTCTTTCTCTTTTTAAACTTAACTCAGCTTCAAAAACACTAAAACAAAAAAATATATCACTTCTATTTTATTTTTAAAATCTGTCTTATTACTGAATTAATTTAATATGAAGAAACTTTTGGACATATTATGGCCATATCTGGTTCAATTATTTAATATAATCATTATCAAGACACAAACTTTAATGCTATTTCAAAAATTTGCTTGAATCACACACACACACAAATAAATAAGTAAAAAGTACCTATATATATATATATAGTATCAAACCACTCAAAATAAATATATAAAAATATACATAATGATTTTCAATGTAAAAATTAAGATTGAAATGGAACTTGGGTGGTCATATTATTAGGGGAAAATGATTATAGATGACGGTTGTAGTTTTAAATTAGATCCTAAGCAATTGTAAGAAACCTAGAAAAATATCACATATGGGATGGATAAACGAAATAAGGAAGAATACTTACATATGAATCTGGTGGTAAAATTTTAGTTATTATTAATTATGATGATTTTGGTTTGCTAAATATTTGATAGTACATTTTATTTAATTACTTAAGAATAAATTTCACATTCCAAGATTTAAAAAAATAATTTTTAACAAACTTGTAAAAAGTCTCATACAGTAGCGCCATTCAGTGCAAGCCAAAGGAATCAATGATTACAGTAAGATTTGAGCATAAAATCCCCATCAAATGACTACTCGTTCAGCATTCCTAAACTAATTTCTAGCCTATGGCTTTCATCAGTGAAGAGCTTCGGATCTGACAGCACTGCACCTAGATCTTATGATCTAATGCAATCCTCCAGCAATCATCTTTTACTTTACGAACTAACTATAAAACTTTGAGTCTAAAATGAAGGTGCAAAAATCAATAGCTTGTATAGCTGTATAGATCTGAACTTAATTCAGTAACCATACATTTTGGTGTCTTTGGTTTGTAATAACCACAGTCATCATAATCCTATTGGGCAGGATTGGTATTAAACCACTAAACATCACATGATCACCATTCTTTATGCTTACACAAACTGTTTAATAGAGGCGAAACTCTCGTACAGTAGTGCCACTCACTGCAAGTCAGAATAATCAATGGGTACAGGAAGGTTTGTGCATAAAATCCCTATTTAGTGGCTACTTATCCAATATCCCTAGATTAGTTTCTAGCTTGTGGCTTTCATCACTGAGGAGCCTTGAATCTAAGAGCACTGCACTTAGATCCAATTTCTATATTAATGTCAATTCATTTACATGGGAAAAGATGACCATCTTTAAAAAATAAGTAGGTCAGTAGTAGCTAAAAATTAATAAATAATGTATAGTAGATACAAAAATTCTCTACAGAACTTCAACAACTTATATTTAAAAGTTAAATTTACTTACTTAATTAAATAAAATGTACTATGAAATATTTAACAATCATAAATAATCATAATGATTTTAATGAAGACTAAAATTTTATCACTGGACTAATACATAAGTACCTGAGAAAGTTTTGTGATAGAGTATAGGAAAGAGAGGCTGGGAATTGGAAAAACTGGATTAACCTGAAGAGACATTCATTCTGCAATGGGTTGGTAATGGTTGAAAATGATTTTATGAAGAAAATATTTTTCACAATTTATATTTTTTAACTTTTAGATAGAAAAAAGTCCTTCACACAATAAAATAAATTATTTTATAAAAACTAACTTAAAATTTAGAAAAGCTATTTTTATTATACATCTTGGTTTTTAAATTTTTCTTTTAAGCAATTTTATAAGTATTGATTACACTTAATTCCTAATTTGATAAAACTCTATTTAAATTCAAATCCAAATTAATTAATTCCTAAGCATTATGAAAACATTCCTAATTAACAAACAATTTCAATTAAGAATAAGTCTACCTCTATTAATATAAAATATTTCTTTAATCATTCTTTCCATAATTTTTTTTTACAATCTCAATCCTAATTTTATAATCATCAGGATTTTTCTTTTTAAAATTAATTTAAAGATGAGATAAAATATATAAAAATAAATTTTATACAATTTACATTAATTAAAGTAGCGACTTTTCTTATGCAACTGTAAATTCAACTTTCAAGTGCTTGCATACCAAATTAATAAAAGTTTTCGAAGCCACACATTTATTATAAATTTTCGTAACACAGCGTTCAAGCGCTCGAAAGTTGAAAATTTAAATTAGTTTTTGTGAAATATTTGTGCAATGTAGTAGATTTATTTTATAATGCTATGGATTTTTTTTCTATTTACGTTTTTTTTTTTTAAATTAAGCGATTAAAGTTCTGAAAAATATTTTTTATGTATTTATTTATATTATATTTTCATATTTGGTTATTTTTGTATTTCGGACAAATTTCTGAAATATCTTTGAAATTTATTCTTGATAAAGATAATATTAAATAATTAAAACATTTGTGGAGGTATATATATATAAATTGTTCATATTAAATTTATTCAGTAATAAATAAGATTAATAACGAAAAAAAAAATGTTATAATTTAAATATTAATATAGTTAAATAATTATGAGTTATCTAAGTTTAAATATACGATGCTTTCACATATTTGATCATATTATAAATTAATGCTAATAATAGAAAAAGTAATTTATTTTATAATTATATTAATAATGTAAAAAGTAATATAAAATTTATAATGAAAAAAAAAGTAAAGAATCAAATTAATTTTATAGCCATAAACAAAAGAAAAAATGGAAATATATAAATTGAAACTAATATATATGGGAAAGATACTTATTAAGGACTTTTGACTAATTGCCAATCTGATATTACTAATATGTACAAAGAGAATATAACAAAAAATAGAATACTTAAACCAACAAAACATTATTGTGATTATAATTAAGTAAAAAATAAAATTATTAAAAATAAATAATTTATAATAATAATATTTTATATATTATTAATATCTTTTTTAATAAAAAGTATATAAAAAACAAAATGAAAAATAATAAAAATAAATAGATAATTATTTTCAACCATTATCAATCCACTTCAGGATGGAAACCTCTCCAAGTTTAATCCATCTTATCTGATCTCTAGCCTATTTTCTCCATATCACTCCAGCCCACTTCATCATTTCATCCATTAATCTCACATGTGGTCTTTTTTTAGGTCTTTTACAATTTCTTGAAATCCAGTTTAAGATTCCAACCATCCATCTATTATTGTCTCTTCTAGCAATATGCCCAGCCCAACTCCACTTCAGTCTCTTAATTATTTTCAATGATGTCAATAGCATCTGTCTGTTCTCTCACTTATGCATTTTGTTTTCAATCTCTTCTTGTTATTCATAACATGCATCTCTTCATACTTCGTTGAATGGTCTGAAGTCTCTGTATTGTTCTTTTGCTAAGTGTCCAAGTCTCAGATCCATAAGTAAGAACTGGTAAAACACATTTATTAAAAACCCTTATTTTCAAACACATAGACTTATTTCCTTTTAATATTAAGTTATTTCTATCAAATCACTCCAACCAAGATTAATTCTATGATTAATTTTATCCATTGTTTCCATCTGTAGTAATAATTTGACTAAGGTATTTGTAGTTGTTAACTTTTTCTAACTTATCATTATCAATCTTTATTTTTATTTTTTGCGACAATGTATTGACTATTTCCTTAGTCTTTTTAACATTTTCTTTTAAACCTATTTTCTTGCTTTTATCTGATAACTCTTGCAACAGTTCTTGAGGTTCTAAAATATTATTTGCAAAAACAATTACATCATCTGCAAAATCTAGATGATTTAAGTAATCTCCATTTAATTTTACTACCTTAGCTTCTCATTTTAATCTACAAAATACTTCTTTCAAAACTGCTGTAAAAAATTTTGGAAATATGGAATCACCTGTTATATACCCTTCTCAATGTTAATCTTCCTAGAATCATTATATAATCTAATTGTTGCTATTGCATTTTTATAAATATTCTTAAGAATATGACAATACCTTGGGTCTATGTCTTGATGATCTAATGTTATAATCACTGAAGAAATGCTCATAGAATCAAATACCTTTTTATAATCTACAAATCCAAAGCATAATGACAACTCAAATTCATTGGTTTTCCATAATTTCTCTCAATACTTGGACATGATCTACTGTACTAAAACCACGTTTAAATCCAGCTTGTTCTTTTGGTTGTTTAAAATCCAAAGTTTGCTGTCGATGAGTTGTAATTTTTTGGTAAAAAGACTGATAGGTCTGTAATTTCTAATATCTTCTTTATCACTTTTTAAAAATATTAATACTGCATTTTCCCAATCATCTACATCTTTATCATTTAGACATGTGATATATAACTTTGTTAGAATTTTTTCTACTTCTTCACCTAGTTCTTTTAAGATATTGATTTTAATTCCATCATTATCTGGAGCTTTTCCATTCTTCATAAATTTAATTGCAGATTTCACTTCTTCATTTAAAATCCTGGGAAATTCAGAAGATACTTTTCTTTGTTCTTCATTGCTGTATAATTCTTAATGAACTCTCTCTTTTTAGAAATAGTTCCATCTCTTTTTCTTACTGTAGAAATAAGTTTCCTACCAATACCAAGATCTTGTTTTATACTCTTGAGACTTTTATTCTCTTCTATAGCTTTTCTTGCTAGTTCACAATTATATTTTCTTATATCATTATCAACTATTTTTTGTACCATTTTGAAAAATTCCAAGATATTCAATCCATCTTAATATATCATTTTTATATATTTTTATAGCAGAAATTTTACTGGTCAATTGGTGCTTTTTGTACCAGCTATCTTTGTTGTAGTTTTTAAAAATGTATCAGTTATCTTCCTATTCAATTCATTCAAATTTGAATTATGTTCAAAATCTGTTAATATTTGATAGTGATTTCCAAGTTCCAATTTAAATTCATTGGAATATTTCTGAAGATTAGGAATATCAGCTGTGAATATTGTGTTTTTTAATAATTTTTGTCTCTCTAGTTTTACATTAACATGCATTTTTCATTTTACTAATTGATAATCACTTACTGTGGTGGATTTATTAAGAACATTACAATCTTGAAATATATATTTTCTGTTAGTCAAAATATAATCCAATTCTGCTGTATCTTCATTTGGATGTTTCCATGTCCATTTACATTTTTTTCCAAAAAAAGAATTCATAATATAAAGTTTCACTTTTTCTGAAACTCCACAAGATTAAGTCCTTTCCTATTTCTATCACCATAACCCATAACCAAATTTATCTACAGCACTATCAATTTTTTAATTATTTACCAATTCTAGCATTAAAGTCTCCCCTGACAGTCAAGCATTGGTGGTGAAGAGGTCAGCACAGCTGCTTTACAAGCAGTTGTCCCAGGTTAGCAGGTTCGCTTCCCGGCCGATGCTATGACACATGAAAAAAAAAGTCTCCCATGACAATTTAGAAATATTCTTTGGTCTGATCAAAAGCTTTTTGTACATCTATATAAAAATCATCTACCTTTTTTTCATCACAATGAGACATTTTTTGGGGCATAAACCTGAATTATCTGCCTTTGATATCTGCTATTAAGTTGAATAACTGATTTTGCCACTCTATCCAATATACCATCAATCTCCACAATGTTGTTCTTCCAATATTTGTTCTATTATAGTACAGTAGATATCCATTTTTTAAATCAATTGTCTCTTCACCTTTTCGTCTAACTTCACAAAGTCCAATAATGTCTCATTTAATATAAGACAGTTCTTTTTCCAATTCTTGCAATCTTCCTTCACTTGAAAGTGATCAGCCATTATATGTACATAAATAAAAGATTGCCATCAAATGACATCCTGAGTCTGCAATCAGGGAATTTTTACATGCTTCGCCTTTAGCCACTAACTGCAGGCTTGCCTGGAAACTTGACAGCTTCCTGGAATAAGAGCTATAATTTTATTTTTGTCTTTCATAATTGTAGTAAATATCTATTTCATTTACACACACACATACATTCATTCTGCTTTCAAAAAAAATCAACTGATACTTGAGTTAAGAGCTATCAGGCAACAGAAAAAAAACCATGTTGTTTGTTGATCTTAAATTCAGAGATTTAAAAAATTAATAAACTCACCATGCTGGCTAATGCATGTTGGCGAGCATCCTATCAATGTTCATATCATCATCATCAAAAACCATTATAAATCCACTGCAGAATAAAGGTCTGTCTAAGTTCAATCCATCTCTGATCTTTAGCTACTCTTCTCTACATCACCCCTGCACACTTTCTTATTTCATCCATCCATCTCACATGTGGTCTCTTTCTGGATCTTTTACAATCTTTTGGAATTCAGTTGAAGATTTCAATTGTCCATCTATTATTATCTCTTCTAGCAATATATCCAGCCCGACTCCAATCTTTTAATGTTTTTAATGACACCCGTTGTTCTCTTACCCATATATTGTATTTTCGATCTCTTCTTCTTACTTCTAACATGCATATCTCCATACTTCTTTGAATGGTCTGAAGTCTCTGTATTGCTCTTTTATTAAATGTCCATGTGTCGGATCCATAAGTAAGAACTGGTAAAACACATTTTTAAAAACCTTCCTTTTCAAACACATAGGCATATTTCCTTTTAGTATCAAGTTATTTCTACCAAAATCAGTCCAACCAAGTTTAATTCTTATTAAAACAGGCAAAACTCTCTATACATATTGCCGCTAAGTGCAATACAGAGTAAACAATGGATGCCAGAAGGCCTGTGCATAAAATCCCCATCTAATGAATACTCATCCAATATCACCAGACTAGTTTCTGGCTTGTGGCCTTCATCAGTGAGGAGCCTTAGATCTGAGAGCACTGCACCTAGATCTTAGGATCTAATGCAACCCTCCATTTTAATTCTATGATTAATTTCACCTATTATGTTTCCATCTGTATTAATAATCTGACCAAGGTATTTGTAGCTGTTAACTTCTTCTAACTCATCATAATCAATCTTTATTTTCATATTTTGAAAAAATCCATTGAACATTACTTTAGTCTTTTTATCTTTAGTCATACTTTTCTATATGTTCATATACTATATGAATAATCACATAGTAATACTAGTTTATATTTCAATAAAATTACATATAAAAAAGAAGTAAAATTATTAAAAAATAAAATACAAATCATAATTTTATGTATCAAAATTGAATTATAAACAAAAGAAAGAAATCTATAAAAAATATTTTGGATTGTTATGATGAAAATATCAATTATTTAGAATAAGGCTATCAAACCTCCATTAAGATTAAGATCAAATTAAAAAGATTTATCCAAGAGCCACACCAAAAATAATATATGCAGTATATATATTAAATTATTGGAGTTCTACCATTAGTAACACAACCTCAAAGACTGAACAGACAAATTATAATTGAACAGACTTAATTGTGCATTAATCAAGTTCATGCTTACCATGAACCCTTGGAACATGTGCATTGGGTCAAAACAGTGCAATACCACTTCTTGGTCACATCTTCTATTTGAAAAATATATGGGTATACAGTGATGCCAAAACATCAGGTAATATTAACATTAAGATTATTGATTAGTGATAGAATTAAAATATTTAATATGCATTTAATTTAAATTGTTTTTTTCATTTTTTTATTCGTAAAAATCAAAATATCTGATGAGGCTGCACAAACCCTCACTGTAGGCTACATGCACCAAATTGTAAAACAACAACAACATAGTAGTAGTAGTAGTAGTAGTAGTAGTAGTAGTAGTAGTAGTAGTAGTAGTAGTAGTAGTAGTAGTAGTAGTAGTAGTAGCAGTAGTAGCAGTAGTAGCAGCAGCAGCAGTAGCAGCAGTAGTAGTAGTAGTAGTAGTGGTCATGGTGGTGATGATGATGATGATGTAAAAACCAATTATATGAAAAGCATTACAAATAAATTGCAAACTAAAACAATCATATTTAATAAATAAAACTGTCTTATATAATTTTTTTCTTCTTTTAGAAACGAAGCATAAAAATTATGACATTAAAATGTTGGAAAACATTAAGCTGATTTAATGACAGATAAAAGAAGTTATATATATACAAAAAAAAGATTCAACTGTATATATAAAAAATGAAAAGGAATTGTTTTTATTTTTTGTATGATGAATTGAATAATGAAAGGGTCAAAAATTAATGGAAAAAAATAGTATAACTCAGAAGTAAAAATATTATTAGACTACTTATTTCATTATAGCATGTTAAAGTAATAATGTTGTTATGAGTACAAGTTAATATATATATATATTATAACCAGATTGTACTTTTGAACTCCAATCCAAAATTGGTGATGACTATACCGAGGGGCATCACCGGTTTATAAGCCTACTGCTGGTAATGTCAGTAACCCAACAGCAAATTTCTTACTCATCATAGTTCCTTGATATTGGTATGCCTTTACCATATGCAAAGCAACGTAATACTAATACTATATAATGAAATTATGGTCCAAGAAATTGAGCTCATTGGATATTTTTATTTGTTTGAGCTGATATCATCAACCAATGCCTATCATGGCATTACCAGAAACCAGGTTTGAAAGTTCACCCTTAAATGGTCATCCCATTGCCATTGAGCAATAGCCTAAGATACAAAAAACTCAATCACAATATCGCACTGCTTAGCTATTTAGTTTAACCATAAGCACAAATGAGAACATTTCACATAGGCTAAACTTTAAAATTCAACAAGCTCTTATTCTACACAGTAACAATAATATAATGCATGAATATACTCTCTCAAATAATAGATTCTGCCAAAATGGAGAGAATGATTATTGATAAGGCATTTAAGATCATCTCAGAAATATAATGATTTTTAATAACATACATTACTATCTCTATTTATTAGCATAAATTAAAATATTTAGTTCATCTTCCATGTCTGACAGATGTTTTAATGATACATACATAAAAAAAAACTTTAATAGATATAATTGCTTAATATATGTATACAACAAACCACACAAACTTCTTTATAAATCCTGATTTATTATAATGAACTATTATAACGTATTATATCTATTAGGAAATATTTGTATTTTTTTTTTTTTTTATGTATTTTTTAATTGTTCTTTGATAAAGACTATAAAATAATGTAGTTTAAACATTAGAGTATATTATTGTATGTTATAATAGTTTATATTATAATAAATCAAGATTTATAAAGAAGTTTGTGCATAGTTTGTTGGGTATATATATTGAAATTAATGGGCTACTTTAAAATAGAAGACTATTTGTTTGTTATTTTTAAATTTATAAATAATATTACTCTGAACAGACAAACGTAATATATTTTCAGAGTAAACTGGATTAGTATTAAATATAATAAGCAAATACATAAATAAATGTTAGTTCATGATTATATGATATTAATAAAATTTTATCACATATGATATATATATATATAACAGTTGTACTTTTCATGCAGGCTGTTGATAAACAATTAAATTTGTTTATTTTTAATTTTCTTATTTTAGCTGGCAAATGAATGACAAATTGATTTATTTATTCTTGGTTTTCTTTTTGTTGGCTGGCAATGAATAAAAAAAAATCGATTTAGTAATCCTTGTGTTTTTTTTTTTAATTTGACTGACAAACGAATAATTAAGCTTATTAAACAACCCTTGGTTTTTATTTTATTTTGCTGAACAGCACCAGTACATTTTCTTCTTACATAATTTATAGACAGGTATAATTTTGCAGGAAGTCTGCCAGGGTAGTTCCAGTTTATAGACAAGATAAGCACATTTCTTTTTAGGCTAGGGCTAGATCTTCAGTACTTTCTCATCTTTAGAACTGCATGCTAGGGCAGAGATGAACCCCTGTGGATGACCATTATCAATGCATATTATAGTAATACAAACACTTAGTTTTCTGGGTCTTGCAAAAATATTTTTCTTTCACTAGAAAATATACAGTTCTCTGTATATTAACTTCACAACAAACAGTAGGAAAATAAATATCAAACAACAAACAGTAGAATGTTTGGATCACTATGTTAGCAAAATACATTCTCTGTCAAATCTTTCTCACATCTCCTTATAAATAAGCATCAGTGTTTATCAAAAAATATTTATTAAAAAATATGTTGTTCTACACCTTCCGACAATCTACTTCCAAAACTCATCAATTGGACTTTAACTATATATTTATTGATCAACAATTAAAATCAATAAGCAGAAAGGGAAAAAAAGAAAATGAACGGAAAAATAATGCTTCTTTATAAATTTGAATTGTTATGAAACAAACTGCGATTAATTATTAATTTTAATAATTTGATAACTTTTTGTTACTTTTTAATTCCTTCAATTCTAATTTTTCTTTTATCATGAACAATATTTTAGTTCATTTTATTTTATTACAATTAATTAAAAATTAACTGTGATAAAACACAGTTGCTGAAGCTTTAAACATAAAATTATAACAATAAAGCTGAGCGCTTTCGGGGGACTTAAGCCTCCATAATCATAGCTCCATACAAAATAAATACAGAATATAAACACTTATTCATCAGCAAAATGCGGACCTCAAATAAAATGTAAACTAAATCTAAATAAATAAATAAAATGCAATATAAATAAATAAATATTATAATGTCCATATTTTAGAAATATTAAAACAAGAATCCTTTCTATTAATAGCATTGGGATTACCAGATATAAAACAAGCTTCTTTAATCTTTCGCTTTACGTCATTCTTCTCCGTACACACTAATTTTGCCTCTACTAGTTGACATAAGTGTCCAGCCTTATTTTCATGTTCTACAAACACTGAATTTCCCAAAAATTTAGTTTTAGTATGATGATATAAATATTTATGCTGTGAAACTCTATTTAAAATATTGGTTTTAGTTTCACCATAATAAATAGAATAACAATCTTTACGAGGACAAGAAACACTATAAACCACATGCTGAGTTAAATTAGATTCAATTTTAAATTTTGAATTGCTAATCAATCTATTCCTATTTGGAGGTGAATGAAAAATTACTTGAAAATCTGGAGATAACTTATTAATTAACTGTTTTGCAGTAGAATGAATAAATGGTAAAACTATACGAGGTTTTTCAATCTTGTCAGGTTTAAACTGCAAATTATGTAAAAATTTTACAACTCTATTATTGATAATTGAACGTTTATGTCCAAGTTTGACTAAGTCCTCAATAAAACAAATAAGATTTTCTTTCCTATGTGCCTCAAATTTGCAAAGATGGTGGTTTCTATATAAAAATGAATTCAAAGATGCCAACTTGTGCACTTGAGGAGAGTATGAATGCAGATGAATTAAATCCCTAACTTCCATAGGTTTCACAAACATAAGGTAGTCCAAATGATCCTCTTTTCTATGCACAATAATATCTAAATATTTCACTTCCTATAATGCATCTTCCCAATTTATCGTAAGATTTAAACTGGTAGCCTCATAAATACTATTTTGAATCTCCAAAATGATATTTTCAGGAGCCACAATAAATATATCATCTACATATCTAGTGTAGATAATATCTGGTACAGAGTTAATAAATGTAGGAATAATACTACGCTCAAAATGGTCTAAAACTATACTAGAAAGAATTCCACTAAGAGGAAGGCCCATAGGCCAACCATTCATCATTTGAAAACAAGAATCTTTAAATGTAGTCACTAAATTTTCATCCAGCCAAGTCGAAAATCCAACAATAAAGTCAACTTTATTAGATGGAAAGACTTTATCATGTAAAGATAAATTGACTATATCTATTGACTGCTTGCGATCAATGGACCCATACAATTCCATAACATCCAGTGCTGCCGATTTAAAATTAGAATTAATTTTAGCATCTTTAATAACATCAATAAATTTAAATGATGAATTGACTGTAAACAACCCAAAACCTATAGCATCAATCAACCAACGATTAATCAAAACAGAAGTTTCAAAATAATGTACACTACCAAAATCCATCATTAAATGTAAAGGTGTATCTCATTTATGTAATTTAACATTTGCAAAAATTCTAGGAAGGGATGATGCAGATGGGTAAACTTTAAAATACTCTAATTTTGTTAATGCTTTCTCTTTTTCTTTATGTAAGACACTAGCAATAAATTTCTCACGATTAAGCTTACAATTAAAATCTTCAATCTTTTTAAACTTTAATTTATCAATTTGCATAAACATTTTACCCACAAATTCCTCCTCTTTCATAAAATCAAACCTGTTCCCCTTATCTTCTTTCATGCAAACAATATCATGCTCACACATAAATTGTTTTGTATGCGATATGCACTTATTCCAATTCAAATTATTATCATTAAGATTTCTATTATTAATAATCTTCACTATATTACTAACACAAACATCTCTAAGGTGATTATTTAATAATGAAGCTTCAACATCCACAATCAGTTCAATCTTCGGCTTTGCCCATTGACCTCCAATATATTTAGGACCTCATTCTAAAACATACTTAACATCCTCCGGAATATTTACACCAGACAGATACACCAGACAGATTCAAAG
This sequence comes from Epiperipatus broadwayi, assembly GCA_028023455.1. Taxonomy (NCBI): domain Eukaryota; kingdom Metazoa; phylum Onychophora; class Udeonychophora; order Euonychophora; family Peripatidae; genus Epiperipatus; species Epiperipatus broadwayi. Next base: position 10,339,210 of record JAQFVV010000028.1, on the reverse strand, counting down.
TAGTATTCATGAGGCTACCAGTTTAAATCTTACGATAAATTGGGAAGATGCATTACAGGAAGTGAAATATTTAGATATTATTGTGCATAGAACAGAGGATCATTTGGACTACCGTATGTTTGTGAAACCTATGGAAGTTAGGGGTTTAATTCATCCGCATTCATACTCTCCTCAAGTGCACAAGTTGGCATCTTTGAATTCATTTTTATATAGAAACCACCATCTTTGCAAATTTGAGGCACATAGGAAAGAAAATCTTATTTGTTTTATTGAGGACTTAGTCAAACTTGGACATAAACGTTCAATTATCAATAATAGAGTTGTAAAATTTTTACATAATTTGCAGTTTAAACCTGACAAGATTGAAAAACCTCGTATAGTTTTACCATTTATGCATTCTATTGCAAAACAGTTAATTAATAAGTTATCTCCAGATTTTCAAGTAATTTTTCATTCACCTCCAAATACGAATAGATTGATTAACAATTCAAAATTTAAAATTGAATCTAATTTAACTCAGCATGTGGTTTATAGTGTTTCTTGTCCTCATAAAGATTGTTGTTCTATTTATTATGGTGAAACTAAAACCAATATTTTAAATAGAGTTTCACAGCATAAATATTTATATCATCATACTAAAACTAAATTTTTGGGAAATTCAGTGTTTGTAGAACATGAAAATAAGGCTGGACACTTATGTCAAACAGTAGAGGCAAAATTAGTGTGTATGGAGAAGAATGACGTAAAGCGTAAGATTAAAGAAGCTTGTTTTATAGCTGGTAATCCCAATGCTATTAATAGAAAGGATTCTTGTTTTAATATTTCTAAAATATGGACGTTATAATATTTATTTATTTATATTGCATTTTATTTATTTATTTCGATTTAGTTTACATTTTATTTGAGGTACGCATTTTGCTTGTGAATAAGTGTTTATATTTTGTATTTATTTTGTATTGAGCTATGATTATGGAGGCTTAAGTCCCCCAAAAGCGCTCAGCTTTATTGTTATAATTTTATGTTTAAAGCTTCAGCAACTGTGTTTTATCACAGTTAATTTTTAATTTATTGATTTTTGTTGAAGTATATACATACATTCTTTTAATTACAATTATATAATATGTACCAACACATTCTACAGCTACTGCAGGATTTTATTAATTCTTTTACTGAGCCTAAATTCTTTTCTTTTTTATCTTGTAGCTTCACATGACCCATCACTCTCCACTCTATCTCATAACACTGATACACTTGAATACATATATGTCAAAAAGATAAATAATCACCAATATACGTATTTCATGCTAAACCAGCCATCATCAGTTGGTCCAGATTACCATCTCTACACATATATGCTATAAATGCTCAGATATATATTAAGATAGCCAATCTTCATACTTCAATGGACAGGCTTCAATCTACTCCATGCTCCAACTCTTCAACTGTCCATCCAATTGAAAATCTGATGATAGAATGCTCAAAGGCCACCCTGAGGCCGAGATTCTTGTCATACCCATGTTGACTTAAGGTCAATCTGACCCCTCATGTACAGGACATAATTTATTTATATATAGACACAGGTATACAACAAGCCTGTGTTTCAGGTATTACTAGTAATAATAAATAAATGTTAAATCATTAAATACTAGCTAAAAAACAAATTTATATTACAATTCTCTCAAGATCATGGTTTTATCTATTAACAAATAGATCTTCTTAACTAAAAAATCAACTAGATTTATGGGAAGGTTATATACATATATATGTGTGTGTGTTTTGTATCTAGTTGATTTTTATTTGAGACGATCTATATGTTAATAGACAAAACCACGGGCCCGACAAAAAATTTAGTATAAATATATTTTTAGCTAAGTATTTAATGTTATATGATTTTCCATTTTATATATATATTCATTTTAATGTCATAAAATATGAAATATAATGTTGTTTTCTTTTACTTTTTAAATTTTTTTAAAATATTTTTTTAAGTAATATGTTGAATATTTTAATGTTTTTAATATTTCAATTTTTAAGTTTTAGGATTTAAATTTTTTTTGCATAAAGATTAAAAAAGAATGTTAAAAAATATTTTTAATGTTTCTTTTATATATATATTATTTGTATATTTAAATTTAAAATACTGTTTGTAGTTTGATTTTTTCTCATTTTTGGACGTAATATATGAACATTTTACTTACATGTAAAATACAAAATCATCAAAAGATTGATAAGAAATGAGATTTAAAATAATAATTAAAATCTTAATTGATTCAAAAAAGAATATCGGGATTGAAAGACAATGTTCCTGGGTAGCATTTTATAATTTTATTAGCTATTAAATTATTGAAAAGGATATCATACTAATTTCATTCATTATATATTACACACACACACACGTACGCGCGCGCACACACACAAACTCCATTTCTCAGATGAGTTAAGGATTAAACTTAGAAGCAAAATGATAATCAAGCTTTCTCTATAAATACCATGACTGTGAATTAATTAGTTTTAAAGCTTGAATTTATATACATATGGTATTAAACCTTTTAATAAAAATTATAAATATCTCATAATGGGTGGAAATGATTTATATTAGAGAAACCACTAAATTATTATATCTCAACCATGAAATAATAAAGCACTCTTATAAAAGCAGGTTTATGTAAACTAAACAAATTATATTGTAACATTCCGAATTATGCTCCATAGTCTTGTTGTAAACTATTAAATCAATACAAATATCAGATTGACTTTTCACTATATATATATATATATAAAGGTGGATTCCATTTTATTGTTAAAAGGAGGTTACCTTGACAACAGTTTGAGATTATTGATTATTATCTATATTGGCATTGTCTAAGTATTGACTGATTTCTAATGGTTATGGTTATATATATATGTTGAAATGAATAATATCTAATTTATTTCAGTGTTGTAGAGATATTAATAAATATAATATTCAGAAAAATTTAAATATTATTCTATAAAATAGAACAAATAATTTAAAATAAAGTAGATAATAATCAAATGTTAGAATTAATTATTAAATGTCACATTAAAATAATGTAATATGTTTGTTAAAAATATTTACATTTAAGAGAAACTTAAAAATTATGTAAATTACATTAAAACTTTCTTTTATCAAAGAATGTAAGAAATATATTGCAAAACAAACAGTTAAGTAATGGATTTAAAAGAATAAGTTTTAAAAAAGAAAAGATTAAGCCTGTTTGATATGAGATACAAAAACAATGGGAAAATTCAAGCAATTTAATAATTACAGTGTTTTGCAAATTCAATCAATTAAATAATGAAAGTGTTTTGAAATTCTTGTAATTAAAATAAAACAAGATAAAAAGTGGGGAAAATAAGATCCAAGGTTGTTAAAACAAGACATCAAACCTATATATGGTCAGTTTTTCTTGAAAGCAATAAATCTGTTTTCATGTTTTAATCAAACTACAATAAAATCTGGATTCTCACTTTATTCAAGCTATATTAAATCTTCATTAAGATGATTGAATAAAAAAGAGGAAAAACTATCAACTTCTAAAATATACTCCGGATCTTTGACAAATATGATCAAGCTATGTATTCAAAGAAATCTAATTAAAATGAAGAAACAAAATTTAAACTTCACATTTTAGAGATAGTAGATTGCTAAAAGACATTATGGCAACTCACAAATGAAATTAATTAACATTTGCCACCATGTAAGAAATTAGACCAGCTTCAGAACTTTTGCATTGTAAGCTAAAAACAGTATATATTTAATTCTAACAACCTAACATGAAGCTGAAGTGTTTTTTTTTAAAAAAAGTTAGTTGAGTTTTAAAGCAACTGAAGGTAAAAAAAAGATTTGTATACAAAAAATTTGCTTCATTTTGTATTTAATATAAATATAATGATTTGTCAACTTTTTTTAAAAGATGCTTTCTTAAATGTGAAATTTCTAGATAAATAGTTAAAGGTATAATATTCATTTTAAAACAAATGTATATGCTTGTAAAATAATCAAAAGACCAAAGTGAAAAATAAAAGAAAAAAGAAATATATGTGTAATATACTTGCTGGTATTTTAAGTTATCGGTTTATTTTGAAATTGATCAAGTCCATTTGTATGTACATTAGCTCTTCTTTTAATTGTTTGTGTATGTTAGAACTTATTATGCACATATACTTATTAGATTATTAAATGTTTTTTCTACACAATATCTATATGGCGGATTTAGTCATAATTTTGTTTTATCAATTTGGGGTTAGATTCAAAGAACTACTTAGTTAAGAAGTAGTACTAGTAAATCAGGGTCAGATTCAAAGAACCACTTCATGTAATTAGTTTTTGTTATTATTAAATTATGATTCAGATATAAAGTAGTCATTCCATAGAAATATTTGTTAGAATAATATATTAGTTATAATTAAACCATATTAGATATATGTATGTGATTATGCTTTTAAGCTTATAATATATATATATAAATGTACGTATTTATCCCACTTAGCACTTACTTTTATGCAAGCATTCACAATAGTGATCATCAATTTGTACCCACTATTTTGATTTACAATTGATTATTCATTATAACAATCATAAAAAAAATAAATATAAAATTTTGGTGGCCATTTTGTAACACTGATGACATCATAGAATAGGTATTAAAGTCATTTCATCCAAAAACAAAATAGTGACTTTCATGCTGAAATTGTATGGCATATATTTTATTCATAAATCACAGTGTTATAGTGCTGCCAATATTTTGATTATAAGCTTAAAATATGATTAATGAATATACACTATTTTACTTAGTTTTTATCCAGTGTTTTGATGAGACAATTAGTACTTCATTAACAATATATCCAAAGTAAAGATTTTCATTGTTAATGGTTACAAAAGTAAAAAAATAAAAAGGTTCATTCAGTACATGAATGTAAAACAACGCAGTACTGTAAAAATACAAATTCATTCAGCATAGAATTAAAAATATTCATTACATATTTTAGCTAAAATAGTCAATCAATTAATTTTGAATTAAAATTTTTTTGTTAAATAAAAACTGCTACCATCACTAATCTAAAATATTTTCAGTAAAAAAAAAGAAGAGAGCAGAGAGGGTAAAACCATTTCAGATTTATATAATTAACATTAAAAATTACTAAATGTAATTTTAAAATAACATTCTGCTTCCTTGATTTTAAATCAACCCATAATTCTTTTTGGATATCCAAAGCAATGGATACATTATTCCACGTGTAACAAAAAAATGCAATACTGAGAAAAAAATATAAATTTGATTTAGCATAAAACTAAAAATAATTTTTGATCATATCTACTATCAACATTAAATTTTAAATTGTATATAGTATAAATATTAGCTAAAATTTCAGACAATCAATTTTGGATTAAAGTCTTTACCAATGCTAATTTCAACCAAATTGAAACTGCTATCTATCGTATTTGAATTGTATTTTGGGGGGAAAATGTGAGGATGATTTTATGCAATTAATAATAAATTGTGTATGATGAAAATACAATACAAGTAAAGTGAATAAGATTAATGACTTTAATTTTAATTTAAATAGCCCGTAACTCTACCATTAAGATGTATTATGCTATTCAACAAATTGCGAAGCCATTGCAAAAACATGGCTACCGCACTTGATGAAATAGTGATATGTCATGTCCAAAAAACCCTGCTACAGCTATCATATTCATTTATTTAGAACTGCATAGTACACATTATGACAAAAGACTTAAATATTGATTACAATATGCAAATTCAGAATGCATTCGATTTATTTTTTCTCGGTTTGAATATGCTGAAATTTTTTTTTTTTTATGTTGAATATGATTAAGTTTTCGTAATGCATCGTATGTTTATTTGGCTCTTGTTACACTAATGATAAATAACAAGTCTTTACGGTCAATCAAATGATTTGTTATTAAACATTGTATCTTTAATCTTAATAATTTCATATAAGTAATATAGTATAATACTGTAGTACAAATTTAAAAAAAAATGAAACTTCAGTATGGATTTTTTTTCAGCGAATGTTGTGCGGAAGAACACAAAAAATTGCTAAATGCTAATTTAGTTTTACTTTCTTGGCCTTCATTGCTGTACTTTTTGGATAATGGAAACATGCATTTTTTTTTTCTAGCAATATTAAATATTTTTTTTAGAGATTCTGTTTAAAGTCATTGTAGCAACCAATATGTCCATGAAAAAAATCAAGAAAATCTTTGAGCTTGGAAACTAAACTTGATGATGATGATTGGTGAACGGATCACAGGAAGTAACAACTTTAATCTAAGTTTTTTTCTTTTTACATAGATTTAAGTTGCACTATCATAAATACATAGTTGCTGAAGCTTTAAATATAAAATTATAACAATAAAGCTGAGCGCTTTCGGGGACTTAAGCCTCCATGATTAAAGCTGAGCGCTTTCGGGGACTTAAGCCTCCATAATTATGGAGGCTTAAGTCCCCCGAAAGCGCTCAGCTTTATTGTTATAATTTTATATTTAAAGCTTCAGCTACTGTGTTTTATCACAGTTAATTTTTTAATTTATTGATTTTTGTTGAAGTATATACATACATTCTTATCATAAATACATATTTTAAGTGAATATATACATAATACACACAATATACTTTACATAAGCATATAATGTATGGTAAGGAGTTTTTTAATTTTTATATATACTCAATAAGTTATTTTTTAAATGTAATATTCCCAACTTATAGTGTAATTTTTTAGCTGAAGTAATCAGCCACCCCCCCTCCCCCATAGAGAATCGTTATAAATGCTTATTCTGCATATGATATTCTTGCTTAACAATGAGTTTTGGGGGACTAATTGCCTTCACTAGGTGGAGTAAAAGTGTATAATATTTGAAGGTCGCCATACATATGATTATATTCAGGATTTTATTAAAGGCTTGAGAATCACTCTGTGGCAAATCATAAAATAATAATAATAATAACAACAATATGTATTTACAAGATTTAATCGAAAGATCAATGTTTAAAATTAATCAAAATAAACCGTGGATACTTTATAAATAACTATTGTTTTCCAGTGTACATGTGAACTAAAACCAACGAAAAAGAAGAGAATAACGAGATTGGAGAAATAGTTTTCTTGATAAAAAAAAAAAAAATTATATTTGTCTGACTTAACATTATGTAATAAACTATTGTTTTGTTATTGGTTTAAATAGTGCGTTAACTTCTTTATATATTATATTGTCTATTTTGCATATACCACGTTGATTTCATCAGGCGCAATGTATGTTCTGCAGGATCTAGCCTGATATTGCAAATAATAGCTATGTAGTGATCGTCATCATCATATTGAAGAAAACATTTTCAAAGCTTATTTAAATATATATGTATAAAAAATGTATAGGTGCTGGTCTATTTCTTGATGTTTAATGTTAGGTGCGATCTAATCGATTAAATAAATGAAACATGTATAGTCTGACCATTACAATATATATATAGTAATGGGATGGGTGAGAAGTTTGGAAGTTGATGATGATGATCAGAATTCACCAAAATCCCCTGATAAAATAAAGATATATTTTGTATTATATCAGCTTCATTTCTTAATGACATTCTAGATTAGGTGAAATCTAACAGTTCAATAACAAAAAATTGGAATCGTATAACATATACATACCTGAATTAATATGTTTCTAATGTAACGCTTTTCGTCTGCAATTAATAGACATATTGTCAAAACATTAATAAAACAGATGTTAATAAAATTTAATTAAAGAAAGTGCTAGATATATAAAAAGAAAAATGCGTGCAAATCAATTATCAAAATTATAAATATTAATAAATAGGTTGATTACAATACTGTATCTTATTTTGTAGCATGAATTATTTTTTCCATAAATTAAAATTACTCCAGTAATAAAGGTGTGACAAAGTAAAAGTAATGAAAAAAGTTAATTTTACTGATTCATTTTATTTCGGGAATATATAATAAATTAATTTAAAACAGTTTATCGTAAATTTGAAAAAATTATGCTTACACATTTATATATATGAGAATTCTTATCTTGGATGTGGTTTCATCACTATAGATTTTACTTAAACAATATTCACACCTGTGTTTTCTAGTCAAATGAGATTTCGGGCTTTTTTAACAATTTGATTCGTGCTGCCGGGATTCAGTTTAACAAAAGATTATTTGGGTAACATTGCTTCTGTAAGAAAGGTTTGTTAAAAGCTACAAGTAACAAGAACTTTGGTAACAGTCTAGTTTTTTTGACTTCTTATTAAAATGTATAGTATTATTATTTCTTTAAGACCAAACTTATTTTCTACTGAATTGTTCAGATGGCTAGTTTTAGATGATTAGTTTTTCTTCCAGACTTGTATAGTTTGTATTAATGAAATTAGCTCTTCCTGCTTTCTTATTTCTACCTCAGAATCTGGAATTAACAAATTCATCATTTTTTTTCCATATGCCATAGCATCTGCCGGGAGGCGAATCCGCGACAACCGTCTGCAAACCAACTCCTTGCTTGCAAGGCGGCTGCGCTGACCTCTTGGCTAACAATGCTTGACAATTTTTTATATGTGCTTTTTATATAGACTTTTTACCACATGAAAATATTGTTTATCAAAAAGCAAAACGTAAATTTTTGTTTTTAATTAATCACATTTATTAATTACATAAGATTCTAAAAAACTTATGTAATTTATTTTTATAAATTGTTCCAAAAGTGTTGTGAACAATGGTATTTGTATATTGATTTTACTAGATTTGTGGTGGCAATATTTGGAATTTTCAGTCTTCCAAAGATATTTATTCATGCTGCTGTGGGTAATGGTATGATAGGAATACAGTATGGAAAACTTTGGAGCAATCGAAGTAATCATGTTATATCAAGTTTACAGAAGGTATCTTTGGAATAAATCGGAAATTGCTTCATGAAGTAAGTATCAACATATAATATAGATTTGACAGTGAAGTTTTTAATTTAACCAATTAAAAACAAAAAACAGAATTTATTATTTTTTGGCATTTCAAACTGTGGATTGTACTATCCTCATGAATTTAAATGATGATCTACAGAATGGGAATGCAACCAGTAGATTTTGGTTTAGCAATGGAGGTTTTTATTAGCTAGTAAAATTTTAACAAAGAGACTTTTTAGCTTAGATTATTATCATCTAAAAATGTGGTTTGACTTAAATATCTTGATAGTTTTCTAGATAGAAAGGCAATCTTCAATGTTATAAGTATGACAATAGAGTTCAGTGTTTTTATGAAGGTTTGTGATGATGGTGTTCTAGTTGTATATTTATATTCCATTTCCATCATCTAATATATGTATTGAATGTGCCAATGAACATATGTTAAATTGGGAAAATACAAAAATATTGGATAGAGAAGAAAAGGTACAAAGAAGAAAATTTAAAGAAGCAGCTCACATGACAATGGCAAAAAATACCACAAGCCAGTCTAGTGTGACTATACATAATGTATGGAAACCACTAATCAACTTTGCTCTTAGGAAAAAGTGAAGAAATCAGGAGGAACCGCATAGATAAGTATATGGAGTTACTACATACTGTTGCTTTTGGCAGGATGGCTCAGTTGGTTAGAGCATTACATTAAAATTCAGAACTCAAGAATCTAAGAACCCAGGTTCGAATCCCATGCTAGTACTGTCACTGGTCAGGCCAGCAACATCTGAAGAAGAGGGGAGACTAATATCTTTTGAAACATTGTGCATATACTAACCTGTTTGATGTGCTATTACTAACAGTTGAATGTATTTGGAATATTTAAAAAAGTTTAAGTTTTTTAAAAACATTCAATACATATATTAGATGATGGAAATAGTCCAATATAAAAATACAATGCATTGTAACTGCTTTTGACAAGTTAAAATACAGAGTAACTAGTGCAGTTAACTTAGTAGATTATAAAGCTGTTATTATTCCCAATTTATTACATAAAAAGAAGACATGGAACTTCTATTTCAAACATAAAAATGTTGAAAAACTTTGACTTAAAAAATACTCCTTCAGATTGTGAAAATAATAGCAAGATTGTATGGCCATTAGTATATTTGTGAAATGACAGGACGTAGTAATATTAAACCAATTATTATATGAGAATATATTTATTGGAATGGATATGATTTTCATAAGAGATGCAGATTCCACTTTCATTATAAATATTATTACAATGATATAACTCGGGATACAATATAGTGGAGAATTCATGATTACCAATATGTTAAAGCCATTCAGAAATAAAATTTAATTAATATAAACAAACAATGCCAATATACTTTTTTATGCATAAGCATTATACACAAATATAATATTTTATTATATTAAAACTTCCAAAATAGGTAATAGTTTCGATTGTCCAACAGACTTCTTCAGAACTTTTTCCATTGCTTAAATTTTTTTTTACTTAGAAGTTAAAAGATATCAAATAAACAAATTAAAAAAACAGCACATAATATATTGAGTATTTTTTAATACACAGTTTGGTTTGTACACCCATAATAAAACTCATTTTTAATTTTTTTAAATTAATTTTCTCTCTATCTTTATTATTTATTTATTTTGATTAGAATGATCATACTTATTTATGAGTATTTGCTAAAGATTATATATATATATATATATATCAGTTGATTCAACAATGGAGGACAGTGTGGATGAACTACACACACTGTTCTTTTCTCTGCTTTTCTGTATAGTAGTAATATTGTCAATCCCATTCATTCCATATGGTTATCCATACACGACAATCTTGGTTTTCCTCTTTCTCCTGATATATTCTCCATATTAAACAGGATAATCTTTTCAGAAATGTTAATCTGACTTGATAGAGGTAAAAAATATTATAAATTTTTATAATTTTACCATTTCCAACAGTTGCTTTTATAGTTACTTTTCCAAAACCTATTTTTTAGTTTTTTTGTTTTTTTTCCCGCTGTTCAAGTATGTCAAGCACCTTTGTATAACATTTCATTTCAAAAGTATCAATTTTTATTTTCTCTTGCTTTTTCATAATCCATGAAATGGAGTATATAAGTGCTTTTAATAATATAAACCTTGATCACATACTTATGTATTTGTTTTTCATATAAACATTAATTTTCTAAAGCCTTTGATGCCAACTGTATGATATTATCTATCTTGATTTATTCTGAAACCTAAATGGCAAATTCTGTAATTTGTTCCAGTTGATCTCCATCCACTTTTACCTTTATTATTTCTCCTGTTAATCACATTATCCTTGTTTTGATTGCATGTAGCTTTAGTTCATACTCTGTCCCCGTTCTTACCAAATAATCTACCAGTTTCTGTAGTTTTTTCTTGATATCGCTTGCATATTATAAATTACATACTTGTCTTCCTCAAATATAAAATCCATCCTGAAAAACATCTAAAGCATCTCTCATTGTCACCTCTGCTACAATATTTAATAAGCAAGATTGCAACACACCACTCTGTCTATCCCTTTATCCATTTATGAATTATGCAATTTTTATATGTACATTCTTTCTAGTTATTAATTCATCTTAATGCATTTTCTGTGCATTAAAATTTATTACATATAATTAATGAAATTTAGAATATACACATACATATATATCAGGTTGCTTTGTTAACTGATTGAAGATTCTTGGTATTAATAAATTTGAGTTGCTTTCATGTTATATAACAATATATATTCAATACAGTGAATAAAAATTGTTATTTATAGTATACTCATATTAACATGAAATATAATTAGTTAATTTAATCAGATGATTTATATGAGCAAACTCAAATCAAATACTTTCTCTCTCTCTCTCTCTATATATATATATATTCTGCCCTTGTCCTCGTGTGAAGCTCCACTACACCTCAGGCCAATCACGTTGAGGGCCACAATCTGCCCTTTTCTAACACATCAGGCCAATCTAACCGCCCCGTTCCCGCATCTCCACTTCCCCCAAAATAAATATAATATAGTGAAAATCACCTAACCGGGTTCTAGCTCTAATAATTAATGAAATATTCAATTAAATGCTTTACTAGCTCAAGTTTCCTAAAATTAACTTAGGTTCTGTTTTAAACTAACTCAAATAAATATTCAGGAACTCATGAGACTAGAAGTGGAAATATGGGTGACAAGGTAGATTACATTGAGACAATATCCCACAGGATACCACCTCAATGGCATAAGAACACTATCCCCCCTTATACTACTATTACACATAATAACTACATAGTATTCTTATGACTTCCGCAACTTCTAATCACTAAGACTCATTTAACAATTAAAGTATTATTCTTTTATCTCTAATAATAATAATAGTAATCATCTAGCTCAAATGAAATAATCTCAGGTTCTTAAATTTATTCGTATGTTAATAACATATGGTAGCAAAATATGATAAGGGATTTTATGTCATAATCTACTACTCTGAAATTAGATTAATAATAAAACAATAATAATCACAATCTTCATTGCTTAATCCAACTAGTACAGCTTTCTTTCATCGCACATTTATAACCGTAATAAATTAGTTAATAATCTAATATCCCCTTTTTTATCTTTAAGTAATAAAATAAATTAATAAGTGGCAGTGTTTAGCTAATCTGATAAATAAAGCAAGTGGCAACTAATAGCATATAATTTAGCAAAATATTATGATAATGGATTGATGACCAGTAACGCAATGCAATTTTATAATTATTTAATTACAAGAACATCAATAAATATTTAAGATTAAACATACTTCTCTATTTATCTTTTGTGCAAACAATCATATACTTAGTTTAATGGTTGTGAACATACCCTGGGAATTCATGCAATGATGTAGAGAAAACAAAACTCAGACACAAATTTTAATAAACAAATTTTAAAATTTTATTAACATCAATAAAAAATAAATAAAACAAACAAATCCATCTACATCTATTTACAAAGGATATCCTCATTTTTCTTTACACTACAATAGCTGAATTATACACATTTATATTTCTTTTATCGTTAATTAAACTTATTATGCCTTTTAAAAGTTATTTATTTATTTCTCATTAGGTTTATCATATCACTTATTTTAACTATTTTATGGGTAACACCATTCTTTACCTTTTAATATTAAAGTTACTGTATTATAAATTATCTATGTGGATAAACATCATTTATAACATCATAATTTTACAATCAATATGGTTTTTAAAAGAAAATTACATTTTCTTGTAACTTTATATAAGTCACTCCGCATATTATTCAAATATTATTATTACTTTTAACGTTTGTTCTCCAATGCTCGTAAACTATAATACGTTTATTCCATAAGCCATACTCATGTATAATACTATAACACGGGTTTAATTATCACCTGTTACAGTTTCACATATTCTATAATTATCGAATGTTATTGTATTTTTTAAATATGCAATACTTATATTTTTTAAAATATAATTAACAATAAGAAAACGTGAAATTATATTTAATATTTTTTTATATTTCTATTTGGATATACTTTTATAAAATTATAGTTCATTTCTTAAAAAAAAGAATTAAAATAATTCTCTAACTCCTTCCCTTCTTAGGATATCTGCATCTTTCTTTCAATAATCATAATCTACTCTTCATTAATACTTAACTATTCTTATTCCAAATAATAGCATGACATACATTCTAAAATATCTATTGTTTCCCTTTTAATAGACTTATCATATAACGATGTAGTTGCAAGAAATACAGATAAAGATAGCGAAAGATGTATAGGATATCGGGAAGATAGATAGATAACTTATCCGCAATATACTTCAAAAATGTATGGAACAGTGTGAATAGGTCCGACATTCATTGTCTAATAACCTTGGCGATAAGCATGATGTGGCAGCTATTTACTCAGCTTTACCAAACATCTAGTACGACTCACAAGAAATATATAAAATACCACTGTCCAAGACAACATGTGTACCAGTCGTAGGGCTTTGTTAACTATGCTGATTAACATCTAAAACTACTTATTATTTCACTCCCTGTAGCATCCTAGTTTTTATTACATCCTCTTGGTTTCCGAATCACCACGTACTACCAAGTCACTACCCAAACTATCTCTCGAGATTTTTACTGTATCCAACATTGATAAAATACTAACTACTTTTTAAAACAATAAACAAAATTCGCTAATATAAAACATTTCCCTATTCCATAAGAACAATTTGTCTTGCTTTATTACACTGTAGGTTCAACATCTACGTTTTGTTAAAATAACATTTAAATATCCCAATCGGAAAATTAACAGAAAATATCACATAACCATCGGTTATATTTAACTATATTAATAACACATAAAATGATTATCGTATGCATATTTTTTAAAAATCTAATCACATCTCAAAGTGTTTTAGAGTGTTGTTTTCAAAATGCGTTTTACAACAATAATAACAATAAAACTTTTGCTACATTCATTCGATTCCCAGCTGATCTAAATAAATAAAACATACATTATATCATTAATAATTATAAATGTTACCAAAAACAATCTTTATCTTCCTATCAGAGTTCGTATTAGGTTTCTTTCTCTTCGAGCATCGCAAATATACAAATTTCCACATACATACAATTTTATTTTAAAATTCAAAATCAAAACACATTATTTCATATAATGTTATATCACGAATCAATGTATTTTGTTTTCCCTATCGCTATCTAAAACTTAATGTTTAACTTAGATTAGTAAAGAAAATAATTCAAACCATAATCACATATTTTTCTGACGGTAAATCTTGGTTAGTCCCATAATATTTATTATTTCTTCTTTTATCCAAATGTTCTCCTTTCTGCTTATTAAAGTTTTAAATAAATTAGTTCATTTAATAAACTGTTTAGACGATCTTTAGTTTTAGTGTTTAATCCAAAATTATTAGAAAACATTTTATTTAGTTATCCCATGAAGCTTTTTAATGTTCTGGCGAATATTACCTCGGCGCGTTGATGCATCTTTATTTCTAGTTAAACTACAATTATTTAATAATAATGGTACCAATTGCATTTTCCATGGATCCAATATTTTATATTTCTCTTCTGTAAAATATTTTTTTTTTCTTTAGGCAAGTGTTTTCCTTGGTAAACTTCACTTTCATTCATTATTATTTTATATACACTACTTCCGATCTTTAACTATTTTCTAGAGTATTTTCTCAAGTCATCTCAAAGAAAGCAATTCAAACTATTTCAATATTAAAATTCCTTTTGTCCATTTATTCTTTTACGAATAATACTTATTTTTATTTTCCATTATCTTCATTAACTTTGCGCACAATGTCCTTTCATTGATTTTATATGCATGAAAACAGCTTTCATAGTGATACGCTATATAAACTATATCAATGAATAACAGTAACATATTTGGAACATTATAAAATTTACAACTTGGTTTTAAGAATCTATCCATTTTCTATTGAAAACTCCAATTATATTTCGATAGAATCCACTGGCAGGTTACTGTAAAGTTAGTGAAACATTACTATGAAAAACTTTTTTTTTAAAATTTTATTCTAAGATTCTTTTCGGATGATTTTTAAATTGTCAGTTGGTTTCTTTCAAAGATATTATTAAAAATGATAATAAAATTGACTAATAAATTGAAGAAAGAAAAAATTTTTTAGAGAGCTTAAAATTTTACTTCTGCTCTGGAGTCAACACATTTTTGTTCTTCTAGTTTATACAATTAGTTGGCGCGATTTTTGTTGTCTGCCAAGATCTATTTTTTATTGGTCAATCCCTACTTGGATTTATAAACAATTTCTAAAGTTTTAAAATCATGACGTAATAGACTTAAATGTTAACTCATTATTATTTTTAAATCAATTATTATCTATTACAATTTAACTACCTTTAAAACAATTTTGAAACAATAATTAATAAAGGTGTATACTACTTATTTTTATTATGATGTGTGACAATTCCATCCACTTCTATAATATACTATTTAAATATTTTAATTATTAGTATTAATTTAAACCGGTGCTTATACATAGAATATTTCAGACAGTCACGTAGTCATTTCCGGTGTTTAGTCTATTTTTATCTGTCTTAATAAATTTGCTACTTATATCATATAAAATAATTATATAAAATTTTGAAAAACAATTTAGAAAAATATAGAATTAGATACAATTCTCACCATCACAATATTTATTATTAAATATATCATATTAATCTTTTACTGCTTAATATAATCTATAATTTTAAATACTATATAATATTAATTTTAAAATTTTTTAGTAATTGACCATTTATAACCATCACTGACCTATAGAAAAGGGCACAATATATATATAAAATCAAGTCAAATATACGTGACTTATATAACTTGCGTTTACAAATATGATAGCATATATAAGCGATTTAACCCGCTGAAGAAGAAGCTGTCAGTAGTAACAAAAACAATTAAATGAAATTAATCTAGGCCTAGTACTTTCGAGGTTTTCCCTCATATTCAAATATGTAAAATAAAGAGCATTCTAATAGCTCTAAACAAGCTTATTTTAATGATAAATGCTACAAGAGAAAACATTCAAATCATCTTTATCTAGGATTGTCACCATCCACAGACTGGTTTTGAACTATGGCTTTCTTCAGTGAGGACTTAGGACATCAGATTTAAAACACCAGCACAAACTAAGCATTTATCTAATAGTTGACTTTTAAAAAGAAGATCTGAAATGTTCAGACATCTACATGTCTCTAAATTCAGCTCTTCTACTGACATAATCATATGGTCATGAACTTAATTCAGACCTCCCATATATTAATAGGTTTAGCAATTTAATGTTAATAGGAATGTTTTCACAGGGTACTTATATAAAATACATATTTTGTGTGTTTATTTGAAAAAGATTTTAATTAGATATTCCAATATTTCGACTTGATCAAGTTGAAACATTGGAATATCTATTTAAAATCTTATATGGATGAACCCACAAAATATGTGTTTTATATATAAATGTACAAATCATCCTCCCAAAAAATTTTTTTCACCACTCCCTCTGTTTTTGTGTCATGCTGTTTGAAGTTCAGACTTTATATTTATTCAAAGAAGGCTTTGCTAAAAAAAAAAAAACATGTTTAGAAAAGTGATTTGAATATTTTGTACTTGAATTTTCAGCTAAAGATATTCAGTGGGATATTTTCATGTTTATGTGTGTGTGTGTTCTGAATAATTTCTACAGAATATGATAATAGAATTTGGCCAAAATTAGCAACAAGCTAATGTATACATGGATGAATTAAAAATGCTGTAGAAATTTTTCATATGATTATTGAATCACTTCAGAAATATATTTTTGGTTAATAATTTCATACAATGGGGGGGGGGTATTAATGCACCACTCATCTGTTCCATCACATCACAAACATTCACAGAACAGCAATTCACACTATTTTCTCTCTCTATGAATACATTTTATGAACAAAGTGAATAGAAACCCACTCTATCTTGCATGAGAGCAGTATAGTGAAAGAATATCACACTATATACATGGGTATAGAAATCTAAATGTTTTCTATCTCTATGTCACCTGATGAGTAAAGGTTGTTCTTAAAATACAAGCATAATGAGAGGGGGTGGTCTATGTTTCCACATTAGTGGATGTTTGCAATATGGTGAAGACGATAAGGAGTGCACTGATAAAAACCAAAAACAATGTGTCTTATTTAAGGAATTACTATTATTATTATTTTTTTTAGTTTAGTAATAATATAATAAATATAAACACTATACTTTCTGAGAAATCTCATGTTCTTACCTCTTTTCATTGAATTATAAATACAGACCATTTTTTATGCTTAATTGTCCATGTTATTATTTATTAATTACTTTGATTTACTCTTTTAATAATGTACTGTTTATGGTTCACTTATCAGTTCTAACTTTACATTTTGTTTGCTAAAAAACAAACTCAACTTTTTAAGTTTAATTTACCATCATGATAAATTATATATATATATTCAATGGAGCTTCACAGTGCTTGTAAAGTTGAACAGAGTTGTCAAGCATTGGTGGTCGAGAAGTCAGTGACAGCTGGTTTAGCGTTTAGTTGTCCCGGGTTAGCGGGTTCGCTTCCCAGCTGATGTTATGACACATGAGAGAAAAAAAATTGAACAGAGTTCATATTTGAGATCCTTATTCCCTTAATCTTCTTACTATATGTTCTGTTATTTTCTCATATTTCTTCTCTACTAATGATTTCAGATTGCATTACTGTCAGACCCCCCCCCCTTTTGTTTCAAGCCATCTTGTTTACACAGTTTTCCTTTCTTTTGAAGAATAAAATGTAAATTGAGACACTAGTTTTTTAGGTAATTGTGCTCCCTGTGATCTACCTTGCTAAGATCTTATTATATTCATTTTTTTTTGAATGACCAACATTTTAGCTACTTACAATCTACTGATTTTTTGTTCACTTTACAATTTTATTTTCTCTTCATTTCATTGGTAGCCCTTAAGTTAACAACCATAAAGTTAGGATATGTTTTCCTATTTTGTTTACATTTAAGACTAAAACTTTTTTTATATATTCAAAAAACAGTTGATATTCCATTATAAGAAAGATGAAATTCAACGAAATGTGTTAAATTTAATCTCTTACATAGCTAAAATGCTATTGAAGATTTTGAAAAACCTGTATTTTTAATAAGTAGAATATACTCCTAGTGGAAAGTAGTTTGAATTAAAGTATAAGCAATCATGTGATTAATTGCTCATGAAGTCATATGACATTCATGCACTCTAGTGACATATCAAGCAATTAACAATCCATTCAGACTGGACAATTTGACAACACTCACCCAGAATCATTATCGGAACTGCTACATCTTTTATTATTTTATCACTGTCTAAATCATGCATGACAATAATTAAATGGTTTGTTGAATGCCATAAAATTTGAATACTGGGAAGACAGTGATGACCTTTGACCTAGGGGCCTTAACCTTTGAGCACATCCCTTTACTACTTGCATTAGCTACATGAAGCAGTTTGGATTTGAAAAGATAAAGAGTTAAAAGATGGATTAACATAGTAAGAGATATTGGTGGGAGTTAGAGAGAGGAAGAGAGGAGAAGGAGAGAGAGGGGAAAGAAAAAGATAAAATAAAAAAAAGAAAGAGAAAGAAGAATAAGAGTTTGGGAGAGAAAATGTTCTTTATTTTATTTTTCTTGTAAGAATATTTGGCAGTGGAAATCAAAGTTAAAAATGGATTGAAACTAATTTCTACATTGCTTGAGAGTAATATAGTAAAAGTTATCATCCTATCAGCATGGTCATGAAGAATTAGGTGTTAAAACTTTATGACAATACAGATATATTATTTATCAACTGAGATTTGAAATGTATATTTAAGCTAGAGATAATCTCCAGTTTAATAAATGATTATTAATACTTATTAATATATTTACATAAAATGGTTTATATCAAAATTGTAAATGCAGAAAGTTTGACATTTATAAATTAGAGTACAGATATCTATAAATACTATACAAATGATGACATGTGTCAGAAATTGTGTTCTGGTCCAACTGATGAGAACTGGTTTAGTATAAAATGCTCATCTTGGGAATCGTTTGTCTTTTTCACAGATTTTTGATCATATGTTTATAAATGTATGATAGAACAGAAGTTTGGAATATATATATATATACAACTACAATATCAATAACAATCAACAATCTCAAACTGTTGCCAAGGCAACAAACCTCCTTTTAATAATAAAGGTGGATTTTCACTTTTATTTATGATCCAATGTATTTATATAGATACTAAAGATTGCAACTTGACTGCAGAGATTGAAATTATTGATACAAAGAAGTTTAAATAAACCTCTTTAAACAGATTGATATAACCTGTTCTGAATGCAGACTAATAAATAGTCAATTATAACATTATAAACTGCAATTTTCAAATTGCACCCAAAGTATTATTTAAGAAGTAAGTGTAATAATGCTCAAGGCTAAATGGGTTTGTAAGTAATCATTAAAAACCAATCAATTCTTAAACAATCTCATTATCAATAACAATCAACAATTTCAAACTATTGTCAAGGAAACCTCCTTTAACAATAAAGGTGTCAATAATTTCACTCTCTGTGATCAAGTTGCAATCTTTATGATCTATATAAATATATTGGACCCTTAATAAAGGTGAGATTTCACTTTTATTGTTAAAGAGGGTTGCCTTGACAATACTTTGAAATTGTTGATTGTTATTAATATTGGGGTTGTCTAAGTGTTGATTGGTTTTTAATAATATA
This sequence comes from Epiperipatus broadwayi, assembly GCA_028023455.1. Lineage (NCBI taxonomy): Eukaryota > Metazoa > Onychophora > Udeonychophora > Euonychophora > Peripatidae > Epiperipatus > Epiperipatus broadwayi. The sequence goes on along the minus strand of JAQFVV010000028.1, from coordinate 10,318,889 downwards.
TATATATGTTACATTTAATATTTTCACTGATCTTACTACTTAAGATCTAACAGCTCTTTAAGACATTAACCTTGACATTGATAGGTAATATTTTATCAAGATATTGATAATTTAATCCAAAGAATGCTTTATATATAAAGTTAAGTTTAAATATATTTAAAAATGTGTACATGAAGTAAAATTATAACACATGTTTTGCTTAAAGAATGAAGTAGGTGTTTCATTATGCATCGAGAGTGAGAAAGATTGATTTATCTTCTGGGTTAATGGATGGTTGGGATACAATAGAACTAAGATGAAAGATAGAAAAATAAAAGTATTGTTTTTCCTGTTTTGTCTAATAAATAATTAAATGAGTTGATGAAGTTAGTATTAGTAAAAGTTTAGGGTGAAACAAAGGTAAATAAAATTAAGATAATAAAAATAAATAGAGAAAATCAAATATCAGTATTAAATATGAATAGAAAATTGCTAAATACATAAATGCTTTTAAGTATTTGGAAAATTGTTTAATTAATGATGAATATAGCATTTATGGTAAGCTTGATGACTAAAGAGACCTTTTATAAGGATAAAAAGAATAATCTAGGGATTAGAGTACTTGTTGAAATATAGCTGTGTAAAAAAAAAAAGAGAGATGAGTATCCTCAATAAAAGTGATCAGACAGGATTGTGGACTCTAAAGCTGCAAATTTGGAAACAAATGAATAATAATGTTGGAAAGAAAAGGTAAAAAGTGTAAAAAGAAGGTACATGAAATTTTTTTTTGATGAAACTGTGTTGTAGGATTGTGTGGGTACTTCAATATTGAGAATTTATAAAATATATATTGGAAGAGATATAAAGTATGTTAGAAATAGGTCAAAAAATATATTAATAAAAAAATAACCAAATGACTTCACTGCTTAAGACCCCCCCCCATGTGTCATAGCATCAGCCAGGAAGCAAACCCCGCTAACCCGGAACAACTCCTTGTAAAGCAGCTGTTGCTGACTTCTTGACCACCAATGCTTGAACACTGCTTAAGATTTTATAAGAAATTTGAGTCCAGAAGCACCAAAAGTGGAATGATCTGAGACACTCTATCACTACAGTGAACCATACGGGGGCAATATATTAATAATTTTGAGGGGTTTTGAAAAGGCAGAAAGACTAGAGAAGGTATTGTTTGCTGGGCAGAACTTACAGTTTGGCAGTTCAATAATGATGATGATTTGATAATTTTTCAACACAAAAGTCTTTAAAACTATTTTTCAAAATAAAATCAAAATAATTTTTAAAATCTCAAGGTGCACTGAAACACTGTTGTATTATGCAAGAATAATTAATTAAAATAGTTTAATTAAAAATACATTTTGAAAAGATATATCTAACATTTAAAGTAAAAATCCATTAACATCTGTCTTTACATAACCATTAAAATGTTTTTCTCATTTTTTTTGTAAACAAATAGAGATTATTTCTATCTTCCGAAAAATGAAAACAAAACTGAATTATTTTATTTCAATTTCTTTGTAAACAAACAAATACTTATGAATTAGCCTCAGTTAGTTAATAATACAGAATATAACATGAATAAACATTGATATCTTAATAATAAACAACACCAATTGGAATCATGTTACTATAGACCTCCCCTCCCTGCATACAGATTCGGTTTATAAAAACACAGTTATGCATATTAATTATTTTTATTAGTCATTCATTAGATTAGAGATTATCGCTTAAGTAATAATATTTCAGCAGTGTAATTTTCACTTCACCACTCTCACGTAAGATAGGAATTGGTTTCTATCCGCTTTTAACACCTTGTGGAGGAATATAACCATAAACATATGACAAAAGACGTGAAAAGATGTATGATCTAGATAGATAGATAGATAGATAGATAGATAGATGGATAGATAGATAGATAGATTGGCAGGCAGACAGACAGATAGATAGATATCTAGCTAACTAGCTAGCTAGCCAATTACTACAGTTTAATTGATCAAGGTCAAACTTACTGGCCTCACATCTTTGACACAAACCACTTAATGGAAGTACATTAATAATTTTTATTAGTCATTCATTAATTAGAAATTATCCTCTTAATGAAAAATATTTCTGTAATGTAATTTTCACTACACCACTCCTATGAAAGAAAGGGGCTAGTTTCTATCTATTTTTAATATCTTGTTGAGATGTGTAATTATAATCATGTGACCAAAGACATATGAAAAGATGTATGATTTCTAAAATGCACATTTTGTGCTGAACTAGCACTCAACAGTTGGCCCAGATCATATCTTTAGAGTAAGTTAAATTTACTCAATAATCCATAGGCTACTATATATGTGGACAACAATAAAAGGCTAAACATATACTGTGCAGCTGCGATACTGCTATACTATGTTCCAAGTCTCTTTTATATACATTGTATGTCACATATATCTGTTCAGGTCTTGTAGAGTAGTTTTGATTTCAATAGAATATATATTACTTATTAAATTGCAAGGGCACAGATCTTTCACATACACACACACACATATATATATAATACAAATAAAACGTCCACTAATTAAAAACTATTGTTATACATATATACAACACAGATAGTTTTGTGTATATATTATGCATATAAAAACTATAATTATAGTATAAATAAAATTTAAAAAATAACAATATAGTTATTAATAATAAATTGTAGAATCATATCTATATACATACGATGTGTGATCATTCATTTATATTCATTCACAAAATAAAAACAAAAAATTACTATACCATAAATAGCCAAGTGTCAGATATTTATCACAAAAAAATATACTGAGGAGAATATCTTCATTAAATAACTTTCCCCCTACACCCTATAATTGTTTTGTTGCTTTTTAAATCCATATTGATTTTAGAATCTATATAGTTATCCTTATATGCTATTATCTATTGCAAATTCTCAGTTAAATTGTTCAAACTTTAAGCTTGTTGATATAATTTAAGAATGTTTTATATCTTTTTTTCTGCCACTACTAAACTAAGTTTCATTTTATCATTTGAGAAATATACTTTATGAATTTTCTTAAATTTTGAATAACTTTTAGCTTTATACTTAGAAAATATTTTATCACATGAAATATTGCACTGCATTGTAGCAAAAATAAAAAGTGAATAATAAAATTTATTTTCACATAACCTAAATAAATGTAATTAACATTTAGCATTTATGGATCCAAAATGGCCACTGATAGTTTGTAAAAAAAATTATGTTTATGAATTTTAATGGTAGTAGTTTTTGTTCATTTACATTTTTTTTTGAATAGCATATAATTGATGTACAGTAGAGCCATGATATATATTATATTTTATTTCAAGTACCCCTCACATAAATCATATATAAAAGCTCACATTTTTTTTTCTTATATGTCAAAGTGTTGACCGGGACCAGGAAGCGAACTCTGTCCAGCTGCTTGGAAGGCAGCTATGCTAACCGCTAGGCCACCAATGCTTGACAAAAGCTCACATTATGTTGATTAGAATAGAATATATATATTGTTTATTGAACTGCAAGTGTACAGAATTTTTCTACATACACATATATATATATAACACACTTTATATATATAATATGTATATATAAATTAAGATTATAGTATAAACAATTGAGAGGACACATTTACATATATTTTACTGAGTACATTCTTTCACTGATTCATTTACTGAAAAAATAAGAATAAAAAATATATAATGTATGAAATGTTTATTTTTTAAATAAAATATCTGACTTTAATTGCAATTAAATATGTCTGAGTGATATTCTTTTTTTCAATAACTTTTTTGTAAAACTTTAAGCATTACTCTTAGAAAATATTTTATTACATGAAATGCTGTATATCAAATAAGGAAAAAATAATGAAGAATAAATTGTATTTCAATATAAACTGAAAATTTTTTAATAAACATTATTATGTACAGTACTTCAAAGCAGAAAAATAACTGCTGACATATTGTAAAATTTATAAAAAAAATTTCAACATGATTATGTATTGCTGAGACAGAAAAATGACTGCTCACATATTCTAAAATATATTAAATTTATGAATTATGTTTTTTGTTTGTTTATTGACATTTTGTTTATTTGCATACATTTTATAGCATATAACTGAAGTCAAGTATATTGCTATAGGCAAAACTCTCCATACAGTAGTGCCACCCTGTGCTAACCAGAGTAATCAATGTATGCACAGGGTGGGACTACTCTATGGAGAGTTTTGCCTGTTTAATAACAGTTATGCATTAGCATAAGAGATTGTGATCATGTGATATATTGCTACAGCATAGTTTATGGCTTCACTATAGTTCTAAAATTATATAGCTTATATAAAAGCTTCACTCTATATACAATGAATTTTCAGTCTATTGTTATTCAAGGAATTGGAGATGTGCTAGAAAATCATGAAATGAAATTCTATGTAAAACATAGGAATAATTTCATGATTATTTACAAAAATATTGTAGATATAAAATACAAATTAATATTAGACTTAAATACAATTGAAATATAACAATTTAAACTATCCCCCAACTATAATTTGTAAAGTATATGTGGGTTCTTATAATATAATCGGGCTTGGCCACTTGATAGCATTCTGGCTCACCAAAACATCTAACAAATGCCATTTACAAGGCCTGACTTATGGCTATAGAAAACATCTATGTTTGTCTTAGCCATTAGAAGGCCATTGATGATGATGTAATGCAGAAATAATACAGCCTATTTCTGCTTCGTGACAGTTACTGTGAATCCACACACTTATCTTTCATGTACAGTTTGATATATTTGTGTGTGTAGTTTGATTAGTCAAATTTTTACAATATACATTACACAATCTTTGTATTTGTAATGAATTTAAGAAACCTGACTTTATAGTAATTTTCCAAATGGCCACACCCTTATTTAGAGAAGGTGTAATGTGTAAAAGCTTGCCAAGGGTACGTCAAAACGAATTCATCCGAGTTCGCGTGCAAAATCTCGTTTTCATGTGAAATACCACGTAGTTCATAAAATGGCTGGCGATCATGTGACTTTTTCTGCAGTTGCCGGAAACAGAAGTTGAGTATTTCTGCTGTCCAATAAAAATATACACGATTTTTAGTAAATTTCATAGAAAGCACATATTATAAACATGTTTAATAAGTAAAGAAGACATTTATATGTGTTTGTTGTTGTTTAAAAAAGTTTGAGTTTCTTTCTTTTGTCCGACTACGGTTACGATTTTGATATTTATAATTTTAGCATTACAAACAACAGAACACTAACCCTAAAACTAACCCTAACCCTACACACTTGTTTTGTTATGTAGAAAGCAATAATTAAGCAAAAGACATCGCTAAATAGACATCGCAAAAAAGTCCAAAAACAGCGATTTAAAAATAAAAAGGTTGTCGTTTACTAAATACAAAATTAAAATTAAAAAGGCATGAAAAAAAAAGTTATAGCAATCAATAAATTAATAACAAAAAAAAAACCCCAGTGATTTAAAAATCACACAGCCCCAAAAACCGTACATTGTATTGTTTTTGACTGCCAACAATGCCATCACGTGGCCAAGCCCGATTACATTATAATTACCTATATGTGTGTATACATGTACATAATTTTACTGTTCCAGTAATTGCAATTACAAAATCAGAAATAATATTAATTATCGTCATAAATAAAATTATTTTATTAAATAAATAATTTTATTAAATTATTAGATTATTATAAAAAACTTCAATTTTATAAATAAAAAAATAATAATCAATATTTACTTGCTTTGGACAAAGTTTGCACTTTAATTTATGTCTGAAGACATAGGATTTATTTATACTATTGGGAAGCCTTCAACCTATCCAACTCAAATACCCAGAAGGCACACACTTACCTTCCCATCAACATAAACAAACTGCGCAAACTAGCCCATAGATTGAAACTAGCACCTAAACACACAGACTTTCTTCTCAAAATTAACCTTGGTAGCCTCTCCACTGCTATATTTCTTAATAGAAGAGGCTTCCGCATAGATCCCATATGTTGTCTCTGTCTTTCCAGCCCAGAAGATATGGACCATATCCTTCGCCTTTGTCCGGTCTGGCAGGGACTAAGACAAAACTTCCAGAAACACATTGATAATAATGGTCCAGATCTAACATCTCTTGAAGGGGTTTTAAATAGAGGCATTTTCGCTGAAATCAGGCTCGCCACCTACATAAACTTTGCCATCTGGTTGACCAGATGCAAGGTGATTTTTCAAAAATTACCGCTTAACGAAATCAATAACTGCTTTCTCAGCATAATTAAAAATATCCAAGAAACAGACAAGAGAAAGGCCGATCCATACCTGGCCATATTAACATGGGAATTCACAACTGGTCTAAACAGCACCTCTCCAACCAACCCCTAAATAATTTATATGAAAATATTTATTATGACTTAATATCTTATTATGATTTAATAAAACCCTCCAACCATAACTTGCCAAAACAGGGTTTACTAACAAAGGTATTTCGTTATAGACTAGATGATTAATATTCACCTTGCATCCACAGGTTATATTCTACTGACTTTTGAATCATTTCTTCTTTGTATATACCACCCTGTAACCTCGTCTAGATATTTCTTGTTATTTTTTTATTTTTTTTTTTGTAATCACTTATAGGTCAAATAAAATTATCTTGAAAGAGAGAAAATCAAAATATAAACAAATGAAAAAAAGTTATCTTTTTAAAGAACAAGTAGAAAAAGAAAAAAAATTGTGGATGGGGGTGGGGGGATTAATTATTACTAAAATATTTTAATTTAAAAAAAACTAAAATAATAAGTTGTTTCTGAATTATAAGAATTGAAAGAGAAAAGATATGATTGTTATTTTTTAAAATAAAATAATAAAATTGCGATTTGATTTTTTAAAAACAACAACAACTATTCACCATGGAAACGCATGTCATCAGAACTGTGATTGGATAATAATATTTATGAAAAAATGGCAGTTTAAAAAAATGGTGGATTCATTAACTACTTCCGGTTTGTCGGCGACGATTGCGCTCGTTAATGTTCGTTTGTTGAAGTTCATTTTTCTGTTTGAAATTACGGAAAAACTATAAGGACTACGCATGCGCCTATACCATAATTCTCTTCGTCGTTTTTTCCTCTTTTCGTAGGTAGTCACCATTTTTCTGTAAGTTAAAAAATAAAATTTTTATTAATTTTTTTGCGAATAAGGTCAATTTTTTTAAAATTTTTTTTCACAATTTGTTAGATTAACGGAAACAAAAGTACGCAAAATAAATGAACGGGACATGATGGCCTCTGATACAGATTATTCCAGCGGTGATGAATTTGTCCCATCTAAGCCCTTTGACTCCGAGGATAGTGTTAGTTGTAGTGATCTTGAAGAATATTTTTCGTCATCAGAAGAAGAAACTCCTTTACCAGCCAAAAAGAAAAAAACTACGAGTGCTTTTCTGGATGATATCAATACACCAGACCCGTCAACAAGTGTTCCCAACGATATCAATCTGCCAGGCCCTTCATCTAGTAACAGTAATCTGTGTCCGAACGTAACCTGCAAACCTGTGAATGTAGAGAATTTTACTAAAACTCCAGGTTTGAAGTTTTCTATAGTAGGTAAGTATTCAATTTTAGATTTTTTTTAATGTTATTTGATAAAAAACTTTTATCAACTATTATCGGAGAAACTAATAAATATGCCACTCAAGAAAAATGACTGACTGATTTTTTACTCTGTGATAGGTAGCACATATGAAAGGTAATGTTTTTATTATTGTTTTTTTTTTTTTGTTGGTTTGTTTTAGCTACCAGCACAATGGATGAATGGTTGACACACTGATTCAAGACTATTTACAATTTATTCCTCTCTAGCAAATTGATTGTATATAATGCAGTAATTTTTTTTATTCTGTTTTTACTAATTTTTGTTTTACTAACATGGTTTTCATTGTTTTTGTTTTACTAATTTAGTTTTTATTTGTTGTTTTATTAACTTGTTTTTTTACTAACTTCATTTTATACTTTATAGGCATATGACTGCCTGATTGCCTTCCTTATTAGAATTTTGTTTCAGCTTCATTACTGATTACTTTTTCCAATTGGTAAACAAGATCTGAAGATCGTGTAATGAAATATTTTGCATATTTATATTAGCATATATGAACAGGTATGCTTCTCTGGAAGACGTATCTTGGAAGAGGTAGAATATAAACATTTTTTTATATAAATATCTGCCATAGAACCTTTTTAGTAATCATTGTCTGCCTCTTGAAATGAGAAATTTGTAAATTGTTTTCTGTATTGGCAATGATTATTCAGTATAATGATGATGATGTTATAAACAAGGTTGGTTTATCCAAAGTCTAAAATCAAAATAGTGCATCTTGTTTAACAGGCTTTTGAGTTTTCCCATAACCATTAGCAGAACTTTCATGATTCATACATATACACCACTTTTATAATATACATATACCTGTACTATGATGATGGTGATGACATTTTATTTTTTTATTGTATTTATAATGGTAAGTAATAATTTTCCACTTCCTTCATTATTTTTATATTCTGTTAGAATTTTAATTTTTTTTATTTTTTATCTTTTATTAGGGAGAACTCTTTTCTTCCAGGCGCCTTGACAATTTGCAACAGTTGGGGTAGAAGATAAAAATGAAGAACTCTTATAGGAACATTTTCGGACATTGTAAAGCTATGGATTATCTCAGGTAAGACTTATTATATATCTTTAGAAAGATTTTTTTGTGAGGAATACAAAGAAATTATCACTGAAGATGTAATTTGCATTTTAGTTAATGTTAATTTCCAAATTATGAACAAACAATAAAATAATAATTATTTCGGTTGTGAAAATTTTTTTTTCCTTATTTTTTATATAGTTATCACTATTTATTTTATGCTTATTGTTTTCCTTAGTTTTTCTAGTTTCTAGCAATGTAATTGTTTTTGCTCTAACATAATTCAAACTGAAGTTATTGTGAAAATTGTGTATCAGGCCAGTATTTTAAAAAGTTCAATATGGCGGCTTGAAGCTGAAGTAGTTAAAAGGTAGATGACTAATTAATTGATATCTAATTCCAAATATTATTCATTTATTTATCTTTCTTTTTAAATTTAGTCCAGCTTAAGTATTCGTTAATGTAATAACTCTTTTTGAGTCTTTTTAAAATTGATTTTATTTACTAATTAAAATAATGTAAATTCAAAATTAATATAACATGACAATAATATATTTTCCAAAAGTTTTATGTTTAAATTATTTATTTATAGTAGTTGTTGAAATAACAAACATTTCTAAAAATCATTGCTTTAAAAGAAATTAGAAGACTGTAATGTATGATATTAAATAAACTAACTAAATTTGATGCCTTTCAACTCTTTCAGCAGAAAACTTTTTTTTCCTCTGAAAAATATCATCATCTTGTCTTATTTAGTTCTCATTGTTATATTTTCTTCTCAGTCATATCTTTCCATGAAATCAATTAATGTTAAACTTTTCTAGAATTTATTTGGAAAATATTTATACTATAAATGGAAACTACTTTTCTGATAAAAATAATGCTCATATTTAATATAAAATATATGTTTAATAAATCTATTACTCTCCATCTGCATCAGATGTTTAATTCAATAAAGATGTGACTGTACAATTTTTTTTTTCAGGTGTCAAATCTTCGGCCGGGAAGTGAACCCGTGAACACAGGATAACTGCCTGTAAGGCAGCTGTGCTGACCACTTGGCCACCAATTCTTGATTATTGTCATATTTATCATAATGAATTGTGTATTAATCAGTTTATTATCTTTTCTGAGTATTTTGGAGCATCCTTATATGAAAAATTTCCAATAGTTTGATATACTAATTAAGAATTTATTTCATTTGTATGCAATAAGCTGGCAGAATAATATCTATGGATACAATTAAGGTAATCATCACCATCATTTTCAATCATAATCAATCCACTGCAATATGAAGGTCACTCCAATTCTAATCCAATTTCTCCAATCTATAACTGTCTTAATCATATCACACCAACACATTTTTTTTACTTCATCCATCCATCTCATATGCAGTCTATTTCCAGGTATCTTAAATATCTTGAGATTTAATTTAAGACTTCAAATATTTATTTTTTAACATAGATACCTGTTTGTTCTCATCCCAATTTTTTCATGTTTGATTCTTTTTTGTTATTCCCAACATATTTTTTCCATACTTCATTGAATGGTCTGAAATCTATGAATTGTTCCTCTTCTAGTATCCAAGTCTCAGATTCATATGTAAGAACATCTATTAAAGCCTCCCCCCTTTTTAAATGTCAAGATTTATTTCCTTTTAATACAAAGTAATTTTAACAAATTGAATTTTATGATTAAATTAATACATTATTATGTTTCTCTGTATTAATAATCTGACCAAGGGATTTATAATTGTTAACTTCATTTAGTTCATGATAATCAATCTTAATTATCTTCTTCTAATTACATCATTATGATAAAACCATTTATTTGCATATTATAGATGGCATTTGCATTTCAACATTAAATTGTTACCTTTCTATCTAAAGAGCATTTGAGATAATTAAGCAGATTTACATTCCTAGTCTGATTACAATCAGAAAGAAAAGCTGGTGTAAGATTATTGTTGTTATTATTATTGTTTGACTGATAAAGCCATTTGAAGTTTTTGACAATTATTAGTACCCATCACATTCAAAATATTAAAATCATTTTCATATCCTTTGAATTAGCAAAAATATTATATTCATCAGCATAGTGTTCCATAAAGCAATAAAATGAAGTTGTTTCTTTTATATGTTTTTATTTAATTTACTCTGTTTTTTGTTTGCTTGTCTTATTTTAATTTGTACTCACTTTCTGATTAGTTGAAACATTGTATACATATGTATTCCTTGTGGTAATATATTTTTTAAGAGTTTACAAGCAATTTTAGTAACAAAAAAATTCATAGAAAATTTCAATTTTTAATTTTTGTATGGGATTCAATACTCTTTCTGGTGCTGCTATCTAGTGGTATAAAATTATATTTAATCTGTCTTCATTCCTAATTTTTGGAACAATGTCAAATTCAAAAATAGAAAATAAAATATATATATATTTAAAACTCTATAATTGTGCTTTACACACATATAATGAAGCTATATAGTGTAGTAATTAATAATCTTCAACTCTTTTGGGAAATCTAGGTTCCCATAATCATAGCTCATTAACAATTGAGAAATGCTTGTAATAAAGCCCTATGTAAATTTATGCAAATTGACTATAGCATCCATTTTTTTGGAAATGCAGAAGCAAATCTCTTCTATTTATAGCTGTGGGGTTGCTTGATATATAGCAGGCTTCTTTGACCTTGCATTTGGCATTGTTTCTTTTGATGCACATCATCTTGGTAGTTGTTGATTGGAAGATGTGGCCAGCTGTCTTTTCATGCTCCCCAAATATTGAGCCCCCTTACTGTTTTACTTTTAGTTCTGTTGTATAGATATATGTGCTGTGCCACTCTAGTGGCAATATTAGTCTTAATTTCTCAATAATAGGTTGTGTAGCAGTTATTATGGGAGCATGTAATTTTATATATGACCTGGGGGGTGGGGTCAGGTTGGGAGCAATTTTGTCTTTTGTGTTATTGATCAATCTGTTTGGGACTGGTGATAAATGGAAACCTATTTCAAAGTCTTTGGAAAGTTTTCTACTAAGCTGTTTGGTTATGGATTTGATGTATGGGAGTAGAATGTGTGGTTTCTTTTCTTAGTTTGGTTATGTTTTATTATGTGGTAAAATTGGTTAACTTTTCTGTTGATGGCTGCTTGTTTGTGTCTCATGCTTTCTACATCTGCCAGGTAGTGAATCAAATAATTTCACCTATCCATTTCATATTTGCATAGTTTGTAATTCTTGAATAGAAATGCTGACAAAGCTGTGAGTTTGTGGGCCTGGGGTGCATTAGAGCTGAGGTGTGTTAGGCTTCTTAATTAAAATGGTTTTACTATCATTTGATAATCTGAACTCTTTGTGTGTCTGTGGACCTGAATATTGAGGTATTTGACTTCATGTGATTGGTTTTTCCATGTGGTGTTGAATGTATGTTTTGTTATGTTTTGGAGATTATTGTGAATATTGACTATTGTATTTACTGGATCTTCCACAAATATACCATCTAACATATGTATATCCTTTCTGGTGTGGAATTGTGATAATCAGGTTGCTGATCATAGTGATTGACCATGATGCTGGATATGATCCTGCTCATGGGAAGACCCACAGGAAACCATATTTGTCTTGAAATATTGCAAGAATATTTGAATCCAGACATGTCAAAAACTCATTGATGAATGTGACTTGCATAGATGGGCAGTCTTTTGTTCTTAATTCATTGTTGATGATTTCGATGAATTTTCTTGTGGTCAATTGAGCCATATAGCTCGGTGATGTCAAATGATGTAATTTTAAACCCTAGTTGGGGCACTCTGATTTTTATCTCTACAAACTCAAAGGAGGATTTGATGGTGTAGTCAGTAAAACTAAGACTGTCAATGAGACAATGGTTGACGAGGACTGCAGTTTCGAAATAGGGTGCTCTCCTGAAGACAAGCATAAGCCTTAACTGTGCTTGGGCTTGTGTAGTTTAACATTTGTGAAAATCCTATGGGATGTTGAAGTTGAAGGGTAGATGTGGTAGTATTCAGTTTTAGACAAAGCTTTGTCACAGTTCGTGCATAGTATTGTAGAGATAAACTTCTCTCTATTGAGTTTATTATTAAACTCTAACAAGCTTCAAATTTTTTTAATTTCTTAATTTGGGCATAAACCTTATCCATGTATTCATTGCTATGCATTACCACGAATCTATTCCCTTTGTTCTCCTTTAGACAAATGATTGCGTGGTAATCTAAAAACTGCTTAGTGTGCATGATCTTTCTGTTCCATGCTTATGCATTGGTCTTTAGTTGTCTGTGTCTCATGGTATTAGCAATACACACAATGACCTCTTCCTTCAAAGGGTTGTCTATCAAGCATGCGACCACATCAGCTATCATTTCCATTTTTGGGTGCTTCCATTGACCACTGCTTATTCATAAAATAAATTTTCATCAACATTTACAGATAAAAAGCATGGATGTGAAAATGTTCCCATGGTAATTCACAAGTTGAAATTAGTCCTCAATAAATCACTTAAATTTATATGCAGTACATATATTATCCATTCATAAATAAATACAGTTATTCCAACTCTAGAAAAAGAAAGAAAAAAAACTGTTCTAGAAATGAATTGTGTAATGATTATACAAAGCGAATGTGAGCCACAAATATATCCATATATGAAACATACTGCTCCATTTTTGTTTGTTTGATACTTCACAATACTCTCTTTTAATTTCTACAGTAGAACTTGCAACAAATGCACATTTTTTGCAACAATGTCAATCTATTCATTTTTATTGGACAAATAGATTGGCATGACGTAAGAAGGCGGATGAGAGTAGTAAATTTATTTAAATGATTTTTTGAGACTGATTTTGATTTGTGAATTAACAAAGTAGCATTTTTGTGAACGCTGATAAAAATTATTTTTTTAATGTGTTTATTTGAATAGAAGCATTTTAAAATAACATATACACACATACACAAACACACACATATAAACTAACATTATATGTATATATCATTGTGTAATAAAATATATTCTACCAGAGTATGTAGATAATTATCAACAATTACAGTAATAAGTCTTGGTACAAAACAATATTGGTTACTTTTTTGAGCCAGGCTTTCAATACAGTATACCTTTGTCAAGGCCTGACTATAATGAACATTAGCAATACATTAGTATATATGCATGTATATATACATATATACACACACCATACTATCACTCATTATCACAGATTAGCATATTTCATGTGTAAATTGACCTAGCAGTTGGTTGTTGAGAGGAATGCTATTGTCTTTAATATTTATGCAATTCTTAAGAGTTTCAAAAGAATCTTGGCACATAAATGCCTCTCAACAAACATTGGTTGTTTAATCTAATAACATAGACAACTCCTAAGTCAATTTACACATGCAAATATCAAATCTATGGTATTCAGTGATTAGTTTAGTCTACATTTATATGCATGTGGATATGACAATGTATTGCCAAAGATTATCTAAGTTTGAATAATCAATGATTACCAGATATTAGAATATTAATTTTGAATCCCCATCTCCCAAATTACTTTTTAATTTTTATTTTTAGCAAAAAAGTCTGGGATTCAAAACTAGAAATGATACTATAATATGCAACAAGCTGCTATCTTTAATTCTATTTACATTGTGTTAGACCACCAAAACATCACATGATCACTATTTCTTATTCTTACATGAGATGTTAAAACAGGAGCAGCCATCTTCATGCAGTAGTGCCACCTAGTGCAAACCATGATAATCTGGCACTAAATAGAGTTTTTGATGCATAAACCTTCTAGTATTCATTGATTACTATGATTTGGATGGGATGGAGAGAGTTGCTACTGTTTTATTATGCTAGCTAAGATGAAAGATTTATAATTATCAACTCTTTGTCTTTTATTGGCTATTAGTTAATTCACAGTTAATATAAGATATATATATATAATTTCCATTCCATTACTCATTTTAGGAATATATGAATAAAGATTTAAAAAAAAAAAGATTTTAAATGACTCAAAATACATTTCATACCAAACTAGTATTGGTACAGATCACAATCTTTTATAAATGTTTTCATCATTTGTTTATTATTTAACAGGACCAAATTATTACAATTCGATTTATAAGTATTAAAGATTCTGCTAACTCTAAAATTATCTATTTCAGATATTTTAGTGATTATTAGACGATAATTAAGCTGGATTTAAATGTGATTTCAGGGTAGCGGATCACATGCAAGTAAATTGTGGAATGGAACAATGAATATAAAATGCCATTATGTTTTGGATTTGTAGATTACAAAAATCCATTTCTTCTATAAAACTTTCTTTGGGGTTTAAAGCGTTAGATCATCAAGATATAAACCTAGAATTTTGTCATATTCTAAAGAACATTTATCAAACTTCTTCAGCAATAATTAGATTATTTAGTAATATTAGAAGGTTTATGATTGACTTCTTATCTCCAAATTCTTTTATAGCTGTTTTGCAAAAAATATTTTGTGGATTAAAGTATATGGAGATTTTTAAAATCATACAGATTTTATAGATGAAGTAATTGTTTTGAAAATAGTGCTTCATTGCTTCAGGAAAGATAGCAGATGAAAATAGAAAAATTAAACAATCTTCTCAAAAGAAAGAAAGAAGAAAATAAAGATTGATAATGAAGAATTATAAGAAGTTAACATAAAATACTTTGGTCAAATTCTTAATGCATAGAAACATAATGGAGGAAATTAATTATAGTACTAAATTTTGATAGAGTTCTTTTGGTAGAAATCTCTTAGTATCAAAAGGAATTATGCCTATGTGTTTGAAAAAAATTTTTTTTAATAGATATGTTTTAGTAATTCTTACTTATGGCTATAAAACATGGGCACTTAACAGAAAAGCAATATAGAGACTTCAGATTACTAACAAAGTATGGAGAAATGTGTGTTAGGAATAACAAGAAGAGATATGAGTGAGAGAACAAACAGTTGTTATTGATATCATTGAAAAAATTAAGAGACTGAAGTAGAAGAGATGACAGCAGTTGGACAGTTGAAACCTCAAACCAGATTTCAAGAGATTGTAAGATTTAGAAAGAGATCACGTGTGAGATGGATGAATGAAATAAGAATGTTGTATACTGGGATGATGTGAAGAAAAGCTGGAACTTGGAGAAACTGAGTTAACCTTAGGGTGATGTTTATCCTGCAGTGAATTGATAATACTTGAAAATCACAATTTAGAAAAAGAGATGAAGTTGAGTTATTCCATGCATTTATGTTAATTAAAAAAAGTTATAAACTATATCTTTGCTAGAAATTATATGGTAATCTATTGCATAATTAATAATAATAACTAATATATTTATCTGGAATGGATGTTGTCAAAGTTGTGAGTGCAGAGATGCAATGGTGGCTGTGCATACCCTTAAAACAATATGGTATTTACGATGTACTATGATACTTGACAACAAGAAATTCAATTGGCTGAAAAAACTCTATAGCAATTGGAAAACTTATTTCAGTCAATGTCTGAGATACTTGCCAAGGAAGACGATGAATTGAATCTGAGGGTGGTCCTAGAATAACTCTATGTGAGATTATCAGATGAACATTTGTCTTAAATAAAGGTTTAATTCTTATGCGTGGCTTATTCCTTAGGCTAATTAATCATTTTGTTACATGCTTTGCTCATTTGAGGTGCATGTCTTAGAAATGTCCTTCTAGTACAGTGATACAAGTCAATCTCCTTGAGTTTAAGATAACTAGTTAATTGCATGCAGACTTTTTGTCTTAATTAATAGTGAAATATATCAAATTCTTTGGGGTTTTGTATACAAAACTGTAATATATTTATCATTTGTTTAATTAATTGTATAAATTGTAAATATTTATTGTGTTAATAAAGGTTTTTTATTTAAAAAAAAAAAAAAAATTGAATAATACATTTATATTGCGATTATTACTGAACTAAACAGGAAAGAAAAAAACTGAGTTAACCCCTGTATTTATGGTTGATTAAATACATTTAATCTAAAAAATTGAGATTTTAACTGGGTTAAGAGTGCAGGGATATTCTCTGGCCTAATCAATAATAGTCATTAATGCTTTTATCTGGAAGTGGTTATGTCTAGGTTGTAAGGATACTTGACTATTTATAAGTTGAATTACAATAATATTCATATTGATCACACTGCAATTCGTAAGAAATATCAATGATTTTTAAAAATATATATTTTTAGATTATGAATTATAAAATGTTTTACTTTACACCAAATGATAGGCAAAATGTTGGGTTCGTTATTATCCAGTTGATTAAAAAGACTTCATCATTAACGTCATCAAGCTGTGACGTAAAAACAATTGGAGAAAGTATGAAAAAAAACAGGCTATTTATTAATTAAATGTGCATCCTGCTACACAAAAAGCCCATATCTAGGAAGTTCATGGTGCTGTATATTCATAAGTGCTTAATAATATATATATGATGCATTGAAAATGTGTTATTCTTTATGGAAAACCATAAATGCAGTTTTTACTAGCTCTATTTATTAACTGACGTAAAAGTTATTGTGCGAAAGAAAATAAGTTCTTTATGAAGGCAGATCTTATTTACATTTGAATTTGTTTAACTAAATAATTAATTAATTTATTTGTTTATTTTACTGTCATTTATTTTGTTAGTTTTTATTTGTTTAACATCTGAATAACAATTTGAACGATCTCAAGGTCAGTTTTACTCCTCAAATCTCTGCTTCTCTAATCTGTAATATGATCTCTTACAAAGTATGATTTGAAATGGGATGAAAGTAAAAAAATTTTAAAAAGATGTACATATAGTAAACGACTATGAAGAGAATCTAAAATGTTTTCTGATAGTTATCACAGGAAATCTGTAATATGGCAGATTTGTGAAGTTGTAGATTTAAAGAAATTATATTTGATCAAAGCGACATGTTTAAGTAAATTTATGAAGAAACATATCCCTGTTATATATTTCTTTTTATATTTAAAAAATTTTTTTTTTTGCTTTCCCATCTTTATATCAGTATCTTTTATTAATCAAGCATTAATTTATTTAGCAGTTTAATTAATAAAGACGTTAAAGAATTAAAAATGAAGTTATTATAAAATAGTTTTACTAATCATCACTAAACATCACATGATCACTATTTTTTATGCTAACATATTACTGTTATTAAAACAACTAAAACTCTCCATACAGTAGTGCCATTCAGTGCCAACCAGAATAATCAATGGATGCCAAAAAGCTTGTGTATAAAATCCCTGTCTAGTGCCTACTCATCCGATATCCCCAGACTAGTTTCTGGCTTGTGGCCTTCGTCAGTGAGGCTTGTGCATAAAATCCCTATCTAGTGCCTACTCATCCAATATTCCCAGAGTAGATCCAAGATCTAGGTGCAGTGCTCTCAGATCCAAAGCTCGTCACTGATGAACGCCACAAGTTAGAAACTAATCTGGAGATATTGGATGAGTAGGCACTAGATAGGGATTTTATGCACAAGCCTTCTGGCATCCATTGATTACTCTGGTTGGCACTGAGTGGCACTACTGCATGGAGAGTTTTGTCTGTTTTAATCATCACTGAACTGTGTTCCAATAATATTTTTAGCAATGGTAAAATGGTGACCTCTGGAACTCAAGATTTGTGGAGCACAACACAACTCTATCACTTCTGTGCTCAAATGTCTCATAAACTTCCAAGCAACAAAGCATTCAATAATTATTTATTCCATACCCAGATGTTGTTGTTTTTTTTTTTTAAGAATTAAAGTATCTATGATGAACTGCGTTCTAAATACATATATTCTATTTTCACTCAAAAAAAAATGTTCAGAAGTCCATGTTATTTTCATGATTCTATAAAACTCATGCAGAAGTTTGTCAAATATATTATTTATAAGTTGAACAATTAGGTTATACATTATAGAATCCTGAAAAATTAATATTCCAATAAAAAATAATCAAATAATTATTTGTTTAGGTTATATAAAGTTTGAGCATCAGAAAGTTGAACTTTGATCTAGAAACATTCAGTTCACTTGACTATTTGCCCTGTGTGGTAAAGCAGAGTGGTATTATTTAGGATTTAACAATTGCAGGTTAACTAGAGTAAAGTTTTATCAGTCACTTTAAAAATCAGACATTGGATAACCTGTCACGTGACTATCTATGCAATAATCATTTGATAACTTTTAATCTAACACTACACTAAACTGCACTGCACAGATTTTTTGATTATTATATAAAAGTGGTAGCTGAAAATATATAAGAAATGTAGAACTAATTGTTTGTTCATTTTAAACTAAATGTTTTGTAGAAACTTAACATAACAGAGTTTACTGCATAAAATTAAGCACTGTTGGTTGTGGCCTTAGTTGCCTCACTTATTACTATTCCTCTTTTTCACAAGGACATTCTATAAATGCTCTTCTGCTAAGCATGTTTTGAAAATTCTTTAATTATAATTTTTGCTAATTATCATTAGTATTTGTTCTTACATATTTTTTATAACTCCCTGCCATTTGATAAGTGTTGATTAACTAGATTAAAAAATTAGCCAAAAAAATTAAATTTGTGCTGCATTGAAAATGAATATATTAATGAATAAAAAAATAATTGAAAGCTTTATTTTTAGAAGTTCATAAAAAGTTTGAGTAGTGGATATAACAGGATGTAACTATGAATCAGAGACTTGAACTTCAGATTCTGTAATCTATCAGTGTACCAAATCAAGCAGGGTAATATAACAATAGTAGTAGTAGTAGTAGTAGTAGTAGTAGTAGTAGTAGTAGTAACAGTAATAGTAACAGTAGTAGTAACTAATAATAATAATAATAATAATAATAATAATAATAAGAAAAAGAAGAAGAAGAAGAAGAAGAAGAAGAAAAAGAAGAAGAAGAAGAAGAAGAAGAAGAAGAAGAAGAAAAAGAAGAAGAAGAAGAAGAAAGAAGAAGAAGAAGAAGAAGAAGAAGAAGAAGAAGAAGAAGAAGAAGAAGAAGAAGAAGAAGAAGAAGAAGAAGAAGAAGAAGAAGAAGAAGAAGAAGAAGAAGAAGAAGAAGAAGAAGAAGAAGAAGAAGAAGAAGAAGAAGAAGAAGAAGAAGAAGAAGAAGAAGAAGAAGAAGAAGAAGAAGAAGAAGAAGAAGAAGAAGAAGAAGAAGAAGAAGAAGAAGAAGAAGAAGAAGAAGAAGAAGAAGAAGAAGAAGAAGAAGAAGTAGTAGTAGTAAGAAGAAGAAGAAAAAGAAAAAGAAGTTTGATCACTGAAAATACAGAATATAGCTACAAGCGAAGAGATCTTGAATTCCAGATTCTGCCAGCACTCAACACACCAAATCAATCAGGGTAAAATAAATAAATAACCAAATAAATAATATTAATAATTTATTTACAATGATATAAATCCCATACAAAAAAATCTTGAGTGAGAAAGAATTTAAATATAATAGCTAAAAATAATAATAAAATACATAAAGTATGAATATAACATATAAAGCTCATAAAAAAATTACATTTGGTATAAATTAACCAATGTAGTAAATAACTACAACATAACAAACAATATGAACATCAAATAAAGCTAATGTGTAGTATAATATAGCCAATGCCATAAATGCTTTTTAAAGATCAAATAACTGGTGTTCATTAAATTCACAGAACAATTTTGTATAAACATATTAAATAATTTGGGATCGATATAACTAAATTGCTTTCTATTGGAAGTCTTAAGAAAATTAGGTAAAATCAGTAGATATTTAGTAGATAAATGAGTGTTTACAATAAAAAATTTCATATGTAAGTGAATTTTCCTATAGTAAATATCAAGAATTACTTTATACTGATATAAATGAAACATCTAATATATTGTAAGTCCAATAAATATCTCTAATAGATGTGGTACATGATCTACCAAAATTGATGTGCAGTATACAATTCTGTAAAACAGAGAAAGTAGTCAGTGTAAAAGTAGAAAAGTTCCCCCAAAGATTAACGAAAAAATTTAGATAAGTAGAAAAACATATAATTTTAATTTATGTAAATGAGAAAAAATAAGGTCAATACAATTTGACCAGAATAGTCTAGAATCAATAAAAACACCTAGATAGCAAACATTTTCAACAAATGAAATATTAGACCTCGTTGAAAAAATTAAAAGACAGAAGTGGAGTTGGGCTGGACATATTGCTAGAAGAGATTATAATAGATGGACAACTGAAATCTTAAACTGGATTCCAAGAGATTGTAAAAGACCCAGAAAGAGACCACATGTGAGATGGATGGATGAAATAAGAAAGTGTAGAGGGGTGTTGTGGAGAAGAGAAGCTAAAGATTGGAGGAAATGGATTGAACTTGGAGAGACTTTCATCCTGCAGTGGATTGATAATGGTTGAAGATGATGATGATAAGTGTTATTACAATGCCAAAGATACTTATTACTAATAGAAATATCAAGTGAATGTATATTAGACATATAAAAAAAATTAATCACTTTTCTTTTATTTAGATTAACTGATAAACCATTAAAAGCTAACGATTTGCTAATTAGAATCAAATCATCATTAATTAATTTTTCAAGAAAATTATATGAAACTTCAACATAAAATGATGATGATGATGATAATGATGATAACAACAACAACAACAACAATAATAATAATAATAATAATAATAATAATAATAATAATAATAATAATAATAATAATTTATATTTTCCATAGATGATATAATAATAATATGAAATTAGTAATTCCTATAGTATTGATTTCATTAAATATTTATTTTATCTATAAATAAAATGTCTATTTTTAATTTATTGTCAATAGAATTGTATAGCTTGCCTATTTATTGCAATATAGAGTGTTCTAAATAAAAAGTTTTAACAGTTAGTAGCAACAACAACAATAATCAAATGATTTGTGGCTCAGGTTTTATAAGAAGTTTGAGCATTAAAAGTAACAGGACATAGCTGTGAGCCAGGGAACTTGACATCAACTGCCATCTACCAATGTACCAAATCAACAGAATAATATAAGTAATAATAATAATAACTGAATGCTTTATTGCTCAGCGTTTTATACATTGTTTGTGCACAGGAAGTGATAGAATGTAGCTATGAACCAGGGACTTTGAACTTCAGAGTCTGCTATCTATCAATTCATCAAATCAAACAGGGTAATATAAATAGTAATAATAAATGAATGATTTATTGCTCAGGATTTTATAGGAAGTTTAAGGACTGGAAGTGGCAGAATTGTGATGGACCTGCAATTCCAGAGGCCACATCTTTATCAAACGCAAAAATCATTTAGGGTGAAAAATAATTTTTTTATGTTTTAATGTTCATGGGTTCATAAGAAGTTCAAGCACAGGAAATGACAGATTAAGCACAGGAAATGATAGATCTTTGTTCCAACCCTGGTTCTTGAGTATCAGAGGTTGCTATTCTACCACTGGCGCACAGGGCATTTTATGTATTATTTCTGTGTATTTGATAAAGTCATGTGATATTACTGTTAATATTTTACAATTACTACTAATTATATGTCAGTCTTTTCCATATGGTCAGAGGTTTGAATACTGGAAAAGACAGTGCAATTCATGGAAACTGAGATACAGGGTCTGCCACTGTCCCACAGTAACAAATGATGCAGGACAGTACTGAATTATAAATTTTAGCAAGATTAAGAAAAAGTACTTCATTACTTTGCTTTTTAAAATGGAGATAGTATTAGAATAATTCTAAATTCTTTTATTAATAAAAGAAAAAGCATTTTCTAGGCAAGAGTTCCCTTTTTGGTTCCCATACCCCCTTGGATTTTAATAAATTATTCAGCTGCTCCCCCTATTTATTATAATAATAAATAATAAATTAGAGAGTATACTGTATTGTACATCATGCACAGGAAGTGCAGATGCCACTGAAGTGAACATCAAGGGGCCATTGATATGGCAATTTTACCAGCTATCTCGAATCTTAACTGGGCATTTTGAGTTATTAGATCCAGTAATATGAAAAATGTCTATGCAATCTCACTATGTCCATGTCCAAAAAGAGATTTGAAATATTGCTGGTGTAGCTGGAAAACAGCACCAACATGTCAAGCATTGGTGGTCGAGAGGTCAGCACAGCTGCCATACAAGGAGTTGTCATGGGTTAGTGGGTTCGCTTCCCGCTTGATGCTATGACACAGGGGGAAAAAACCAGTACCAACATGAAAATGGGTCTGAAATATTGATAACATTACTATTTGGGGGAATATATTAATAGCATAATATACTTTCACCTGCTTTTTCACTGTACCCTGCTATAGCGTTAACTCCACTTTAAAAAACAAATAATAATAATAATAAAGGAAAATTTTATTCCTCTTATTAAAACTGTAGTTATATAAAAAACATTAAAATAATTTATTCACTTTGACACCCTTTAAAAGGTCCTCCTACATGATCAAATTATGAAGCAAATTTTCGTGGAAAAAAAATTTAAAACAGACTATTTGCAGCGATACAAAATCTTTTTTTATGAATTATAAAAATAAATGTTTTTTATTATCTTTACTTGCAATCTAAATAAAAATGAGTTTATTTAAAATTAATTAAATCCAACATTTCAGCTTTCTATTCATCACTGTATTTTTTCTTTCCAAGGATATAAAATATATTTTTTATTTTCTTCTATGCATCGTTTAAATACGATTGCCTATATATAATATTCATTAATTTCTCTCTCATTTGCTGAAAACTATTGATTTGCCTTTATTTCAGTACTATCTTTAATGTAGTAATTATAATGTATTACTCTTTTAACGTAGGAATAAAATGGATATAAATAAAATTTCATTCTTCTTAATAACAGATACAGAAAAGTGCAAAGACGGAAATAATAGTAATATATAAGAATAAAATAAAAAATCGAAAGTCTTTATTGCTGGAGAAATCATAAGAACTTCGCGCATCCAAAATGCTAGCACTGGAATCGATCTGAGGGTTCCAGAGTCTGACTATCTATGCACTAAATCATGTAGGGCATAATCAATCTATCTATCTATCTATCTATCTATCTATCTATCTATCTATCTATCTATCTATCTATCTATCTATCTATCTATCTATCTATCTATCTATCTATCTATCTATCTATCTATCTATCTATCTATCTATCTATTTATCTATCTATCTATCTATCTACCCACCTTCTTACCGACCTAGCTAACCACAAACAACCTATCTGCCTATTTATTATAATCTATCTATCTGATTGTGTGACTGTCTATCTATCCATCTATATATTCAGCCATCTATTCATATATATCCACCCATCTATCCATCTGCCCATTCATCCATCTATCCATCCATCTATCCATCTATCTATCTATCCTTTCTATCTATCTATCTATCTATCTATCTATCTATCTATCTATCTATCTATCTATCTATCTATCTATCTATCTATCTATCTATCTATCTATCTATCTATCTATCTATCTATCTATCTATCTATCTATCTATCTATCTATCTATCTATCTATCTATCTATCTATCTATCTATCTATCTATCTATCTATCTATCTATCTATCTATCTATCTATCTATCTATCTATCTATCTATCTATCTATCTATCTATCTATCTATCTATCTATCTATCTATCTATCTATCTATCTATCTATCTATCTATCTATCTATCTATCTATCTATCTATCTATCTATCTATCTATCTATCTATCTATCTATCTATCTATCTATTTATCTATCTATATGTCTGTCTGTCTGTCTATAGTGGAGTCATGTGCAAGTAACAATTTGTTTTAGAAATGTTTGCTAAATAGTTTACCCATTTCAGATTCACACCTAGAACAAGTTCAAGCCATAAAATCATTTAACCAGCAAAAATATAGAACAAAATTAAAAATATAAATATAAAAGAATACTGTTCATATAAAAATTGATCAACTTTTATATAGTGCTTTTGAAAGGCTAGGGTTTAGAAATCTTGGAAATCAATATATTTATAACAACTTGCATTACAATAGATAAGAGATTTCCTTTTATCTTTATAGCTTGATTCAGATTTTGTGTTTTCAAATACAGGTAATGCTGTTAAAATATTCTAGCATTGGTTTGTATTTATTTACTACAGTTGAGTTTCAATTAGCATTACTGATGCATTTAATCTTTTTCTATTTGGAATTCTCCAATGAGATCCTTACTGAGTTTATATATATATATATATCAATCACTTGATGGTATTAATATATATATAATCTTTGTTCCTGCCATTTAAAATTTTGTTCCCTTTCTATATATTACTCAAGGATCTTCTTAAATTGTTGCATTATATATATAAACAACCATTATGTAAGAGCAATATTTTAGTCATCAAAAGTACATTTAAAAAAAGCTTTTGCTTATGTTTTTTCCCCCTTACCTTTTACCTGTTTACATTTTTTTTCAAGTGTAATTTAAACTAATTACTGCTTTTAATGAAAGATTAATATCTAAACCCAGCCAATAAGTCCATGTTCCTGCTTTTTCCTCTTTCAAGTCTAATTAAGGCTAATTATAGCTCTTATGTAAAAAATTATCTTAAAAGCAACAACTTGTACATCCAATTGTAAAATATCATAAGATCTACTGGATTTTTTTTTAAATCCCAAATTACTTCTCTTGATATTTATTTCTAAATTTTCCATTACAAAATGTTGGCTTTTCCCTTCTAAATCAACAACAAGCATAAACCACTTCATCTGTATGTGCTAGATTTTTTGGTGTCATCTTTCCTTGCTGTTTAGTTAGATATAACTATTAAATAACAGCACATATATGTTGATCATGATTTCAAATTAATAATTTCATCTTTACATCTGGCTTGAGTTGAATTCAATCTTATCAGAAAAACACAATAACACCCTTTAAGTAAACAAGTAGGTGATACAAATTTAAATTGATAGCTTATGAAAGAATTTTCTGCTTCTGTTTTTATTATATATGTATATATGTTGAATTAAATATTTTCATGGATTGTTATTATAATAAGGAATAGAAATGAGATTATATCCATGAAAAGAGATATTTCCAGGAAACTATCAATTACTACTAATTGACAATCTCTCCGAGGCTAAACAAAATTCTTCATTACTCTATAATAGCTCTTTTGTTGTTAAATGGATTTAAACGCAGCAAATTATATTTATAGGTGTGAAAATGTGAAAGAATAATATATTTCCTGACATTCTGCAAATAATATTTTTATCTTCTGCAGAGAGTTGTATATGTTGAATTAAATATTTTCATGATTGTAATGTTTCATATTAAGAATAACAAATAGTGTGGTGTTGATAATTGAAGAACATCAGCACTTGGAGGTAATTAAATTCAGCCTAATTATTCCAAGTGCATTTTAAGGTGCAATCTAAATTACCTATAGACACCATTTTTTATAGAAAGAATACTTCTGGATAAATTGTTTACTTATGATCATCATCATCTCTATGTATGGTTATCACACCAACATGTTACCATAAGATTGCATGACTTCTCAGAATTAGTGGCAGATTAATTGTATATATTTGGAATGAATTCAAACAGTATAAAAAAATAAATTTGTTATCTAAAAAACAATTTATTTACAATAATCATAAAATAAATAAAATAAAGATATTTCTATTTATATATTTGCAAATCCTTTAAGTGTCCATATGATTGATTTTAGCAGTGGCATCTACAAAAATATTTAAACTAATAAACATAAATATTAATTTTAAATGTTATTATAAATAGACTCAAACTCGTAATATTAATAATTCTAAGTCATTATATTTGAATATACAAAAACAATCTTACCAATATAATAGATGTTTTTACCTTGGCTTTGTTAATATTGTAAGCTTACAATTCTACTGGTAACGCACATCTTAGACAATAGTCTGTACAAATTCAGTCTGTCTCTACTTCAATTAATCTTCTTGGACATCAATGATCATAGACAAAGAAAATGATTCTCATCATAGCTACTACATGTGAGAACTTATTTTATATCACGATTTTCTTCTTGTAATCAGGTAAAGTTTATCTTTTGCATAATGAATGTACGTACATAGTTTCAAGTGTTCAAGTGATACGCCTCCAGATCCTTAATCACATGACAAATGCTTTTCTAGTAATAAACATTGTCATAATTGATGTAGTAGATTTACATTTAAAAATATTTTTAAAAAGCTAGACATTAATCAGCCATGTAAAGTTATTCTTCCACATGAACTGTAAGAAAAATATTTTAACCAGTGATCTTCCTTTTCTACTAGAAGTTAAGTCACAACAACTGCCACATAAGACTTATTTTTTCTTTTAGAATAATTGTAGTCTTTCATCTTTTCTGCTTTTTTTCTGGTCACAATCAGTCTACTTCTTTCAACATTTTCTCTTTCTCTTCCTGATATCAGTCATCCCCATTGTTTTCTCTGATTCAAGACTTTTCATACTATTGATTAGCAGATCTTTTAATACTTTTGCTCTATAGTAAAGACACTATATCACATTGCCCTAAGTCCTTGATGGTATTTATTAAGTCAATATTATTTATCACATTGAATTCTTTTTTTTTTTTTTTAGTGATAACACTAAAATACGTTTATAAAATAGCAAGAATTCATTAACTCTGGATTAATTTACATTGGAATATTTTCACAAACATCTTTAGCTCAAATTCAAACACGTTATCTTATATACATAAGGCATGCTTAAATTTCACCTTTATATTTTAATATTTGTTTTCTAAAAAATTATAAATAACTTTAATTTTTGGAAACTTGAATGAAAGGAGGGGGGGGGTGTCATGACCAATATTCAAAATTCCTTCTCACTAATTTTAAAACTACATATCAATAAAATATGTGAATTTGTTATCAAATTTACCTCAAGAAAAATTCAACTTATTTCATTAAGCCTCTTTCTAAAAGTAAATTTCAAAAGTTATAAATATATTTTCTATTAAACAACATATTAATTTGCATCACAAATATTAAACTTAACTATTATCTCTTTTTTCCTCTTCATTACAAGAATTACAATTTTATTATTTCTAAATAAAAGGCAATAAACCCTTTAAACATGCACTATACTGTTATATTCAATCAACATTGTCTTTGTTGAATATTAGGAAACTTTCAATCCAAGACACAAGATAGAGACTTTGAAAAGATAAAAGTGGCCATCTTATCTTTTGTATCTAAATTCAATTATATAGATCAATCGAAAGTATCTTAATGTCAACAAAAAAAAAACTCCAACAAAAGAGCTATTATAGGTTAGTGAGAAAACTTGTTTATCCTCAGGGATTATCAATTAGCAGTAACTGATAATTTCTTAGCAACATCAAAAGCTAAAAGTTATCTCTGTTTACATGGATGTAATCTCTCATGTTTATTTTCTATTATAATAACAATCCATGGAAATATTTAGTTCAATATTTGTACAAAAAAAATACTAACAAAATTATTTGTATGTAAAACTACTTTTATATTTAACCAGAGGACTAATTTTCATCAGAAAGAAAGAATACAAAAAAAAAATGGCAGTGTTCAAAAATTACACATGCAACATATTTGATTAAAACATCTTATTGGTTAAAAGATTTTATAAAGGATATTTAACCAACCAATGGAAATGTATTTTAGTGCATGTCTAAAAAAATAAAAAAAATAAAACTGAATTGTTTACTAATCAAACTACACAAAGATCTGCAAACTTAATTTTAAAAATACACAAAAATATCCATCTATATGTTCACATAAATAAACAAATATGTTGTTATTCTGTATTCATATTAAAATTTGACTATAAAGAAATAAAGGGTGGCTTTTCAATGATTAATACATTCGTTTCAACTTTGAATCCTAAGTCTTCACTGATGAAGGCAAAAGTTAAAAAATAGTCTGAAGATGTGTATATTATTGTATTCTATTATTGGTGACCAAAAGTTTCCAAACTTACATTCGATGACGCTAGATAAGTGAGCGTATGAGCAAGTCGTGCAATAATACCACTGATATTACTGAGAGTGTGCAAATTTAATATATTATTCATCTCAGGTTAACAAATATTTTATAATATTACATTTTTCTTTTTTGTTCTCACCTTCAGTTTCTGACACCTCTAATATAATATTTACAATAGTTAATTTTAAAATAAGTGTGGGCTGTTTCACAGTAAAAGTGACTGTCCTGTAGAACAATGAATTTGATAAATCAAAGGTTATTTCAACTGTGTTTGAACTATTCAGTTATTAAATGAAAGCCCATATCTTCCTTATTCTTTTTCTTGCAATATTGTATATTATAGTTATTAAATGCTAAGTTTATTATGATCATCTTCTATATAATCATTGATGATATTCAATACAGTACTTTAATACTCAGATTAATTTTAACTTTTATTCGATTTTAAAACTAGTGCTACTGATAACTTAAATTTACAATATATATATTGTACCAAGGCCAATTTGGCACATGTATATAAAATAATTTTGTCTAAAAAAAATTATTAAAATAAAAATCTTTCGCAAAAGAGTGTGAAATAAAAGTTGAAAAATCATTGATTTAAAGTGGGAAGGGGGTTTTCTTTAAGTTAAACTGAAGGTTTTATAAAAAGGAAGTAAAGAGTTTATTATTATTAGTTGAAATACAATTTAAAAGGTTTAAAAAAATATATAAATCTCTTCATTTAAATTAAAGAAGAAAAATAATCTTAAAACTATTTTTGATTTTAGAATAGTAAAATATATATGTACGTGTGAATGTAAATAAATGTAAGCTGTTAAAAAGAGATATAATAAGTGCGTGTTAAAATCATATTGAAAAATACATGAAAATAAATATTGAAATGAAATATATTTAAAAACACAGCAGTGGGCTACTAAAGATATAAAAACAACACGCTTTGGAATAGCTACTACCAATTACAAACATTAATCACTTAAAACACGTACACAAGTAGATTTAGTTATCAATGAAATTTCGACAACACTCATTTGTCAGAGGATATTAAAAACAAAAAACATCAGATATAAATAGCTAGATTTTTATCAGAGTTCAGTTTTATTCAGTCTAGTTTCAGTGACAGTCTTTGTTTATTTCAGATAACAATTTCTATTATGTATTCAGAAACAAAAATGCATTGTTGAGCAGCTTTTTGAAATATAC